>CM038682.1:673437927-673807713 GCA_021605205.1 Aegilops longissima | reverse complement strand
GTTTGGGCTATGCTTATGTAAAGAAACTTCAACCGATAAGCTCGAACCCAAATCGGAAAATGTGTCTTCATAGGATACCCAAAGGAGACTGGTAACACCTCCCATTCAAGGCAAGATTTTCGTTTAATTCGGATCCTTTATAGAGAGCGAGTTTCTCGAAGAAGCGAGAGGAGGAAAGTAGAACTTGATGAGATAATCAGATTCTGCCCCTTATTGGAAAGTAGTTCATCACAAGAAATGGTTCTCGTGACAACTATACCAATTAGTGAAGGAAACTAATGATGATGATCATGAAGCTCGTCATCAAGTTACTAATTGAACCTCAGAGGTCAACTAGAGTAAATGACGCACCTGAGTGGTACGGTAATCTTATTCGAAGTCATGTTACTTGACCATGGCGTAACCTACAAACTATGAAGAAGCTGATGGTGAGCCTGTATTCGCAAAATGGCTTGAAGCCATGAAATCCGAGATGGGATCCATGTATGAGAACAAAGTATGGATTTTGTTGACTTGCCCGGATGATCGGCAAGCCATTGAAAATAAATGGATCTTTAAGAAGAAGATCGACGCCGATGGTAATGTAATCTGTCTGCAAAGCTCGAATTTGCTGTAAAAGGTTTTCGATAAGTTCAAGGGGTTGACTACGGCGAGACTTTCTCACCCGTAGCGATGCTTAAGTCTGTCCGAATCATGTTAGCAATTGCCGTGATTTTATGATTATGAAATTTGGCAAATGGATGTAAAACCTGCATTCTTGAATGGATTTCTAGAAGAAGAGTTGTATATGATGCAAACTGTAAGGTTTTGTTGATCCAAAGGGTGCTAATAAAGTGCAAGCTCCAACGATCAATTTATGGTCCGCAAGCCTCGAGTTAGAATAAACGCCTGATAGTGTGATCAAAGACATGGGTTTGTATATGCACTTTTGGAGAAGCTCAGATTTACAAGAAGTGAGTGGGAGCTCTGAGCATTTCTGATATTATATGTGGACGACATATTATTGATTGGAAATGATATAGAATTCTCCGATAGCATAAAAGGATACTTGAATAAAAGTTTTCAATGAAAGACCTCGTGAAGCTGCTTACATATATTGGGGTATCAAGATCTATAGAGATAGATCAAGACGCTTAATCGGATTTTCAAAGCACATACCTTGATAAAGTTTTGAAAAGTTCAAATGGATCAGGCAAAGAAAGGTTTTTTAATTGTTATAAGGTGTGATTGAGTCGACTCAATGCCCACCACAGCAGAAGATAGAGAGAAAATGAAAGATGTTCCCTATGCTTCAGCCATAGGCTCTATCATGTATGCAATGTACAAATGTGGACCTGACAGATGCTTAGCCAGAAGCTTTAAGGGCAGAAGGTACCAAAGTAATCCAGAGTGGATCATCGGACAGCGTCAACAAGAACATCCCGAAATATTCTGAAAAGGACTAAGGATATGTTTCTCGGATATGGAGGTGACAAAGAGCTAGTCGGGGAATGGTTACGCCGATGTGCTTTTGACACCGATCCGGATTTATTCTCAAATCGCAAAACCGGATACGCGGTTTTTATTAAACGGTGGAGTCGCCATTGGTGCAGTTCTAAACAAATGCTAAAGGGATCTACATGTGAAGCGGAGATACATAGCTGCTTCTGTACAGAAAAATGAAGGGAGTCTCGATGAAAGAGTCTATCACCCGATCTAGGTGTCAATATACCTATGCATCGACCGATGAAGATCTTCCTGACAATACTGTGCAATTGTTTTGGCAAAGGAATCCAGATTTCACAAGAGGACCAAGCACATCAAGAGACGCTTCAATCTCCATTCGGGACCAAGTCCAAGTGGGAGACATAGAGATTTGCAAATACATGGATCTCGAATGTTGCAGCACTGCTGACTGCTTCTCTTCCATTTAAAGCAAAAACATGATCAGCACTAAGACTCCATGGGTGTTAGGATCATTACTTTGTAATCTAGATTATTGATTTAGTGCAAGTGGGAGACTCAAGGAAATATGCCTCAGAGGCAATAATAAAGTTATTATTTATTTCATATCATGATAAATGTTTATTATTCATGTGCTAGAATTGTATTAACCGAACATACATGTGTGAATATATATAAACATATGTCACTAGTATGCCTCTATTTCGACTAGCTTGTTAATCAAAGATGGTTATGTTTCCAACCATGAACAAGGAGTTGTTATTTGATTAATACACATCATTAGTTGAATGATCTGATTGATGACCCATTCTGTTAGCTTAACACTTGATCGCTTAGTATGTTAATGCTTTCTTCATGACCCATATACACCCTTATAACTATGATTATGCAACCCGCCACCGGAGGAACACTTTGGTACTACCAAACGCCACAACGAATCGGGTGATTATAAAGGAGTACTACAGTGTGTTCCAAAGGTACTTGGGTTGGCGATTTTCGATTAGGTTTTGTCATCCGATTGTCGGAGAGGTATCTCCGGCCTTCTGGTAATGCACATCACTTAAGCCTTGTAAGCATTACAACTAATGAGTTAGTTGTGAGATGATGTATTACGGAACGAGTAAAGAGATTTTCTAACAGATTGAACTAGGTATTGATACCGACGATCAATCTCGTAAGTAACAACCGATGACAAAGGGAAAACGATGTCGTTATGCGGTTTGACCGATAAAGATCCAGAGAATATGTAGGAACCAATATGGGCATCGGTTCCGCTATTGGTTATTGACCGAGAATGGTTCTAGGTCATGTCTAATAGTTCTAACCCGTAGGGTCCGCACGCTTAACGCTTCGGCAGCTCATTATGAGTTTATAAGTATTGATGCACCAAGTTTGTTCGAGTCCGGGATCACGAATGACGAGGAGTCTCAAATGGTGGACATAAAGATTGATATTTGGAAGCCTATGTTTGATTCGGAATGGTTCCGGGAAAAGATGTTATCGAACACCGGGGTTACGGAACCCCGGGGTATATGGGCCTTCATGGGCCCAAGGGAGAAGGAGAAGGGCCCAGGGCTGCCCCTCCCCTTCCAGTCCAAAGGGGAGAGGGGGGCGCCCTTCTTTCCCCTCCCCAATCCTATCCAACGGAGGGGGAGTCCTCCTGGGGAGTAGACCCCTGG
This sequence comes from Aegilops longissima, assembly GCA_021605205.1. Classification (NCBI taxonomy): domain Eukaryota; kingdom Viridiplantae; phylum Streptophyta; class Magnoliopsida; order Poales; family Poaceae; genus Aegilops; species Aegilops longissima. The sequence continues at coordinate 673,804,591 of CM038682.1, read as the reverse complement.
TGCCTCCCGGGGCCACCTCCCCTTGTCTCCTTTATATAGGGGGGGGCACCCCATGAACACAAGTTGATCACGGATCTTCCTTAGCGCAGCGGTGCCCCTTCCACCATATTCCACTTTGGTCATATCGTTGAGCTTAGGAAGCCCCCCGGAGAAGTCATATCTCGAGCTTAGGCGGCCCCGCCGTGGAGATCAACATCGCCACCACGCCGCGGTGAAACTCATCCCCACACTTTGCCGGATCGGAGTCCGGGATCGCCATCGAGCTGAACGGTGCGTAACCGGAGGTGCCGACGCTCGGTGCTTGATCGGTGGATCGTGAAGACGAACTACATCAACCGTTGTTATAACGCCCGCCGGGTTCACGAGGGACGGGACGACACTTCCCTCCGCTTGCCATCACCATGGTCTTGCGGATCAGGTTTTTGAAATTACTACGCTCCCAACAATATTATGGATCCAATATCGTCAGTCCGATCCTGGGCTTCGATACTGGACTAATCCAGATGGTCGAAGTGATTGGTTTTGATATTCAACCTCGGTCCACCGAGGTGGACCGGCGATACTTGTCCGAGCGAGTCCGGTTTTCCGTGATTATACGCGAAGCGAAGTTTACTGTTTGATTTGTGGAAAGTCTTGACTTCCGTGTCGCTAAGTGGGTTCCATCGCTCGCTATGCAGCGAAGCTTGTGTCCGGGCGCTGAGTCGCCGGACGTTTAAAACCCAACAATTTTGGTTGGATGGTTTGCGTGCTTCCGGAGGTACTATGGATTTGACATATCCGATCTAAAATTTTGTTTAAACTTGATAGCTCGCCTCTATTCTCCTTAAGAGGTCATGGTTGTATTGTTTGGCCATGGCTTTGAATCCGCTAACTGCGTGCCTTTGGCTTTTTTCTTATTCCCGCAGGTCTTTCCCGGCCGGACTGTCCGCTTCCATCTTCGATCTCGATGTACTGGTCGCGTGCGCATCTTGCTAGCTAGTTCTTCCCGCGCAAAAGCGCCATGAGGCTTGTTAGCGCCATTGTTCTTGGCTTCTCTTGGCCGAGGTGTCCCAGCCATTCGCCCCGGACGTTGTGTTTAAAAGCTGCTAGGGCTTCGCCCGGACAATGATATTTGGTTCTTTTTGGTAAGGAACCTGTCCGCATTGCTACTGACTTCTCCGGTTGTTGGTTATATGACAAGATCGCCTCAGATCCGGAGGGCGGACATAAGTCCCTTGAAAATTTGTTAAACGCGCCCTCAAGCCTTCCCAACTTCCAACAGATTTTCGGGAGGCTTTTGAGCCAATGCCGAGCTGGCCTTTGAGCTTGAGGGGTAGGTATTTTATGGCGGAGATCATCTCCTAGCCATGTTTATGTGTAGTATGTAATCTTCTATCCGCATCTGGGTCTTTGGCGTCAGATCGCCTATGTTTATGGTTTGAACCTGCTGGAAATTCATGATCCAAGACTCATCGGGTAAAATATATGTAAAAGGCGCCCAGATTTAAGGTGTGTCACCGTTTTCGAACACTTGTCGGTGTGTTACGCATCGGGGTCTCTTTTGGCCCGTAGATGGACCTAGTTGGGCCGTCTGCCTCTGTGATTGGTACCGGTTGTGCAGCCCCGCTTTTGTCGCTTTTGGGCCTGGTTATCCGGTTGCCTATCCGCCAGCGCTCTCTTTATTTTTTTGACTGGAAGGGCCTATGCTTCCTCACAAATTGGGGCAACCGCTTCGGTAGTTTCTTAGTTTGACGTGCCACGCCATATTTGTCCGCCTTTGAATACTTTTTGCTCCACTTCATTCGAGCGTGTCTTCTCGCTGTTTTGGGCTTCCGCTTGCCTTTCTTCAAACTTTCTTGCAAGGGGGCGCATTTAGTTTGTGTATGTTCAATGCGTTCGTGTTGTGTCCGGACTGCTGATTGCTCCGCGAGAGGTTGTTATCCGCTCGCCCCTGCTTCGGCCGTCTCGCCGTTTGGTTCCTCGCTATCGCTAGGTCCCATAGGGAAGGCTGCTTTTATCTGAGGCGGGACTTAGGGTAAGCGCCTTCACGCAGCTGCTTTTGTTCTTTTATCGCATGAGATTATTCTCCGCGCCCCGCCAATTCCTCGGGATCGCCTTTCCTTTGGGGTGTCCACCATGTATATGCGTCGTGATGATCGAGGTGGTCTTCCAAAGGTCCCGTAGGCACCGGTTTCGGTTAGTCTCTGCATCGCCGCTCATACCGTCAGACAGTCTTCGGAGTCGTAGCTACACGCTTTGCTAAATCGCCGACGGTGGCTACCGGCGGGTGCGTGGTGGGTCTCAATTTCTTCAGTCTGTCCGCTCTCATCCATCCTGGCCGAGTTCGCCAGGCTTCCTGACAGCGAGAGATGCTTCAATGAACTTATGATATCGCCAAGGGCGAAAAGGAAAGATGTCCGCAGCGGTAACGGCGATCGGCGTTTCAATCGGATTTGATCTAGTAGGGGCGCAGGAGGTTCTGAGTCCGGCAGGGAGTCCGCACCTTGAGTCAGGAGCTTGGCGCGTGATAAGGTAAGTGTTCGGATCCATCGCTGTAGGAGCCAATGCCCCAGGCGTAGTCCAGCCATCCGCCCCTCGATCTGAGCGATCGTCTTAACATTATGGGCTGGAGCGGACTTCGCCGAGCGGGGCTTCCAAGGTGCCGTCCGCGGCAGAAATAGGTCATGCCCATCGTGACACAAGCTGCACGCTTTTGGTTGTGGTTCAGATCCATCAAGATCAAGTCTCCCGCGGATATCGGGCCGTGAAGTTTAGGGAGCCCAAACCCGACTGACCTGGCAAGGCTTAGGCTGATCTGGGTCAGATGGTTGCCGAAGCGGGTTCGCAACGCGAAGCCGTCAATACGAAGATCGGTCCGGGAGAAAAGTCTCACCTGTGATTGCATCAAATTGATTCAAGAGGCCATCACGCACTTACCGGGTGACATACGAGTAACTCCCCAATGAAAGCACCAATGTCGGTGTCAAACCGGCGGATTCCGGTAGGGGTCCCAACTCAAGGCTTAGGAAGTGATGGTAACAGAGACAAGGGACACGATGGCGTTTCCAGTTCGAACCATCTTTGATGGAGGTAAAACCTGCGTCCTGCTCTGCCGATTGATATTGATATTGTGGATGTTTACAAGAGTGGATCTACCACGTAGATCAAGGAGGCTAAAACCCCAGAAGCTAGCCTACAGTATGATTGTAAGGGTTGTTGATGTTGTGGTCCTACTTTTGGACTAGAGAGCCATCCTGGGCTTATATAGACACCGGAGAGGGCTAGGGTTGGTAAGAGTCAAGTTACAATGTAGTAGGAGATCTACATACCCGATCGTCAAGCTTGCCTTCCACGCCAAGGAAAGTCCCATCCGGACCTGGACTAAGTCTTCAATCTTTGAATCTTCAGAGTCTTGGAGTCCCGGCTGATGATGATAGTCCGCCAATGATAGTTCTACTGATGATGGTAGTCCGCTATCCTGACACCTTCTAATCCAGGACTCCTAAAGTCTCTCCTCATGGACCTTGTAGGCTTAGATCGCCGAATCTGGCAGCGGGCCTCATTTTGGTCTTTCGGAAGTTCTCGCCAGATTAAGTAGGCTAGGAATGGTTCTGTCCATGGGCAATGACCGCCATTATTTCGTGAGTCGAAGGTGTTATTTCGCTGGTACCGAGCCGCACGATTGTGCCGTAATGGTCGAGTTAGGTGATGCAAACCGCTTCGGATTGTTATTTCCGACTCCTCTTCCCATAATAATGGATGGCTTAAAGAGCCGCCCAGAAGATGTTAGGGAGGGATTCGCTGGCTGTTGCCAACCGACATGGCATGAACACGCTCTGGCCAGGGTTATTATCCCGGCTACAGGATGGAATTTCCAGTCCTTCAACCGAGCCGACATTTTAGGGGATCGCTGCAGGTAAGCTGCCATTTTCTTGGATCTTTTTGGCCAAAGTTCCATTTACTTGGGATATGGCGCAGGTTTGAATCCTCGCAAGACCTCTAGGCGCTGAATGCCCATGGAGATTGCCATCCGGAGGCCGCGTAGAAGGGCCTCAGATTCTATGCATGTTGGAGTCCATGTACATTATTTGAAGTACGATTGATTGTGTTCTCCTTAGATGCCAGATTACGCCAACTTTCAAGCCAGCCAACATTTTGATCCTCTAATGCATGATCCAGTTGATACGCGCCAGCATTTTAGGGAGTTCGGCTGGGTCCATTCGCGATGAAGTCTCAAAACTCGCGATTTTATAGCTCGGCCGTGGTTTGTAGGTTATGTCAAATGGTAAGAGCTCGATAGCCCATTTTGCAATCCCGCCTGCTATAGTCGCGATTGTTTATAATGTCGCTGAGAGGTACTTCAGAGGCCACTGCTATTGAACACTCTTGAAAGTAGTGTCGAGCTTCCGGATGCTGCTGAACACCGTGATACGCTATCTTTTGATAATGTGGGTACTGGATTTGTATGGAGTTAGAATAAAGGATACGAGTACAATCGGGTTTTGAAGAGGGAATTTGTGCCTTTCTGCTTTCGCTCAACGATTAAGTACCGCGCTAACAACTTGATGTGTTGCTGTGATATATATTAACATAGGTTCACGCCAAGTTGGGCGCTGCCAGACCGGATTTGCTGCCGTGATGGCTTTTTATTTCTTCGAAGTCCTGGCCGTGGCAAGATCCGTCCATTCAAATGTTCTGCGCCGAGGAGGCGGTAGAGGGCGTAGCCTTTTCTCCCAAACGAGATGAAGCGACTTAAGGCCGCTTACGCATCCGGGCTAGTTTTTGTATTCGCTTGAGGTCTTTTGAATATCCAATTGTGACAGAGCTCGATTTTGGCTGGTTTGTTTCAATTCTCACCGGATAACAATGAAGCCTAAGCGCTTTCTACCGGCACGCCGAAGACGCATTTTTCCGGATTGAGCTTGATGTCATATGCTCGAGGTTGTCGAATGTCACCTCAAGTCTCTACTAGAGTTCGGACTTTATTTGGTCTTGACGACTACATCGCCTACGTGATGCTCTACTGCTTTGCCGATCGGTAGCCGTATGTTTCAATCATGCTACTGATATGTTGCGCCGCGTTTTGAGTCCGGCGGCATTGTGTTGAAGTAGAATGGCCCATATGGAGTAATGAATGCCATTGCGTTCGATCCTTCTCCTCCATCTTGATTTGATGGTATCCGAGTATAAGCGCTGAGGAAGCACAATGAATCGCGGTTTCTCGGTAGCATCGGCGATTTGGTCGATGCAAGAGGGGAAGGGTCCTTGGACAGGCCTTTGTTAAGGTTCTTAAAATCGACGCAGAGGCGCCTGTGGATTTGTCCTTCTTGGTACCATTATTTGATTAGCTAGCCACCGATGTTTTATATCTCCGATGAACTCCGCTTCTAAGAATTTGGCTAGCTCTTCTCCCATTCTCCCGTCTTTTGGTTCGGAAAATCGCCAAGAGCTTGTTTGACCGGGTTGAACTCTTTTAGGATATTTAGGTCAGGCTTTGCCAAACAGGGCGTGGGATTCATGTCTCGAAGGATGCTGTGCAAAATGTCCCAATTTTCCCGGCGAATTTCGTGAGCGGCCTCGACATCGTGACTTAATTGTGCCCCAATGGAGGCCGCCTTTGTGGGGTCCGCTGGATGGACCTGAAATTTGACTATCTCGGGTTCGCTGGTTTAAAAGAGGTGGATTTGGACCTCTATCGAGTATCACATCATCCCTATCCACCGTGGAGCGCAGGCAGGTTAGTTCCTCCGTCGCTAGGGCTTCTTGACAATGCCTCTAGGGTCCAATGCGTTATCTTATTTTCTGACGGAGTGCCATATCCGGATCAACGTTTAGAGTGATTATCCCATTGTCAGGGCATTTTGAGCTTCATGTACCCGTAATGGGGTATAGCTTGAAGATCGAATGCCTCTCTCCCTAACAAAGAGTGATATCCGCTGTCGTAATGGGGCCACTTGAAACGTGACCTCCTCGGACCTAGTAATTGTCCGGTGAGCCTAACACTACATCTAGTGTGATTTTTCCTCAGCGCAGATACTTCTCGACTCAGGATTATCCCTCCAAGGAAGTGTTGTTTCGCCCCACGGCTCCAACAATTTCCATTTTTTGAAGGGTTTCATAGATGAGGTTTAATTCTGCCGCCATCCATGAGTACTTTAGTAAGACAAAAACCGTCTAATATCTGGACCGAGGAACCAATGCGGCCGGTGCTCTAGCTGTTCGGAATTTAGGTTCTGCTGCTGGGCGCTGAAGTGACAGTAGCCGTCGCCCATGGATTTGTTGTTGCTACTTGGTAGACTTTACAAAGTTGCGGATTGTTCGCTTCACATGTTATTTGGATGCGAAAGTCTCAAGACCCGTTATTACCGCAGATCAAGTATTGCCGGTTGGTTGTCTGGGCTAAAAAGTTTACGCATACATTTTGGCCACTGCTATAGTATCCAACACTGTCAAGGCTGTGTGTTGGAGTAGGCGCCTCGTGCAAGTGGATTTTGGCAGGTCCATTGAGCTAACCTCCAAGACGGTTCCGCACTTTTAGGGTTTTGGTTTTTGGTATTCAACCCGGTGTTTGATAATGATGCACCCTTTTGTTCCGACTAGGGATGTATTCGTAATGGATTATCCCAAAATTTACTGTCGCTTTCCAGTGCTCCACCCATCGTGACAAAGATTTTTGTACTATGGTCGCCAAGTCAAGAAGCATGCACTTTCAACGACTTATGGCGCTTAGGATTCCCTGTCCGTGCAATTATTGCAGAAAATTGGGATTATAGCCCTCTCTCGGCAAATCCTTTATTTTGTCTCATAACCAGAGGAATCGCCCAAGAATGATGTAATCGCTTTCAGCCGGCTTCGTCTAATTCAAGAGAGATCGTGCAATGTTTGGGTAAGGTGGAACTAGATCCGAACCCTGCCCAACCGTGGACTTCAGGGCCGTAGAAGTTTCAACTTGGAAGTTTGGATTTTTTGAGTTATCCAATGAGTCCAACCCGCCGCCCGATTTTAAGTTCAGGGTTTGCTTGACGCCCCATTCCTCCAAGGGAATCCGCATGGAGGGATCGGGAACCTGACGCAATCTAGTTTTTAAGATACAAGAAGAATCGCCAGATTGTTCCTCTATCACAGAATAACATCATGGGTAGCCTCGGGAGAGTTGATCTCTCTAGATCGGTTTTAAGTCCAATCCGCCAGTAGTCTCGGCGACATCCTGTATAGCGATGCGATCCAAGAGCTCGCTTATGGAGGAGAGCTCGGTCGATCTACCTGCTCGCAAGTTCGAACTAACCTGAAGATTGGCTTTGATGACTTGAGAGGTCATCGCTTGCAGCGGTAGGCTTGACCGGCGGTCATAAGAAACCACTCAGCCAAAGAGTTCCGCCTAACGGCCAAGGCCTTTGGGTAAGTATCGCCTCTAAAGATTTAGATGAGGCATCCTACCTAACGGGCACGTACGCGGTGAGGGAACTTCCAATGAAAGCACCAATGTCGGTGTCAAAACCGCGGATCTCGGTAGGGGTCCCGAACTGCAAGGCCTAGCCTGGATGGTAACAGAGACAAGGGACATCGATGTTTTACCCAGGTTCGCCCTCTCGATGGAGGTAAAACCCTACGCCCCTGCTAGATTTATTATGATGATGTGTTACAAGAGTGGATCTACCATTTAGATCAAAGAGGCTAAACCCTAGGAAGCTAGCCTCATGGTATGATTGTTGTTCGTCCACTTGACTAAACCCTCCGTTTATATAGACACCAGAGAGGGTTAGGGTTACACAGTAGTCGGTTACAATGGTAGGGGATCTACATATCCATATCGCCAAGCTTGCCTTCCACGCCAAGGAAAGTCCCATCCTATTACTTGGACGTAAGTCTTCAATCTTGTCTCTTCATAGTCTTGGAGTCCCACACGGATGATAGTTCGCCATCCCACACCCCCTAGTCCGGAACTCCCCAAATAAGCGGTAGGTTGGTTCCGATCCGAGGGATCTATGCCAATCTTGGCGCAGATCGTATCCTGGTAAAGCAGTTCAAGTTGCCGCCAAGGGTCCATCGTGACTCGTTAGGTGAAATCCATCGGTCGCATTGGCCCAATGACCAGCGGCGAATCCTCCGTGGGCGATGTCTGGTGGTGGTCCTTCCGGTCAAAAGTGACCGGGCAGGACCAGCTGGATTGAACTCTCGGGCAACCGCTCCCACGCAAGTAGACATCCCCGAGTGCACGCTTCGCTTCCTTTTTGGGTAAGTGCGCTATGATATCATGTTCACCGTCTGCACTCGCTGGGGGAACCTTCGGCCATTCTATTGTTCTACGCTGGGTCTCTGGCCTCGCTATCTCTATGCAGCCCCTTGTCATTGTTTTCGCAATTAACTTCGTTCGGCTGCTGAATACCCAAACAGTCCTCGCTGCAGTGGTTAGCTGGTTTTCGGGGCGCCGTATCCGCACAAGCGGTCGAGTATTTGGTCCAAATTGGATTTGACCCGGAGTAGTTCGCTTGAATGGCTTTTTCCGCTGACCGGTTTAGAGTTTTGAACCGCATTTATCGCCGTATTCCTCATTATTACACGCTGCTGGTGCGGCGCTTATTTTTAGCTTATGATGCCGCCGCCGCTTTGGTCCTTGGAAGTCCGGAACGCTGCATTTTTATTGAGGTTGTTGTCATAGGCATAGTTACCGTTCCTCACCCAACGGTATGGGAAGGTGATGAGTGATGGAGGGTTGCTATGTGGATTTCGGGCTTTTCCCTGTCTTAGGTGCGCGTAAAGCCACCCGTCATGGATGCAAGAGGTTTAAGGCCGCAGAGGCCTTCCGTGATCCCGTGGGAAACACGATTTGTTTTTCTTCATATGAACCATGTCCGTAATTGTCTCGCCGATTCGCCGGCTCGCTGAATTATGTGGCTTAGGTCATCAAGATCTCGTGGTCGCATATATGTTCTGGAAGTTATCGAGGAATGCGGCTTCGGTGTCCTCCCAGCTCCCAATCGACTCTACACTGGCAAGCTCATGAGCCACGTCGGGCTGGTCCTTGGGCTTGAGGGGAGGTATTTGATGGCATCAAGATCGCCACCGTGGGGCTGCGTGGATGTGAAGGAGATAGTCTTCGATCCAAACAATGGGTCTCACAGCCATCACAGGATCTAATATTGATCGGGTTTAAACCTTCGGGATTTTATGATCCATTACCGTCTGTGGAAGCATAGCGGTGTGCAACATCTCAGACCGGGCGACATTAAATACCGAGCTCAAAAAGAGCTTGGTCTGCTTTCGTTCGCCCCATCGACTTATCAGGTCCGCGCATGACGGTTGTTACCGCATCGTCAGGCCTAACGCACATCCATAGATCGATCTTGATTATTCTGCTCTTGTCCTCCAATATATCTCAAGCGTGTCCGGAGTGTTCCCTTGGCCATGTGCTTTTGAGCGCATCGGGTACGCATTCTCAAGTGAAGGCCAAGAGGTCTTTTGTCGCGCCACGGGTGGTCGGTCACCGTATTGTCTCCCGGGGTGATGCGAAGTTCGTAAGCTCTCCTCTAATCGGGGAGCAGTTTATGCTTAGGGTAGCTTTTGAGGCGCTTCGAGCTATGGCTGTTTTCGCTCATGGTGACTTCGTCCATCTCGCTTGGCCAGCAGCATCATGATCAGCTCTGTCGTTGCTGCTTTTCTTTGGCTGTTCACGTATTATAAGCCCGCGCCTAAAACGCTCTTGTTCGATGGATTCTTAGGCACGATTTAATTCATTGTCGCCGAGGCTTGCTTCGCCTTCGGAGGGAGGTATATAACTTTCACTCTTCTTCCGCCGCCTTCGAGGGCTGGCGCCTTCATCCTCCCGCAATGGATCTGGCCGAGTGGATTGTCTTCGGGCGTTGTCCTGTATTGTTATCTCCGTGCCGAATCTTCATTCTTGCCGTGGCGGATAGAGCGGCGCTACCGACGCCGGGCGCTGGTCGCTTGAGGGTCATCCTCCGTTGTTCCATCGTCGCTCCCATCTTTTGGGATGTCCACCATATATATGTTATATGACGAGGTGGCCCGTCAGACCCCAATTCCAAGTCACATCGATCAGCCGTAACACCTCATATCACTTTTGGCCTCACGCACGGTATTCCCACGGTGTCGCTACCATGGCTCAGACCGCTTATGCCTTTTGGCTCACGATATGATAGTGTCGCTAGCATCCATATGACAGAGAACCCGGCCGACATGGCTAGTCGTGGAACCCAAAGCGGCGCTTAACTCCATGGGGGACAGTATACATGAATCACATCGAGCATGTCGGTCATCAACGATGAAACCGGCGTGAACTGGCTAACAGGACTCAACCCGGCGTAGCAGTTAGGCAGACTCTTGATGTCACCGGTGAATTTCTCAAGGGAGATATAGGAACTAGTCTTGGAGTCCGGCCGATGATGATAGTCCGCCAATGATAGTTCGGTCGATGATGGTAGTCCGCTATCCGACACCCCTAATCCAGACTCCTCACTCTCCTCATGGACCTTGTAGGCTTTAGATCGCCGAACTATGCAGCGGGCCTCATTTTGGTCTTCGGAAGTTCCCGCCGCATTAAGTAGGCTAGGAATGGTTCTGCCCATGGGGCAATGACTGCCATTATTTCGTGAGTCAAGGTGTTATTTCGCTATCGAGCCTCCCATTGTGTCGTAATGGTCTCGAGTTAGGTGATGCAATTGCTCCGGATTGTTATTTCAGACCTCTTCCCATAATACGGATGGCTTAAAGAGCCGCCCAGAAGACGTTAGGAGGGACGGCCTCTGCTTTCACCGATGCGTGCTAACACGCCCGCTGCCTAGTTATTATCCCGGCTACATGATGGAATTCTAGTCCTTCAACCGAAATGACATTTTAGGACGGCGCTAGGTAAGCTGCCATTTTGGATCTTTACGCCAAGTCTCCATTTACTTGGGATATTGCAGGTTTGAACTCTCAAGACCTCTAGGCGTTGAATGCCCATGGAGATTGCCATCCGGAGGCCATGTAGGAGGGCCTCAGATTCGCCGCTTGTTGGAGTCCATGTACATCATTTGAAGTACGATTGATTGTGTCTCCCTTGGGGACGCCAGACGACGCCAGCCCCAAGCCAGCCAACATTTTGATCCTCAAATGCATGATCTAGTTGAGTACGCGCTGCATTTTTAGGGAGTTCGCTCGTCCATTCGGGCGATGAAGTCCGCCGTAACTCGCGATTTTATAGCTCGCCGTGGTTTGTAGGTTATGTCAAATGGTAAGTGCTCGATAGCCCATTTTGCAATCCCGCCTGCTAAGGCCGCGATTGTTTATAATATCGCTGAGAGGTACTTCGAGGCCACCGTTATTGAACACTCTTGAAAGTAGTGACGCAGCTTCCGGATGCTATGAACACCGTGACACGCTATCTTTTGATAATGTGGGTACCGGATTTGTATGGAGTTAGAATAAAGGATACGAGTATAATCGGGTTTTTGAAGAGGGAATTTGTGCCCTTCTCTTTTTGTTCAACGACGAGTACCGCGCTAACAACTTGATGTGTTGCTGTGATATATAATAACATAGGCTCGCCCAGTTGGGCGCGCCAGACCGGATTTGTTGCCAAGATGGCCTTTATTTCTTCGAGTCCGGCCAGGCAAGATCCGCCCATTCAGATGTTCGGCACCGAGGAGGCGTAGAGGGCGCAGCCTTTTCTCCCAAACGAGAGATGAAGCGATTTAAGGCCGCTACGCATCCGTTAGTTTTTGTATCTGCTTGAGGTCTTTTGAATATCCAATTGTGACAGAGCTCGATTTTGGCCGGTTTGCTTCAATTCCTCGACCGGATACGATGAAGCCTAAGCGCTTTCCGGCTGGTACCAAGATGCATTTTTCCGGATTGAGCTTAATGTCATATGCTCGAGGTTGTCGAATGTCACCTCAAGTCTTCTACTAGAGTTCCGACGTGTTTGGTCTTGACGACCACATCGCCTACGATGCCTCTACTGTTTTGCCTATCCGTAGCCGCATGTTTGAATCATGCGCTGATATGTTGCACCGCGCTTTTGAGTCCAAGGGCATTGTGTTGAAGTAGAATGGCCCATATGGAGTAATGAATGCCATTGCGCCTGGTCTTTCTCCGCCATCTTGATTTGATGGTATCCGAGTATGCGCCGAGGAAGCACAATGAATCGTGTTTCGCGGTAGCATCGATGATTTGGTCGATGCAAGGGAGGGGAAGGGTCCTTGGACAGGCCTTGTTAAGGTCTTTAAAATCGACGCAGAGGCGCCTGTGGATTTGTCCTTTTTGGTACCATTACTAGATTGGCTAGCTACCGGGATGCTTTATATCTCGATGAATCCGCTTTAAGAGTTTGGCTAGCTCTTCTCCCATTTCCGCCTTTGGGCTCTCAAAATCGCCAAGAGCTTGTTTGATCGGGCTTGAATCCTTTTTAGGATATTTAGGCTGTGCTTTGCCACCAAGGTGGGATTCCTGGCATGTCTCAAGGATGCCGTGCAAAATGTCCCAATTTTCCCGGCGAATTTTCGAGAGCGGCCTCGACATCCGGACTTAATTGTGCCCCAATGGAGGCCGCCTTTGTGGGGTCCGCTGGATGGACCTGAAATTTGACTATCTCGTCTGCTGGTTTAAAAGAGGTGGATTTGGACCTCTTATCGAGTATCACATCATCCCTATCCACCGTGGGAGCGCAGCAGTAGCTAGTTCCTCCGCCGCTAGGGCTTCGGACAATGCCTCTAGGTCCAAGGCGGTTATCTTATTTTCGCACGGAGTGCCATATCCGGATCATCGGGCAGAGTGATTATCCCATTGGGTCTAGGCATTTTGAGCTTCATGTACCCGTAGTGGGGTATAGCTTGAAGATCGTGAATGCCTCTCCCTAACAAAGAGTGATATCCGCCGCGTCAATGGGGCCACTTGAAACGTGACCTCCTCGACCAGAATTGTCCGGGTGAGCCAACACTACATCTAGTGTGATTTTTCCCGCGCAGCATACTTCTCGACTAGGGATTATCCTCCAAGGTTGTGTTGCTTCGCTCAATGCGGCTCCACCAATTTCCATTTTTGAAGGGTTTCATAGATGAGGTTTAATTCGCTGCTGCCATCCATGAGTACCTTAGTAAGACAAAACCGCCCACTTTGACCGAGAACCAATGCGGCCGGTGCTCTAGCTGTTCGAATTTAGGTTCGTCTGGCGCTGAAGTTGACAGCCGTGTCGCCCATGGATTTGTTGTTGCTACTTGGTAGACTTCGCAGCTGCGCATTGTTCGCTTCACATGTTATTTGATGCTAAAGTCTCAAGACTGTTAATACAGCATCGGTATCGCTGGGTTGGTTATCCTCGGGCTAAAAGCCTACGCCACTTTTGGCCACTCGTTATAGTATCCAACACGCCAAGGTCGTGGTGTTGGATAGGCGCCTCCGTGTTGTGGATTTTGCAGGTCCATTGAGCCAACCTCCAAAGACGGTTCCGCACTTTAGGGGGTTTTGGTTTTGGTATTCAACCCGGTGCTTGATAATGATGCACCCTTTTGTTCCGGACTAGGGATGTATTCAAATGGATTATCCCAAAATTTACTTTCGGCTTTCCAGCGCTTCCATCGCACAAGATTTTTGTACTATGGTCGCCAAGTCAAGAAGCATGTAATTTTCGATTTACTTATGTATGCTTAGGATTCCCTGTGTCCCGCAATTATTGCAGAAAATTGGGATTGCGCCCTCCTCTCGGCAATCCCTTTATCCTGTTCTTAACCAGGAGGAATCGCCCAAAGAATGATGTAATCGTTTCAGCGGCTCTTGCCAATTCAAGAGAGATTGCTAATGTTTGGGTGGGGGTGGAACTAGATCCTAACCCCGTCCAACTCGTGGACTCGAGGGCCGAGAAGTTTCAACTTGGAAGTTTGGATTTTGAGTGTTATCCAATGAGTCCAACCCGCCACCGACTTTAAGTTCAGGGTTTGGTCGACGTCCCCCCCTCTCAAGGGAATCCGCATGGAGAGATCGGGAATCCGACGCAACTAGTTTTTAAGATACAAGAAGAATCGCCGCATTGTGCTCTATCACAAAGAACACGATGGGTAGCCCGGGAGAGTTGATCTCTAGATCGGTTTTAAGTCCGATCCGTCGTAGTCCTGTGGCGACTCCTGTGGCAGCGATGCGATCCAAGAGCTCGCTTATGGAGGAGAGCTCGGTCGATCTAACTGCTTCGCAAGTTCCAACTAACTGAAGATTGGTTTTGATGACTCGAGAGGTCATCGCCATGGTGGCCGGATCAAGCGGTCATAAGAAACCACCTAGCCAAAGAGTTCCGCCCAACGCCAAGGCCTTTGATGTATAGTATCATCTCTAAAGACGAGATGAGGCATCCTACCTAACGGCGACGGCATACGCAGGAACTCTCAGTGAAAGCACCAATGTCGGTGTCAAAACCGCGGATCTCGGTAGGGGGTCCCGAATCGTATGCCTAGGCGGATGGTAACAGGAGACAAGGGACACGATGTTTTACCCAGGTTCGGCCCTCTTGATGGAGGTAAAACCACGCCCCGCTAGATTAATATTGATGATGTGTTACAAGAGTGGATCTACCACGAGATCAAAGAGGCTAAACCCTAGAAGCTAGCCTATGGTATAATTGTTGTTCGCCCCACGGACTAAAACCCTCCCGTTTATATAGACACCGATAGGGTTAGGGTTACACAGAGTCGGTTACAATGGTAGGGGATCTACATATCCATATCGCCAAGCTTGCCTTCCACGCCAAGGAAAGTCCCATCCGACACGGACGAAGTCTTCAATCTTGTCTCTTCATAGTCTTGGAGTCCGCCGATGATGATAGTTCGCTATCCTGACACCCCTAGTCCGAACTCCCTCACTGCTTTGGTAGGTTTGATCCTTGAGGGGTCTATGCCCATCTTGGCGACCGTATCCCGTAAAGCAGGTTCAAAGGCCGCCGCGTCCATCAGACTCGTTAGGTGAAATCCATCGACGATTGGGTCTAAGACCGCAGTGCGGCGAATCCCCCGTGGCGGATGCTGGTGGGTGGTCCTTCGGTCAAAAGTGACCGGCAGGAGGACCATGGATTGAACTTCTGGGCAATCGCTCCATCGCGAGACATCCTCGAAAGTGCACGCTCGCCCCTTTGGGTAAGTGCGCTATGATATCATGTTCACCGTCTGCACTCGTGGGGGGAAACCTTCGCCCTCTATTGTTCGGGCGGTTGGGTCTCGCCTCGCCATCTCTATGCAGCCCCTTGTCATTGTTTTCGCAATTAACTTGCCTCGCTTGTTGAATACCCAACAGTCCCCGTTGGTGTGGTTAATGGTTTTCGGGTGCCGTGTATCCGCACAAGCGTCGAGTATTTGGTCCAAATTGACGGACCGAGTAGTTCGCTTGAATGGCTTTTTCCACGACCGGTTTAGAGTTTTGAATCCGCATTTACCGCCAGATCCTCAATATTGTCGCCGCTGCAGCGGCGCTTGTTTTGTTATGATGTCACCGCCGCTTTTGGTCCTTGAAGTCCGGACCGCCTGTAATTTTTGCCGAGGTTGTTGCTGCGTTAGCTTAGTTGTCCTCACCCGCGCAGGCGGGTGATGAGTGATGTGAGGGCTGCCATGGATTTCGCTTTTCCTGTCCTAGGTGCTGTGCAAGCCACTCGTCATGGATGTTATGCTTGAAGGTCGCGAGGGCCTTCAGATCCGGACAAATGACGATTTGGTTTTTCTTCGTTAAGAACCATGTCCGTAATTGTCCGCCGATTCGTCTGGCTGCTGAATTATGTGGCTTAGGTCATCAAGATCCGTGGTCGCATACAAGTGCCCCGGAAGTTATCGAGAATGCGGCTTCTGTGTCCTCCCAGCCTCCCAATTGACTCCGGCAAGCTGTTGAGCCAATGCCGGGCTGGTCCTTTAAGCTTGAGGGGAGGTATTTGATGGCATCAAGATCGCCACCGTGGGCCATGTGGATGTGAAGGAGATAGTCTTCGATCCAAACCGCTGGGTCTGTTAGCCATCATAGGATTCAATATTGACGGGTTTAAACCTTCGGGATTTTATGATCCATTACTCATCTCGGAAGCATAGTGGTGTGCAGCGCCTCAGATCGGGCGATATCACGACGGAGCTCAAAAGAGCTTGGTCTGTTTTGTTCGCCCTACCGACTTATCAGGTCCGCGCGACGGTTGTCGCCACGCATCAGGTACGCACGCCGATCCATAGATCGATCTTGATTGTCTTGCCTTGTCCTCCAATATATCTCGCAGTCCGGAGTGTTCCCTTTGGCCATGTGCTTTTGAGCGGCGCCGGGTACGGTTCTAGTGAAGGGCCTAGAGGTCTCTTTGTCGCGCCACGGGTGGTCGGTCACCGTATTGTCTCCTGGTGATGCGAAGTTCGTAAGCTTCCTCCTCTAATCGGGGAGCAGCTATGCGCTTAGGGTAGCTTTTGAGGGCGCTCGAGCTCATGCTCTTCGCCGCGAGGACTTCGGTCCATCCGCCGCCAGCGTATCATGATCAGCTCTAAGTTGTTGTCGCTTTTCTTTAGGCTGTTCGCCGGGCTATAAGCCCGCGCCTAAAACGCCTTGTTCGACGGGATTCTTAGGCACGACGTAATTCATTGTCGCCGAGGCTTGCTTCGCCTTCGGAGGGAGGCATATAATCCTTCACCTCTTCTTCGCCGCCTCTTGAGGGTGGCGGTTTCATCCTCCCGCAATGGATCTTGCCGAGTGGATTGTCTTCGGCGTTGTCCGTATTGTTATCTCCGTGCCGGAATCTTCATTCTTGCCGTGGCGGATTTAGAGCGGCGCCACCGACGCCGGGCGCTTTGGGCTGCTTCTTGAGGGTCATCCTCCGTTGTTCCATCGCCGCTCCCATCTTTTGGGATGTCCACCATATATGTCATATGACGAGGTGGCCCGTCAGACCCCAATTCCAAGTCACATCGATCTAGCCGTAACACCTCATATCACTTTGCGGCCTCACGCACGGTATTCCCACGGTGTCGCTTACCATGGCTCAGACCGCTTATGCCTTTTGGCTCACGATATGATAGTGTCGCTAGCATCCATATGACAGAGAACCCGGCCGACATGGCTAGTCGTGAACCCAAAGCGGCGCTAACTCCATGGGGACAGTATACATGAATCACATCGAGCATGTCGGTCATCAACGTATGAAACCGGCTGTAGCACTGGCTAACAGGACTCGCAACCCGGCTGTAGCAAGTTAGGCAGACTCCTGATGTCACCGCGTGACATTTCTCAAGGGACGTATATAGGAACGGCGGAAACACATGCCGCCTACCAAGTGTCCAAAGCAAGAGTGTGGGCTAGCAGTGACTTCGTGAACCGGGCAGTAGCGGACTACTATCGCCAGAAGCACTAGACTACATTTCCCCATATGAGAGGCTGCCAAGGATAAACAACTAGATTGTCGGATCCCACACATACCAAGCATTTCAAACATACACACAATATGCTCAATATGTGTAGATACAACATGGCATCACAACATAACTCTACGACTAAATTATGTATTCATTAGGCTCCGAGGAGCGAGATATTACAAACATGGGTCTCATGATCCAACAAACAGAGCATACAAGCAACAAGCACATGCGGAAGCTTATCATGTCTGAGTACAGACATCTACAAATGAAAAAAGGCTTGAGAAGCCTGGCTATCCACTAGATCCTGCCGAACTACTAGCGAGACTGACGTCTCTCTGCAAAACATAAAATAAGCAAACGTGAGTACAAACGTACTCAGCAAGACTTACATCAGAACTAACTACATATGCATCTTTATCAACAAAGGGGTGGTGGAGTTTGACCGCAGCAAGCCAGCTTTGACTCGGTGGCTATCTTAAACTACGATCGCAAGAAACTCTTTTGAGGTATGCACACGTGTCCACATATTCACCATATCAATACACCACTATGGATCCGCTCCCGCCTCCCTCACGAGAACGCCATCCATAGCACTCACGCTATCTTGCGATTTTAGAGTATCCACTTTCACTTGTCTATGAACTGATATAGGCAACCCTGAAGTCCTTATCATGACACGGCTATTCAATAGATCATTTATAACCTCGCAGGGTGTACTTCTTCACACACGCTCACCACTTACCATTGCCATATCACATGTACTGCAACCTTCAAGTGGAAGCCCAACGGGTGTCGGCCACGCCTACCTAAACACTCAAGTCCCTAGTCCAGTTTATCGCCTATTCGGTTCCATCCGAAAGGAGTCCGCCGAGGTTTCCACTAACGCCCCGAACGATGTGTGTGGTTCCCTAGATACCAAACGGGCATTCGGTACACCGGCCACTTGTATCTACCGCATCATAGCCCACCCCTAGGGTCACGCCACGCACGGCCTCCAACACATATCCTACAAACACCGTAAACTAGTTGCAACCCCCGGACAGAGAACAAGGGTGGTTTAGAAGCCGAGAGGGTCCATTGGTTTCGGGCCCAATGCATGGTAGTAACTGCTTCATGGATCACAAACACGTAACTCAGGCCTCGAGGACGGCTGCAATGAGACAACCCTCAATGTACTACATGGCCTCTCACCGCTACCTTTTACCAAATCGTGTTCACACACTTAGCTCACACACAAGAGGACATGTTCACACACCTTCGATTCATCCCCGATGAATCGACCGACTCAACTCTAAGCAGAGTGCATGAAAAACAAGCACGAATGAGTAGGCACAACAGGCTCAAACAACTCCTACTCATGCTAGTGGGTTTCATCTAATTATCGTGGAATGACAGTCATGCAGAGGATAAGGGGTTCAGCTACCGCAGCAAGTAATGATGAAGTTGTTGTCCTAATGCAGTAAAAGAGAGCAGGAGCAAGAGAGTGGGATTGTATCGAATGAACAAGGGGTTTCGCTTGTTCGCACTCCTCAAGATATTATAGCTCTTCATCGGTGTCATCAAACTCATCGCTCAGACGCCGCCTACTAAGAGGGGACAAACACCGGCAACTGGGAAAGAACACAATCAATGCAATGCGACAATATGATGCATGATCATGACATGGCAATATGAATGTGTTTTGGGCTAATGCAAGCTAGAACATGTTAAATGAAGTTGGTTTGAAACCTAGGTTCAAATTCAAACTCCACATGAGGCATTTCAAATGCCATTTATTCAAATTGTTGTATACAGCAGATTTAAGTTGTTCAAACATGCATGAAAATGATACAGATGGATAGATTGGATTTTTCTGATCATTTTTCATATATAAATTATTTAATTTGGAGTTACGTTGAATTTCTATGAATTTTAGAAGTTTAGATCATTTTCAAATTATAAATCATTTCGATTTATTTTGGTTCCAGAAAATGTTTACTGCGTCAGCATTAGGTCATGTTGACCTCAGCAGGTCAACAGGCGTCGACCAGGTCAAACCTAACGCTGGGACCCACTAGTCAGTGACTAGGCTAATTAACAGGGAGTGTTAGTGCTAATTTAATCCTAACTAAAAGTGTCAGTGGGTCAAAGTGCGGTCAAGCTCGGGTCAAACTCGCCGGAGTTGACCGCGGCTCGTCGCCGGCGATGCCAAAGAACGGCGGAGGGCGCCGAAAACTCCTCCGCCACCAAATCGGCGACTGAGGGGCTCTACGCGTTGTGGTGCTCTTCCGCATCCAACCGGACCGGAGTTAGCGGGAGGGGTGGCCGGAGTCGGAGCGCGGCATCGACCTCGGCGGCGGCCGGAGTTCGGGCGCGGACGGTGTCGATGCTACGGTGCACAAGAGGGGAAGACGAAGAGTGCTACGTGCTCCTGGGAGTGTGCTGAGCGTGCTTATGGGCTCGGACGCGAGCTACAGCAGCTGTGGCCGTGGCGGCGCCATAGCCGGCGGCGAGGAGCGCTCGGCAAGGTGGTTAGGGCGGTTAGGGGAGGCAATCGAGCACGGGTTAGGGAAAGGATCGTGGCCTCACAGCGGTTGCAGGGGCCGAGAAGGGGCTCGGGAAGCTCGGACGACAGACATCAACGGTGGAGATCCGCGGTACTCAACGAGGAAGACGAAGACGATGGCGCTGCTTCAGAGTCCCGTATGCGCGGCTTCATCTTGGTGCTTCACGGCGCCGAGGCGCACCTGCTGGACAAGGCAGAGGGGCAAGTGGAGCAGCACGGCTGCGGTGGTTCTCGCCGCGGGTCCTGGGTGCGACGGTCACCACGGAGAGAGGTCGAGGAGGGGAAGAGAGAGCTGCGAGGGGAACAGGGGAGAAGGTCTCGGGCGCCTCCGTGGCGCATCCGTAAGAGTCAAGGCCATGCAAGCAGGAGGTGGCGCGGCGCAGGCCGGCGCAGTGTGGCCACACGCCCGGTCCTTCCGGGCAGAGGAAGGAGAAGACACGGAGCCCCTCGTGGCTGGGCCGCCACTGGGCCACTGTGTGGGCTGGAAGGCCGTGAGTTCTTCTCTCTCTCTCCCTTTCCTATTTTCTGTTTTCTATTTATTTGTTCTATTTTGATTTAGTTTATAAACCAAATCATTTTAATAAATCCTGAAAATAATTGTGGGCATTAACTGAATTATTATAGAGGCCCTTAACTATTTTCATAATTGTTGGAGCATTGAAAATATTGACAGATTTAAATGCCCCAATTCAAATACAATATGGTTTATTCAAAATCCAAAATGTCCCGGAAAAATATGCATCATCTCTGCATATGATTTTCACCCTTTCCATAAATCATGAACATTTTGCGCACCAATTTGGTTCATTGAAAATATTTTGAAGTTGAACCTATTTGCATTATTTTGGTGCTAGGGGTTTGATCAATCCCCACTTCAAGTTTCTTTAAATTAAAACATGTTGCATGAATGCTTATGCAGGTCAAGCAAGGACTAGGCTAGGGCTGTGACAACTCACCCCCACTAAACAAGAATCTCGTCCCGAGATTCAAGACGTGAGGTAAGAAGACAGAGGGGGCACAAACTAACGCAATCTTCACGATCCAGGTTGCATCTCACAAGAACGTTGATTGGAACATCATCATGATATTGACATCTTGCTTTGAGAACTCCATCCAACACGACAATGGAAAGAGAGGGAGGATCTACATGATTCGATCTTCACGAAGATCAAGTAAACATGATCAACTCACGGAATGAGATGTAGAAACATCTCGAGTTGAGACACAAAACACATCGAGAGGGATGGAGGAACAAACAGCGAGGTTTGATTTGGTGGGCATCAATTCCACGCTTAGAGAGATGGTGGATGGTGTCAAGGTGGCGAGGAAATAATTGCCAGGATTCCGTAACGGGGCACCTTGGGAAAAGTGACTGCTGAGTTGTTCCCTAAGTGGCAAAAGAATTACTTTTGATCCATAGATCATTGGAACTCTTTATACCAGCCTAAGGCAATCACAATCGATCATTTGAAGGAGTTCGAAAGAATGACATACTCGGACTAGAATGGATGATGTGGACTACCTTGTTGAAGACAACGCAACGGATGACTCTTGCTTATCACCGGAAATGGATGGGACTCATGACAGTCCACTATTGAAGATGATCCTAAACAACAACCATCGAGAGAGCAGCCCATGGAAATTGGCACAATGGCGGTGCAAGTCGAACAAGACGCAACTGTTGGGAATGCTCCAACCATCATATCTGCCTCGAGATTCAGATCCGGGTGGTGTCGGATATTCTGCACTCATCAAGTCTAGAAAGAAAATGAAGGTTTGCAACACAATCAACGAGATGACGCTATAGATTCTCGGGAGTGAACTATATAGCAAGCTCCAAAACATGAGCTGGTTCTCACATACATGTGAACACGCTGTCCTGCATAAGCATGACCACATAGTAGTCTTACAACAAAACACTACCGAAGTTCGTGGGGAACCATCGTCGAGGATATCAAAGTCTTGTGCATTACCATGGATTAGCACATAACTCCTTCTCCTACAATAAATCAGTCAGTGGCTTGGTGTGCTAGGGACACATGTAGAGCGAAGGTTGCAAGTCTCCTAACCACAGAATACTTCGCACGTATGCATGACTGAATTGGGAAGATTCCAGAGGAGGCAAAACAAACCTTTCTCAAATTCACGGCGGCAACTTGCACCAGATGCACATGAATTAGAGGAAGTCACTACTTTCATCCAAACATAAGCTTCATGAACGGAACACGAAGGCATTGCTTATAAAGTTTCCAACACTAGGTTGATGTTCAAGATGAATCATGGGGAGACAAAATGTCTGATGGGCTCAACAACAACTCATCGGAATTTCCATATCATCGACTTCCACCATCATGTGAACACGGTGATAGCATTGGTCACCAAAAGATGTAATGGTATATGCTCGAGGGATCAACCACGAGTAAGACAACATTACGAGCATCGTTGGTACCGATTTGATTTGATGATAGCCCACACTCAAATCAAGGATTGATAAGACAATAGGTCCAAGAACTAATCACAGGACCAATCGATGAAGATATCATCTTTCTTCAACACACACTACATAAGAATATCCTTTTGAACGAACGGTTAGGCAAGCTTTTATCTTCCAACTCTCCAAGTTGTTGTCTAGCTTAACCAACTAGCTCGTGGATATCCAACATGATTCTTGGAGAAAGGGTGGTTCACAAGAAACCAACTTGATCACGAGCTCAACATAACAGTCAGGAAACAACCCGGTAACACTTCCAAGAAGATATTTGGAGAGTCACGAACCACCGATATGTTACTAAGCTCGAGAACAATCTTGCTTTTCAGGGCAAGACGATATGATCAATAGAGCGAGGGATTGACACAATCCTAACTATTTATCGAAGAGTGCACCAGAAATAAGTACTTGGTAGCACGATCCATCTTAGGATGATGATTTAATAACCAACACGCTAAGAATGAGGATATTGTCCATTAGCTACCAAGCAACGAGTTGCTCGGAGTATTGATTTCACACATCACAATTCACTTGCCGGATTCCGGCCATGGACAACACGAACCGAGGAATGAGTAATGATGGCGAGAAGTATCACCGCGCCAAGAATTCATAAGAGAAGGTGCAATTTCATGACGTTCTCGACATAAAGTGGGTAATACTTCAGGATAGAACAGAATCAAAAGCTTGATAGCATTTGATTTGCGGACTACGACTGCTTTGACCCAATCCTGGATACGGATGAGGTACTGGAGTTTGTTTCTCCTAGTCATTCCAAAATAGAATGGCTTGACGGACCACAAGGATAATAGGCATCGATAAACACGATCGCACACATACTCTTGACTATCAACTGATAGACGAGAGTCAGAATACAACTAAAGAGGGACAACTCAAGGAACATATAACTTTTCGAGTTGTGGAGGCATGGATTAGTATGTCGAGCAAAGTTCAACATTTCTTCCGGATAACCCATGCGGAGAAGGTAGAACCGGCAGATTCACAATATAGAATGGGAACTCATCGAAGCACTCTTGTTGTGACCTTTTGGTTCAAAGGAACTCCGCCAAGAATAGTTCATGGTATGTGGAAGAATGAGATACCACGGACCTCGAGGATCGTCGCAAGGTTACTAATATCCTAAAGGAACTAGCAAATACTAACAACATGAAGTAGGGTGAATCTCGGGTTCAGAAACCCAGGAGTAGAATGCCTACTACTAAATGGCATCACAGGATGCTTTCGAGAATGGTGGCCAGAGTTATCACACCGGGACACAAAACATGGCTAGATTACTAGGTGGTCTTCTAAGACACCTATGGTCATAATAATAGTTCCAATATATATGTCGAGGCAACAGAGTACCTCAACACAGCAATTAGTGTGATTAACCTGGCCCAAAGAGACATCGGAAACGGGAAGAAGGAATTTGCAAATGCATAAGATTGTTTGGAAACCTGGGATAACTCGGACAACATAACGGCTGTAAATGCTCAAAAGATTTGAGACATCATGCAAAATGGTGGCATAACCACTCAACATCACAATATCAAGATTCCGAGACCAGCTATGAACATACGGAAGTAGTTAAAACTGAACTGAGACTTAAAACCAACAATCTTAAAAGTTTATGGATTAGCAACACGTCATCCTGATAGATAGATTAGAAGCCTAGTTCTTAAACCCCGTAGAAGAGAAGAGGTTGACTCAGATCAGAGGGCCATGAGGTATAAGGAGTAAAAAGAGCCTTACGCTCCTTCCCCAATCAATTCCCTTACATAACTAAAGCATTTCTAGACACAACTTCACCAGTTTGGCTTGGTAATCCCATCGGCAACAGCTCGATACCAACGCTGTCAGACCCCGATTCCAAGTCACATCGATCTAGCCGGTAACACCTCATATCACTTTGCGGCCTCACGACGGTATTCCCACGGTGTCGCTTACCATGGCCCGGACCGCTGGCGCCTTTTGGCTCACGATATGATAGTGTCGCTAGCATCCATATGACAGAGAACCCGGCCGACATGGCTAGTCGTGAACCCAAAGCGGCGCTAAACCATGGGGACAGTATACATGAATCACATCGAGCATGTCGGTCATCAACGATGAATCTGGCTGTAGCACTGGCTAACAGGACCGATAACCCGGCTGTAGCAAGGCTAGGCAGACTCTGATGTCACCGCGTGACATTTCAAGGGATGTATATAGAACGAAGTGAAACACATGCCGCCAATCAAGTGTCCAAAGCAAGAGTGCTGGGCTAGCAGTGACTCGTGAACCGGTGCAGAAGGACTACTATCGCCAGAAGCACTAGACTACATTTCCCCATATGAGAGGCTGCCAAGGATAAACAACTAGATTGTCGGATCCCACACATACCAAGCATTTCAAACATACACACAATATGCTCAATATGTGTAGATACAACATGGCATCACAACATAACTCTACGACTCAATTATGTATTCATTAGGCTCCGAGGAGCGAGATATTACAAACATGGGTCTCATGACCCAACAAACAGAGCATACAAGCAACAAGCACATGCGGAAGCTTATCATGTCTGAGTACAGACATCTACAAATGAAAAAGGCTTGAGAAGCCTGGCTATCCACTAGATCCTGCCGAGGGCACAAGATCGTAGCTGAGGTAACAAGCTAAACGTCGAAGTCCAAGCGGAACTACTAGCGAGACTGACGTCTCTCTGCAAAACATAAAATAAGCAAACGTGAGTACAAACGTACTCAAAGAAGACTTACATCGTAACTAACTACATATGCATCATTATCAACAAAGGGGTGGTGGAGTTTGACCGCAGAAGCCAGCTTTGACTCGGTGGCTATCCTAAACTACGATCGCAAGAAACTCTTTGAGGTATGCACACGAGTCCACATATTAACCATATCAATACACCACTATGGATCCGCCTCCGCCTCCCCACGAGAACGCCATCCATAGCACTCACGCTTATCTTGCGATTTTAGAGTATCCACTTTCACTTGTCTATGAACCGATATAGGCAACCCGTAAGTCCTTTACCGCGGACACGGCTATTCAATAGATCATTTATAACCCCGCAGGGTGTACTTCTTCACACACGCTCACCACTTACCGCCTTTTACACGACATGTACTGCAACCTTCAAGCGGAAGCCCAACGTGGGTGTCGGCCACGCCTACCTAAACACTCAAGTCCCTAGTCCAGGTTTATCGCCTATTCGGTTCCATCCGCAGGAGTCCGGCCGAGGTTTCCACTAACGGCCCCGAACGATGTGTGCAGGGTTCCCGAGATACCAAACGGGAATTCGCACACCGGCCACGGTGTATCTACCGCATCATAGCCCACCCCTAGGGTCAGCGCCACGCACGGCATCCAATACATATCCTACAAACACCGTAAACTAGTTGCAACTCCCGGACAGAGAACAAGGGTGGTTAAGAAGCCGAGAGAGTCAATTAAGGATCCCAATGTGTGGTAGTAACTGTTTCATGGATCACAAACACGTAACTCAGCCTCGAGGACGGTTTCAATGAGACAACCCACCATGTACTCCTACATGGCCTCTCACCACTACCTTTACCAAATCGTGTTCACACACTTAGCTCACACACAAGAGGACATGTTCACACACCTCCGATTCATCCCCGATGAATCGACCTGACTCAACTCTAAGCAAGAGCAGTGCATGACAAACAAGCATGAATGAGTAGGCACAACAGGCTCAAACAACTCCTACTCATGCTAGTGGGTTTCATCTATTTACCGTGGAATGACAGTCATGCAGAGGATAAAGGGATTCAGCTACCGCAGCAAGTAACAGATGGATCGTTGTTGTCCTAATGCAGAAAAGAGAGCAGGAGCGAGAGAGTGGGATTGTATCGAATGAACAAGGGGTTTTGCTTGCTCGGCACTTCAAGATAATATAGTTCTTCATCGGTGTCATCGAATTCATCGCTTGTGACGCCGCTCACCGAGAGGGGACAATTACCGCAAACAAGAAAGAGCACAATCAATGCAATGCACAAACAAATGAATGACATGTCATGTTAAGGAACTGAATTGACCTAATGCAGCAAGAAGCCAAGTTAATTGAAGTGGAGTTCAAACAAGGTTAAACTCCAACTCCAAATGCTATTTCATAAATTGCCCTAATCATGATTCATCCTATTCAGTGAGGTTAACTTGTTCAAACATGCACGATCATGGCATAAACAGATTCTTCATATTTTTCTGATCATTTTCATATATAACTTATTTCCATTGCGTTATTTATTGAATTTCTATGAATTTTAGAAGTTTTGCTAATTTTCTGGAATTTCCGAAAGTTAAAATAATTACAGAAATCATTATTGCGTCGATTGAGGTCAAGATCACACAAGAGTCAACCTGGTCAAACTCGACATGTGGGGCTACACGCCGCTGACTAACTAAACTAACCTAGTTTAATTAGCACTAACCTAGGTTAAGTTAATTTAGTTTAAACCTAAACTAGATTAGTTAGCGGCGGGCCCGCATGTCGCTGGCTCCAGGAAGTCAAACTAGGTCAAACCCGGTCAACTCGCCGAGTTGACTACGCCGCCACCGGGCGGAGCCGTAGACGGCGGAGAGCGCCGGATTCATCCTCCGATGACCAAAAGAGCGGCGGAGGGGCTTAACGTGATGCGGGCGCTCCCCCGCATCGAGTGGTGGTGGTGGTTGGACCGGGGGTGGCCGGAACCGACGACGGCGAGCTCCAAGGCGGCGGTCGGAGTTCGGGCAACAACGGCTACGGCGCTGCGGTGCACGGCAAGGCGGGCTAGCGGCTGCGTTCAAATCTTAGGAGCAACTCGAGCACGATGACGAGCTCAGTAAGGAAGCACGGCGTCTCAGAATTCACGACGGCGACAGAGAATGGCGCCATGAAGCCGGAGCTCGTGGGGATGGCATCTACGGCAGAAGCGTACCACGGGGAGGGGGAACGGTGGAGGAGCTCACCGCAAGTTCGTAGGGAGGGTAAGTGGGCTCGGGACGCCCTGTGGCGGCGAATCGATGGCGGCGATCTCGGTGGCCGAGGAGGGAAAAGGCCGGGCGGCGCGCTCGGGCTTCCGCGGGCGTGGCTCGGTGAGGGGGTCGAGGACGGAGTGGCGGATCCTCTGACTGCTCGGCGAGGCGGGAGGTGGCTGTGGTCATGCGAACGGGCGTCGGTGGCGCACACGGCTGCCTGATGGCGCGAGAGGGAGCAGAGGAGGAATGGGGTCAGGGGAGAGAAGAGAGGTGCAGGGGCGCAGGGGAGGCGTGGCACTCGGGCCGGGTTCCAAGCGGCGGAAGCAGGAGGTGGCGAGGCACACGGCGACCACGCGCCTCGCCTCCCACCGGGCAGGAGGTAGACGACGGGAGGGGGCGGTGGTGGACTGGGCCGGGCTAATCGGAGGAGCCGGGCTGTGGGGCGCCGTGTAGGTTTCTCTCTCTCCTTTTTCTAATTATTTCAGTTTTCTATTATTCTGTAAATTTCAGGGCTTTATTAAAATACCTATGCACTTCCAAAAGTCATGAACTATTTCATGATCACTGTTGGGATTATATCCTACAAGGAACATTTTAGTTTATGATTATTTGAGCATTTCAAATATTTATTAGCATTAAATGCCCAAATGCAAATACTTTATGAATTAATCCAAAGGACCAAATGTGACATGAAAATGTGCAAGACCTCTCGGTTCTGGTTTAAAGCATTTTCCGTAAATGATGAACATTTTCTAAAGCCATTTGAATTCATGAAAAATATTTTTGGTTGAACCTATTTGAATTCCTTGAATGCTAGGGTTTAGGCAATCCCCATTTCAAGTTTCAAATAAGTTTAAACATGATGCATGGATGCAATGC
The DNA here is from genome assembly GCA_021605205.1 of Aegilops longissima. Classification (NCBI taxonomy): domain Eukaryota; kingdom Viridiplantae; phylum Streptophyta; class Magnoliopsida; order Poales; family Poaceae; genus Aegilops; species Aegilops longissima. The sequence continues at coordinate 673,776,366 of CM038682.1, read as the reverse complement.
CACTAGTTACAAGCAAGCTCTAGGGCTGTGACAACTCACCCCCACTAAACAAGAATCTCGTCCCGAGATTCAAGACGTGAGGTAAGAGGAAAAGGGAAGTCACAAAGCTAACACGATCTTCATGATCCATTTGCCCTTCTCGAAGAGGTTGATTCATTTCTTCATATTGATCTTGACGTCTTTGCTTTCCGAAACTTCATCCAACACGACAACGACAAAGAGGAACTCTGCAGGAATTGATCTTCTTAAAGATCGAGCAACTTAGGATCACTCATCAAGTGAGACATTGAAACATCTCTCGGGTTGCGACACGGAACACATCGAGAGGGATGGAAGAACAAACGACGGGGTTTGATTGGTGGGCAACAATTCCATGCTTAGAAGGATGTTGGATGGTATCAAGGTGGCGAGGAATAATTGCCAGGATTCCGTAACGCACCTTGGGAAGAGTGACGCAAAGAACTATTCCCTTAAGTGGCAAAAAGAATTACTTTTGATCCATAGATCGTTGGAACTCTTTATACCAGCCTAAGGCAATCATAATCGATCATTTGAAGGAGCGCAAAGGAATGGCATACCCAGACTAGAATGGATGATGTGGACTACCTTGTTGAAGACAACGCAAAGGATGATTTTTGCTTATCACCGGAATGGATGGAGCCCATGGTACGCACCACTTCAAGATGATCCTGAACAACAACCGCCGAGAGAGCAGCCCATGGAAATTGGCACAATAGCGGTGCAAGTCGAACAAGACGAACTGTTGGGAATGCTCCAACCATCATATCCGCTCGAGATTCAGATCTGGTTGGTGTCAGGATATTCCGCACTCATCAAGTCTGAAAAGAAAGGTCGCAACACAAATCGACGAGATGACGCTATAGATTCTCGGATATGAACTACGATAGCAAGCTCCAAAACATGAGCTGGTTCTGCTACACACATGTGAACATGTTGCCCAAGACAAGAATGACCACATAGTAGTCTTATCATAAAACAAGACCGAAGTTCTGTGGGGAACCATCATCGAGGATATCAAGTCTTTACGCAAGTCCATGGATTAGATCCCAAGCATAGACTTCTTTTCCTTGAACAAGTCAATCAGTGGCTTGGTGTGCTAGGGATACATATAGAATGAAGGTTGCAAGTCTCTAGGCTACAGCATACTTCGCACATATGCATGACTGACTTGGGATGATTCCAAGGGAAACAAAACAAACCTTTCTCAAATTCATGGCGGCAACTTGCACCTAATGCACGTGAATTAGAGGAAGTCACTTCTTTCATCCAAGCATAAGCTTTGTGGACGAAACACGAAGAAATGCTTACACAAGTTTCCAACACTAGGTTGATGTTCAACATGACTCATGGGGGAGACAAAATGCTGCTGATGGGCTCAACAACAACTTATCGGAATTCCCATATCACTGGACTTCCACCATCATGTGAACACGGTGATAGCATTGGTCAGACCAAAAGATGTAATGGTATATGCTCGAGGGATCAACCACGAGTACGACAACATTACGAGCATCGTTGGTACTGATTTGATTTGACGATAGCCCACACTCAAATCAAAGGATTGATAAGACAATAGGTCCAGAATGATCACGGGACCAATCGATGAAGATATCATCTTCTTCAATACACACTACGCAAGAATATCCCTTTGAACGAACTAAGTTAGGCAAGCTTTTATCTTCCAACTCTCCAAGTTGTTGTCTAGCTTAACCAACTAGCCTGTGGATATCCAACACAGATTCTTGGAGAAAGGGTGGTTCACAAGAAACCAACTTGATCACGAGCTCAACATAACAGTCCAGAAACAACCTGCAACACTTCCAAGAAGATATTTGGAAAGTCACGAACCACCGTATGTTACTAAGCTCAAGAACAATCTTGCTTTTGAGGGCAAGACGATATAATCAAATGAGTGAGGACTTGACAAGATCCTAACTCATAGATCAAGAGTGCACCGTAACTAAGGACTAGGTAGCACAATTTATCTTAGAATGATGATTTAATAACCAACACGCTAGGAATGAGGATATTGTCCATTTACTATCAAGCAATGAGTTGCTCGGAGTATTGATTTCACACATCACAATTCACTTGTCGGCACTCCGTTTGCAACAACACGGAACCGAGATATGAGGGATGATGGCGAGAGTATCACTGCATCAAGAATTCATAAGAGAAGGTGCAATTTCATGACATTCTTGACATAAAGATGGTAACACTCAGGATAGAACAGTAATCAAAAGCTGGATTGGCATTTGATCTCATGGAATACAACTACTTTGACCCAATCCTAGAAATGGATGAGGTACTAGAGTTTGTTTCTCCTAGTCATTCAAATAGAATGGCTTGACGGACCACAATGATAATAGGCATCGATAAACACGATCGCACACATATTCTTGACTATCAATTGATAGACGAGAATCAGAATACAACTAAAGAGGGACAACTCAAGGAACATATAACTTTTCGAGTTGTGGAGGCATGGATTAGTATGTCGAGCAAAGTTCAACATTTCTTCCGGATAACCCATGCAGAAGGTAGAACTGGCAGAGTCACAATATAGAATGGAGTACCCTCAAGAGCACCCTCGTTGTGATCGTTTGTTCAACGAGGAACTTCGCCATAAGCGGTTCATAGTATTTGGAAGAAGGAAATACCATGGACCTCGAGGACTATCGCAAGTTACCAATATCCTAAAGGAGCTAGCAATTACTAACAACATGAAGTAGGTAGGGTGAATCTCGGTTAAAGAACCCGTGAATAGAATACCTACTAACTAATAACATCACGGATGCTTTCAAGGATAATGGCCGTAATCATCACACCGGGATACAAAAGCATTGCTAAATTGCTAGGTGACTTCCTAAAACACCTAGGGTCATAATAATAGTTCCAACGTATATGTCAAGGCAATAAATTACCCGAACGCACCGGTTAGTGTGCTTATTCGACCAAAAGGACATCGAACGGAAAGAAAGGATTTGCAAATGCATCAGACTATTTAGAGACCTGGGATGACTCGGACAGCATAACGGCTGTAAATTGCTCAAAATGATTTGAGACATCCTGCAAAATGGTGGCATAACCACTCAACATCACAATATCATGGTTCTGAGATCAACAGTTATCATATAGAAATAGTAGGAACTGAACTGGGGATTAAAACCAACAATCTTATAAGTCTATGGATTAGCAACACGTCATCCTAATAGATAGATGAGAAGGCCTAGTTCTTAACCCCGTAGAAGAGAAGAGGATGACTCAGATCAGAAGGCCATGAGGTATAAGGAGTAAAAAGAGCCTTACGCCCTTCCACAATCAATTCCCTTATATAACTAAAGCATTTCTAGACACAATCGCGACCAGTTTGGCTTGGTAATCCCACAGCAACAGCTCGATACCAACGCTGTCAGACCCCGATTCTAAGTCACATCGATCTAGCCGGTAACACCTCATATCACTTTGCGGCCTCACGACGGTATTCCCACGGTGTCGCCTTACCATGGCCCGGGACCGCTTATGCCTTTTGGCTCACGATATGATAGTGTCGCTAGCATCCATATGACAGAGAACCCGGCCGACATGGCTAGTCGTGAACCCAAAGCGGCACTAACCCATGGGGACAGCATACATGAATCACATCGAGCATGTCGGTCATCAACGATGAATCCGGGCTGTAGCACTGGCTAACAGGACTCGGTAACCCGGCTGTAGCAGTGCTAGGCAGACTCTGGATGTCACCGCGTGACATTTCCCCAAAGGGATGTACATTGGAACGAAGTGAAACACATGCCGCCAGTCAAGTGTCCAAAGCAGAGTGCTGGGCTAGCAGGACTCGTGAACTGGCAGAAGCGCACTACTATCGCTCAGAAGCACTAGACTACATTTCCCCATATGAGAGGCTGCCAAGGATAAACAACTAGATTGTCGGATCCCACACATACCAAGCATTTCAAACATACACACAATATGCTCAATATGTGTAAATACAACATGGCATCACAACATAACTCTACGACTCAAGTATTTATTCATTAGGCCCGAGGAGCGAGATATTACAAACATGGGTCTCATGACCCAACACTCGTGAGCATACAAGTCAAAACACAAGCGAAGCTAAACATGTCCTGAGTACGCATAACTATAAATGAAAAAGGCCGAGAAGCCCGACTATCTATCGATCCGCCGAGGGCACAAGATCGTAGCTGAGGTAACAAGCTAAATGTCAAGTCCAAGCGAACTACTAGCGAGACCGACGCCTCTCGCAAAACATAAAATAAGCAAACGTGAGTACAAACGTACTCAGCAAGACTTACATCGTAACTAACTACATATGCATCATTATCAACAAAGGGGTGGTGGAGTTTGACCGCAGCAAGCCAGCTTTGACTCGTGGCTATCCCGACTCACGATCGTAAGTAACTCTTTGAGGTGGCGCACACGAGTCCACATATTCACCATATCAATACACCACTATGGACCCGCCCCGCCTTCCCACGAGAACGCCATCCATAGCACTCACGCTTATCTTGCGATTTTAGAGTATCCACTTTCACTTGTCTATGAACCGATATAGGCAACCCGAAGTCCTTTACCGTGGACACGGCTATTCAATAGATCATATTAACCCCGCAGGGTGTATTTCTTCACACACGCCTCACCACTTACCACCGCTTACACGACATGTACTCGGCAACCTTCAAGCCGAAGCCCAACGTGGGTGTCGGCCACGGCCTACCTAAATACTCAAGTCCCTAGTCCAGTGTTTATCGCCTATTCGGTTCCATCCGCAGGAGTCCGCCGAGGTTTCCCATACAGCCCCGAACGATGTGTGCAGGGTTCCGAGATACCAAACGGGCATTCGCACACTCGGGCCATGGTGTATCTACCGCATCATAGCCCACCCTAGGGTCAGCGCCACGCACGGCCTCCAACACATATCCTACAAACACTAGAAACTAGTTGCAACTCCCGGACAGAGGACAAGGGTGGTTAAGAAGCCGAGAGTCAATTAAGGATCCCAATGTGTGGTAGTAACTGTTTCATGGATCACAAACACAGCACTCAGGCCTCGAGGACGGTTTCAATGAGACAACCCACCATGTACTCCTACATGGCCTCTCACCGCTACCTTTACCAAATCGTGTTCACACACTTAGCTCACGCACACAAGAGGACATGTTCACACACCTCCGGTTCATCCCCGTGAATCGACCTGACTCAACTCTAAGCAAAGAGTGCATGACAAACAAGCATGAATGAGTAGGCACAACAGGCTCAAACAACTCCTACTCATGCTAGTGGGTTTCATCTATTTACCGTGGAATGACAGTCATGCAGAGGATAAGGGGTTCAGCTACCGCAGCAAGTAAATGATGGATCGTTGTTGTCCTAATGCAGTAAAAGAGAGCAGGAGCGAGAGAGTGGGATTGTATCGGAATGAACAAGGGGGTTTTGCTTGCCTGGCACTTCTAAAGATAATATAGTTCTTCATCGGTGTCATCGAATTCATCGTCGATACGTCGTCTACCGAGAGGGGACAACACCGCAAACAAGAAAGAGCACAATCAATGCAATGCACAAACAAATGAATGACATGTCATGTTAAGGAACTGAATTGACCTAATGCAGCAGTAAGCCAAGTTAATTGAAGTCGAGTTCAAACAAGGTTAAACTCCAACTCCAAATGCTATTTCATAAATTGCCCTAATCATGATTCATCCTATTCAGTGAGGTTAACTTGTTCAAACATGCATGATTATGGCATAAACAGATTCTTCATATTTTTCTGATCATTTTTCATATATAACTTATTTCCATTGGAGTTACGGTTGAATTTCTATGAATTTTAGAAATTTTGCTAATTTTCTCGAATTTCCGAGTTAAAATAATTACAGAAATTATTATTGCGCCGATTGAGGTCAAGATCGTCAACAGTCAACCTGGGTCAAACCTGACGTGTGGGGGCCACACGTCAGTGACTAACTAAATTAACCTAGTTTAATTAGCACTAACCTAGGTTAAGTTAATTTAGTTTAAACCTAAACTAGATTAGTTAGTCGGGCGGGGCCCGCATGTCAGTGGCTCCGGGGAAGTCAAACTAGGGTCAAACCCGGTCAACTCGCCGAGTTGACTCGCCGCCGCCGCCGGGCGGAGCCAGAGACGGTGGAGAGCGTCGGATTCACCTCCGTGACCAAAAGAAGCGGCGGGGGTTTAACGTGATGCGGGCGCCCCGCATCGAGTGGTGGTGGTGGTTGGACCGGGGTGGCTGTAACCGGATAACGGCGAGCTCCAAGGCGGCGGCCGGAGTTCGGGCAACGACGGCTACGGCGCTGCGGTGCACGGCAAGGCGGGCTAGCGGCTGCGTTCAAATCCTAGGAGCAACCTGAGCACGATGACGAAGCTCAAAGGAAGCACTGGCGTCTCAGAATCACGACGGTGACAGAGCATGGCGCCGGCGTGCTTCGGAGCTCGTGGGGATGGCATCTACGGCGAGAAGCAGACCACGGGGCCAGGGGAAACGGTGGAGGAGCTCACCGCAAGTTCGTAGGGAGGGTAAGTGGGCTCGGGGACGTCCTGTCGGCGGCGAATCGACGGCGGCGATCCTCGGTGGCCGAGGAGGGGAAAAGCGTCGGGGCGGCGCTTCGGGGCTTCCAGCGGTGCGTGGCTTAGTGAGGAGGGTCGAGGACGGAGTGGCGGATCCTCTGGGCTGCTCGGCGAGGCGGGGAGGTGGTTGTGGCATGCAAACGGCGCGCTTGGTGGCACGGCTGCGCTGGTGGTCTTGCGAGAGGGGAGCAGAGGAGGGAATGGGGTCCAGGGGGAGAGAAGAGCGGTGCAGGGGGCGAGGGGGAGTGCGTGGCACTTGGGGCCGGTTTCAGAAGCGGCGGAAGCAGGAGGTGGCGAGGCACGTGGCACCACGCCCCGCCTCCCACTTGGCAGGAGGTAGACGACGGGAGGGGGCGGTGGTGGATGGGCCGGGCCAGCTGGAGGAGCTGGGCCAGGTGGGGGCTGTAAGTTTGGGCTGTAGGTTTCTCTCTCCTTTTCTAATTATTTCAGTTTTCTATTATTCAGAAATTTCGTGGCTTTATTAAAATACCTATGCACTTCCAAAAGTCATGAAACTATTTCATGATCATTGTTGGGATTATATCCTACAATGAACATTTTAGTTTATGATTATTTGAGCATTTCAAATATTTATTAGCATTAAATGCCCAAATGCAAATACTTTATGAATTAATCCAAAGGACCAAATGTGACATGAAAATGTGCAAGACCTTTGGTTCTGGTTTAAAGCATTTTTCCGTAAATGATGAACATTTTCTAAAGCCATTTGAATTCACTGAAAAATATTTTTGGTTGAACCTATTTGAATTCCTTGAATGCTAGGGTTTAGGCAATCCCCATTTCAAGTTTCAAATAAGTTTAAACATGATGCATGGATGCAATGCCACTAGTTACAAGCAAGCTCTAGGGCTGTGACATCCCAACCTTCCTGACCGTAATCCGGCCAGGGCTCTCCGGATAAAGAGAGAGACTTTAGTGAACTCAGGATGTCGCCAAAGGGCGAGTGCTGAAAGATGTCCGTGACCGTGAACTCCATAACGGGCGCCCAATCGGATTCGATTGGCAGGGGCGCGGGGGGTTCGGAGTCCGGATAGGAGTCCGCACCGGAGTCGAGGTCTTCGCAGCGACAGGATGGAGTTCGCCCGATCGCCAGAGAGATTAAAGCCCCGAGGCGGTGTCCAACCACTGCCCTCGATCGGGGAATCCGCCCGGATTAAGGGTCGGAGCGGATTCAGTGCGCCTCCGTGGCATCGCTCGCTGCGTGAGCCAGATCATGCCCATCGAGACAAGGCGCGCGCGCTTATTGGGCTCAATCCGTCGAAGATCAAGTCTCCGCGATATCGGCCGATAGTTTAGGGCTTCCAAATCTGACCGACGGCCAGGGCGAAGCTTTCGATCTGCTCCGGATGGCTGCTTAATTGGCCGCGCAGCAAAGCCGCCGAACACGAAGATCTTCCGGGAGAAAATCTCACCCGACCACGCCGTTGTTGATGATCAAAGGAGCCATCGAGCCTATCGGTGACGCATACGAGGAACTCTCAATGAAAGCACCAATGTCGGTGTCAAAACCGCGGATCTCGGTAGGGGTCCCGAGCTGTGCGCCTAGGCGGATGGTAACAGGAGACAAGGGACACGATGTTTTACCCAGGTTCGGCCCTCTTGATGGAGGTAAAACCCACGTCCTGCTAGATTAATATTGATGATGTGTTACAAGAGTGGCTCTACCACGAGATCAAAGAGGCTAAACCCTAGAAGCTAGCCTATGGTATGATTGTTGTTCATCCCACGGACTAAAACCTCCGGTTTATATAGACACCGGATAGGGTTAGGTTACACGAGTCGGTTACAATGGTAGGAGATCTGCATATCCATATCGCCAAGCTTGCCTTCCACGCCAAGGAAAGTCCCATCCGCATACGGACGAAGTCTTCAATCTACTATCTTCATAGTCTTGGAGTCCGCCGATGATGATAGTTCAGCAATCCGACACCCCTAGTCCGAACTCCCTCACCCATTCTTTGCTTTTTTCCTTGAGGTTTTATCCTCTGCTGCCTCATCGCCATTTGTTTCCTTCGGGGTGTCCACCATATATATGTCATAGGAAGAGGTGGCTTTCCACCGCCCAGTGAGCGTTGGTTCATGTTCTTCTCCCTGCATCGTCATCCATACCGTCGATGTCTTCGAGTCGGTTTAATACCCTGTTAAATCATCAACCGTGGCAATAAAGTGGGTGGTGGTGGGCAACGAATTTCCTCGCCGCCGCCTCCCACTCGAGCCGAACATAGTTCAACAAGAGCCTCGACAAAGAGAGAGACTTTAATGAGTCCAGCATGTCGCCAAAGGGCGAGTGCTGGAAGATATCCGCAGCGGTGAACTCCATTATCGGAGCCCGTCCTTGCCCGTCGGGCAAGGGAGTGTGCGGACTGGAACCGACCCCGGATACGAATCCGGGGGTTCGGAGTCACAGGCCACCATAGAGGTGAGACCCGTGTTCGGCTCCACCGCCAATGAGTGTGCGACCTGGGGGGCGAGGTCCATCCCTCCATCCTTAGGCAACGCAGTCTGCTCCGGATCTAGGTCCGGGGATAGTACGGGGATAATGCCCTGAGCTTCGTCCGACGGCAAGTCTAAGCCAAGCTCATCGTGAATGTCCGGTGCCCCTGGCATAGGCCCAAGTCCATCGAAGATCAAGTCTCTGTGGATGTCCGCCGTGTATTTCAGGTTTTCGAACCTGACCTGGTGGCCAGGGGCATAGCTATCGATCTGCTCGAAATGGCCAAGCGAGTTGGCCCGCAAGGCAAAGCCGCCGAACATTTAAGATCTGTCCGGGAGGAAAGTCTCACCGACGAAGTGTCGTTGATAATGATTGAAGGAGCCATCGAAGCTTGACGGCGATGACACAGAGGAACTCTCAATGAAAGCACCAATGTCGTTGTCAAACCGCGGATCTCGGTAGGGGGTCCCGATCTGCAAGGCCAAGGCTAATGGTAACAAGAAGTAAGGGACACAGATGTTTACCTGTGTTCGGCCTCTCGATGGAGGTAAAACCCTACTTCCCGCTTGATTAATATTGATGATATGGGTAGTACAAGAGTAGATCTACCACGAGATCGTAGAGGCTAAACCCCAAGAGCTAGCCTATGATGGTATGATTGTAATTGTGATCGGCTTTCTAAGGACCAACCTCTCCGGGTTTATATAGGCATGTGATAGGGCTAGGGTTTACATGGAATCAGTTACAAGGAAGGAAATATAATATCCGGATCGCCAAGCTTGCCTTCCATGCCAAGGAAAGTCCTATCCGACACGGGTCAAGTCTCGAGCCTTGTATCTTCACGCTTCAATAGTCCGGACGTTGTACACAGTCCGGCTGTCCGGGTACCCCCTAATCCAGGACTCCCTCAACGAGCAAAACATGATCAGCACCAAGGCTCCATGGGTGTTAGAATCATTACTGTGTAATATAGATTATTGACTCTAGTGCAAGTGGGAGACTGAAGGAAATATGCCCTAGAGGCAATAATAAAGTTATTATTTATTTCCTTATATCATGATAAATGTTTATTATTCATGCTAGAATTGTATTAACAGGAAACATAATACATGTGTGAATACATAGACAAACAGATTGTCACTAGTATGCCTCTACTTGACTAGCTCGTTGGTCAAAAATGGTTATGTTTCCTAGCCATAGATATGAGTTGTAATTTGATTAACGGGATCACATCATTAGGAAATTGATGTGATTGACATGACCCATTCCGTTAGCTTAGCACATGATCGTTTAGTATGTTGCTATTGCTTTCTTCATGACTTATACATGTTCCTATGACTATGAGATTATGCAACTCCTGTTTACCGGAGGAACACTTTGTGTTCTACCAAACGTCACAACGTAACTGCGTGATTATAAAGGTGCTCTACAGGTGTCTCTGAAGGTACTTGTTGGGTTGGCGTATTTCGAGATTAGGATTTGTCACTCCGGTTGTCGGAGAGGTATCTCTGGGCCCTCTCGGTAATGCACATCACTTAAGCCTTGCAAGCATTGCAACTAATGAGTTAGTTGTGCGATGATGTATTACGGACGAGTAAAGAGATTTGCCAAGAATCTAGACCTGAACTAGGTATTGAGATACCGACGATCAAATCTCGGCAAGTAACATACCGATGACAAAGGGAACAACGATGTTGTTATGCGGTCTCACCGATAAAGATCTTCATAGAATATGTGAGAGCCAATATGAGCATCCGTGTTCCGCTATTGGTTATTGGCCGGAGATGTGTGTCGGTCATGTCTACATAGTTCTCGAACCCGTAGGGTCCGTGACGCTTAACGTTACGATGATGCTTATATTATGAGTTTATACGCTTTGATGTACCAAGGTTGTTCGAGTCCCTGATGAGATCATGGAATGACGAGGAGCCTCGAAATGGTCGAGACATGAAGATTGATATATTGGAAGCCTATGTTTGATATCGGAAGTGTTCCGGTGAAACTGGATTTTATCGAGTACCGGAGGTTACCGGAACCCCCCGGGAACTTAATGGGCCTTAGTGGGCCTAGGTGGAAGAGAGGACAGGCGGCTAGGGCTGGGCCGTGCCCCCCCCCCCAGTCCGAATAGGACAAGGAGAGGGGGGCGGCGCCCCCCTTCCTTCTTCTCCTCCACTCCTTCCCCCTCCCAAGTCCTAATCCAACTAGGAAAGGGGGGGAGTCCTACTCCCGGTGGGACTAGGACTCCTCCCGGCGCGCCTCTCCCTTGGCCGGTGAGAGAGTCCTGGATTAGGGGGTGTCCGGATAGCCGGACTACCATCATCAATCGAACTATCATCAGCCGGACTATCATCATCGACCGGACTCCAAGACTATGAAGATACAAGATTGAAGACTTCGCCCCGTGTCCGGATGGGACTTTCCTTGGCGTGGAAGGCAAGCTTGGTGAGGGAGTCCCGGATTAGGGGGTGTCCGGATGTCCGGACTACCATCATCGGCCGGACTATCATCGGCCGGACTATCATCATCGACCGGACTCCAAGACTATGAAGATACAAGATTGAAGACTTCGCCCCGTGTCCGGATGGGACTTTCCTTGGCGTGGAAGGCAAGCTTGGCGATGCGGATATGTAGATCTCCTACCATTGTAACCGACTCTATGTAACCCTAGCCCTCTCCGGTGTCTATATAAACCGGATGGCTCTAGTCCGTAGGGGACAACATCAACAACCCTTACAATCATACCATAGGCTAGCTTCTAGGGTTTAGCCTCCTTGATCTCGTGGTAGATCCACTCTTGTAAACATCCACAATATCAATATCAATCGAGCAGGACGTAGGGTTTTACCTCCATCAAGAGGGCCCAACCTGGGTAAAACATCGTGTCCCTTGTCTCCTCGTTACCATCCGCCTAGACGCACGCTCGGGACCCCTACCGAGATCCGCCGGTTTTGACATCGACATTGGTGCTTTCATTGAGAGTTCCTCCGTGCCGCCACCGATAGGAAGGATGCCTCCTCCGCCTTCAAGGACGGTATTTTCACCAAAGGAGCCCTCGCCGCCGCCAAACTATCCGCCTAGGTGGTTTTCTTATGACCGCCGTCCGCCACCGCTTCTACAATGACCTCTCAAGTCGCCAAAAGCAATTTTTACGCCAAGACGAATTCGCCGAGTGGCTGGATCCAATAGAGCTCTCGTCCGAACGAAGCTCTGGATCGCATCGCCGCTCTAGGAGTCGCCACAGACTACAAATAGATTGGGCTTAAAACCGATCCGAGAGAGATTAACTCTCCCCAGTCACCCACCACGCTGCAAAGTGGTAGAGGAACAATGCGCGACGCTTCTCCTATATTGAAAACTAGTCATGTCCGGCTTCCCAACCCCCATGCCGGATTCTCATGAGGGACGGACTTCGATCAAGCATCGAACTTAAAGTCGCATCGGACTGCACTCGCTGGACAACGCCCAGCAATCCAAGCTTCCAAATTGAAACTTTCGCCTTCGAGCCTTGAGATGGGTAGGGTTCCGACTTAATTCCACCCACCTCCTAGACATATGCGATCTATCTCTAATCCGCAAGAGCCCGCCGAGACAAGACATCACCATCGGGCCGATTCTCCCGGTTATGGACAGGATAAAGGATCGCCGAGAGGAAAACGTAATCTCAATTTTTGCAATAATTGCACGGACGAGGACTCTTGAACGCCGCCACCGTCGCGAAATTACACGCTTCACGACCAAGGCCCATAGTATGAAAGTATCAGGCGATAGAGAGTTTCCTGACAACCGAAAATAATTTTTGGGACAATCCGCCCCAATACAACCCTAGTCCGCAACAAAAGGGTGCATTACACTCAGGCACCAGATACAAAAACCAAAAAGCAAAGACCCCATAAAGGGCACGGAACCGCATTAGAGGGATGGCTTAGCGGACCTCGTAAAATTCACAAGATGTAGGCGCCGTCCCAACACATAACCTTCGAGCATGTTGGATATTACGGCAGGTGGCCAAAAGTGGAGAGGAGCTTCTAGCCCCGAAAACCACTCCAACAACATCAGACGGTATCAACAGTCTTCGAGACTTTCGATCAAATAATATGCGAAATGAATAATCCGGCCTCGCCAAGTCTACCAAGTAGCAACAACCAATCCATGGAGCGACACAGCCATCACCTTCAACGCCAGCGATTTAACCTAAATTCGGACAGCCCGAGCTCCACCAAGACCGGTACTTAGTCCAATAGTGGACGGCTTTCGACTTACAAAAGTCCTCATGGATGGCGGCAGCGGATTAAACCTCATCTACGAGGAAACCCTTCAAAAATGGAAATAGACTGGAGCCGCATTGAGCGAAGCAGCACAACCTTTAGAGGAATAATCCCTAGCCGGAGGCGCACTGCACAGAAAAATCACACTCGATGTGGTATTCGCTCACCGGACAATTACAGATCCGAAGAAGTCACGCTCCAAGTGGCCCTGCTCAACAGCGGATATCACGCTATATTAGGACGAGAGGCATTCACAATTTTTCAAGCCATACCCCATTACGGGTACATGAAGCTCAAAATGCCCGGCCCGGCGGAATAATCACTCTTGTTAGTGATCCGGACATAGCACTCCGCCGAAAACAAGATAGCCGCATTAGCCTTAGAGGCACTATCCAAGCCCTAGTGGCAGAGGAACTCACCACGCCACGCCCACGGTGAATAGGGACGATGTGATACTCGATAAGAGATCCAAGTCCACCTCCTTTAAACCAGCAGATGAAATAGTAAAATTCCAGGTCCACCCAACGGACTTACAAAGACGGCCTCCATCGGGCACAATTGAACCTCGATGTAGACGCCAAGAAGGCGAGAATTCCTTCGAAAATTGGGACATTTTTGCCCGGCACCCTCGGATATGCCCGAATCCCACGCAGATTGGCGAACACAGCCTAAACATCCTAAAAGGATTCAAGCCACCAAACAGGCTCTTCGACGATTTTCCCAACCCAAAAGACAGGCAATGGGAGAAGAGCTAGCCAAACTATTGGAAGCCGGATTCATCGAGACATCAAGCACCGGATTGGCTAGCAAACTTGGTAATGGTACCAAAGAAGGACAAATCCTGGCGCCTATGTGTCGATTTCAAAGACCTAAATAAGGCCTGCCCAAAGGATCCCTTCCCCTCCCTCAAGATCGACCAAATCATCGATGCCACCGCAGGCACGATTCATTGTGCTTCCCGGACGACACTCCGCTATCATCAAATCAAGATGGCGAAGCGGATCAAGCCGCGAACGGCATTCATTACTCCATATGGACCATTCGCTTCAACACGATGCCCTTCGGACTTAAAAACGCCGCAACATATCAGCGCATGATTCGTATATGTCCGCTACCCAGATCGGCAAAACAAGAGAGGCATACGAGATGACGAGTCGCCAAAACTAAACACGCCGAAACTCTAGTAGACGACTTGAGGCTCACATTCGACAACCTCAGAGCATATGACATCAAGCTGAACTGAAAATGTGTTTTCAAGCGCATCACCGGAAAGCTGGGCTTCATCAGATCCGTAGAGGAATTGAAGCAAACCCAGCCAAGATCCGAGCTTTGTCACAGCTAGATATCCCAAAAGACCTCAAGCAAATACAAAATTGATCGATGCGAGCGGCTCTAAGCCGCTTTATCTCCGCCTAGGAGAAAAGGCATTACCCTCTATCGCCTCCTTAGGCGATCAACACTTCGAGTGGATGGATGCTACCACCGCGGACTCAAGAAATAAAGGCCATATTGGCAACAACCGTCTCTGGCTGCGCCCAACCCGGGCGAACCAATGTTGTTATACATCGCAGCTACGCATCAAGTTGTAAGCGCGGTACTGCTCGTCGAACGAGAAAAAGAAGGGCATAAATTCTTCTTCAAAACCAGATACTACGATCCATCGTGTTAACCCCTCGCAAGTCCTGCTACTCCGACTATCATAAGATAGCATACGCGTGTTCATGGCATCCCGAAGTCCGACACTACTTTCAAGAGTGTTCGATAACAAGGGCCTCTCAAGTACCACTTAACGACATTATAAAAAACCGCGACGCGACGGGCAGGATTGCAAATGGGCCATTGAGCTCTTACCATTTGATATATCTTACAAACCTCGCGAGCTATAAAGTCACAAGTTTTGGCTGACTTTGTCGCTGAATGGACCGTCAACTCCCTAAAGAATACGGCGATACTCCAATTGATTATGCACTTCGACGGCTCTAAAATGTTAGCCGGATTGGGGTCAAGCGTCAGATTGACGCCCCGACCGGGACACAGTCCAATACGCATTTCAGATAATGTACACGGACTCCAACAACGCAGCCGAATACGAGGCCCTTTTACATGGTCTCCGGATGGCAATTCCATGGGCATTCAACGCCTAGAGGTGCGCGATTCAAACCTCGCAATATCCCAAATAAACGGAGACTTTGACGCCAAAGATCCAAAATGGCAGCATATCGCAACGCTGTCCTAAAAATGTCAGCCGGTTCAAGGACTGAATTCCATCACGTAGCCCGATAATAACCAAGCAGCCGACGATCGCACGCATTGGCGCAAAACGCGACGCTGTCCCTCCTAACATCTTTCCCGAACGGCTCTTCAAGCCATCCGTATTATGGGAAGAGGAGTCCGAACTAACAAACCGAACAAGCCGCACTAACCGCGATTCAGCCGATGATATAACACCTTCCGCCCACTACATAATGGCAGTAATTGCCCCTGCGGATAGAACCATTCTCGCCTACTTGCTTAGGCAAGAGCTTCCTCAAGACCAAAATGAGGCCCGCTGCATTGTCCGCGATCTAAAGCCTACAAGGTCTATGAGGAGAACTTTATAAGAAAAGTACAACCGAGTCCTTCAAAGGTGTATCTCCAAGAGGAAGGGCGAAACCTCCGGCTGAAATTCATGCCGGACTAGGCGGACACCACGCCGCAGCTCGGCCCTTGTAGGAAAGGCATTCCGACAGGATTTTATCGCCGACGGCCCGAAAGCAGATGCTCAGACTTAGTCCAAAGATGCGCCGGTTGTCGCCTCTTTGCTAATCGAGCTATATGCCACCCACCGCCTCAAAACTATACCCATTACCCGCCGTCATGGTCTGGGGCTTGACATGGTTGGACCACTTAAAGGGGGAACCCACAAGCAAAGGTACCTATTGGTCATGGTGGATAAATTCACCAAATGGATAGAGGCCAAGCCGCTTAAAACGGCAGAGTCCGGACCAGTGATAGACTTTATATCCGGGTAGTACACCGCTATGGTGTCCCCACAAAGATCATCACCGATAATGGCACTAACTTCACCGCCGATGAGGTTAAATCATGGTGCAAAAATATGGGCATCAAGCTCGATTACGCTTCAGCCTATCATCCTCAAACCAACGGTCAAGTGGAACGAGCAAATGGTCTAATAATGAGCGCATCAAACCTGCACTAGTGCGGTCCTCACGAAATCGACACGCACGGGTAGAGGAGCTCGACCATACTGGGGCTGCGGACAACGCCTAACCGTATTTACCGGATTCACACCATTTTTATGGTATACGGCGCGAAGCAGTTTTGCCTCTGCGACATCATTCATGACTCACCTCGAAAAGCGCATGTACGAAGAAAGAGAAGCCGAGTGGATCGGCAGGACAGCTTGGACACATTGAGGAAGAGCGACGTCGCCAAGGCTCGCTCCGCATTCTATCAACAGCAGGCTCAAGATATCAAAAGCAGAAGTACGGGCCAAGACTTACAACGCTGGCGAACTGGTTCTACGCTCGCCGGACAAGAAAAAGGACAAGCTCAAGCCCAAATGGGAAGGCCCTTCATCATCGATCAAGTCCTGACAGCGGAGCGCACTGCTCACTTAAATGCATCGGATAACCGACTCGAGTCGAACCCATGGAACGCAGCCCGCCTCCGACGATTCTATGCCTAGCGCCGACTAAGAGTTCGCCCTTTCCCCGCCCAATTTTTTTTTACTTCAGCTGCCTTTTGTTTATCTTTTTCTTCTCAACCCTATTCATCCAAGCCTTAAAGGGCCTACTTTTGCAACGTCATACAAGAATTGATGTGCTATCCGCACTCATTATACTCGGGGCTTCTTTACCGTGCTTAATTATACGGGCTTTATGCCCAGACATGTGTCAAGCCTCCACATGTACCTTTTATTCACCATTATATGCATCGATATGACTTAAGTTTTGGCCAAGCTGGGTTGCTCGGCTCCTGTGCTTACCCCACGCTCCCGATTGTTCGGCTAGGAGGTAAAGGAGCACCTCTGCGATTGTTATCGCTGGTCACCGGATGTGTACCTCAGATCGGGTGAAGCCGAAAGCTAGCGTTTAAGGGAATATTCGGTCGGTGACTTAAAAGATGATTTTTATCCACTTATTTATC
Organism: Aegilops longissima; assembly: GCA_021605205.1. Taxonomy (NCBI): domain Eukaryota; kingdom Viridiplantae; phylum Streptophyta; class Magnoliopsida; order Poales; family Poaceae; genus Aegilops; species Aegilops longissima. The sequence goes on along the minus strand of CM038682.1, from coordinate 673,758,867 downwards.
TGCCCCAGATGTTTTTCTGCTTTTTTGCAGACCGACATGCACTTTAGGGCATGCCACCCCAGAGGAAAGGAACCCTTAACGGAACTATTCTCCCCGAAGATGTTTCTTACTACCCATGTAATATAACATAACTAGTTGGGCACTTGTCCGATAAAGCACCGATGACCCCTACGCCTGGTCTCCATGCATACCCCGGTTGTTTCATAACCGAGAAGGTATTCGACACACCTGACTCTAGGGTCCCGAGGTCGGGTTAAAAGGTCGGCAAAGACAAACGATCTACAATCCGCTAGAAGGCATTTTGTATGTCATTTTATAATACATTGTCAAATCGACCGATTGTATTCTTCCTCAATCCCGCTAAATGTTGTCTAATTTACAGTCATGTTGGGAAAATTTAGCGCCAACTCCACTTGGCCGATACTAAACTCACAGGATCTCCTTCCCATCGGGCCCCACAGTCCGACTTCGCCATGTGGTTGGGATCCGCCTTCTTGTACCGCTGCCTTTACCATGGCCTGTGCCTCCTCGGCACCTTGGCGGCAGTCGAAATCTTCCATAAATGGAAGCCGCTGCCAGACTCCTCGCAGCTTCTCCGCAAGCTCCCCAAGACCCTGTAAGGAGAAGGCTGGCCATAACGCTCGATGATGCCGCCATTGCCCGCCAACTCGCTCGATCGCTTGCAACAATTCGAAGTTGATCACCCGCTGATACGGCATTTCTCCGCAGGCGACCTGTGAGCATACCTGCGATATATTCTCGTCAATTGACTTCCTCGCCAACTCTTCTTTTCAAAGGAGTTCGCCAAGCACTTACTATATATGCCGCGACGGCCGCTGATTCTCCTTAACGGAGCCCGACAGCTCGCCCGAACGCCTTTCAGCTCTTCTCCAAGCTGGGCATGGGCATCCCGGAGCTTGTTCCTTTCATGCTGCACCTTATGCAGCACCTCTCGCCGCCTTTAGTTGGCGCAGAAGTTCTTGCCTGTCCGGATCTTGTCCGCAGCACCTGCAACGTCATTTTTTCTTTCAGACTTGCGCAAAGGCCAAACGCTACTTATCTCTCTAAAATAATGCGCTACTGTGAGAGGTCCTTATGCTTCTCCTCTGCGCCAGAGAGTGCGGCCTCAAGTTGGGCCTTGCACTCTTGCAGCCCCGAGACAGTTGGGTATTCTTCTCGGTAAGATCCTACGTTTCATATGATCCTTAAATCAGTTAATATAACTACTTTAAGTCTCGGGGCCACCGCATATACAACTATTAAATTCTCTTACCCAGATGTCTTTTACATACCGCTCCGTGGCTCGATAAAACCATCTTGAGCAGCACGGTGCGCTGGCCCCGTGTTAAAGGCATTCAACGCTCGGGGAGAAGCACGCGCCACGAATACTGTCCGTGGCGCCTGTGATTTATGGCACTTCCACCTCGACTTGGTGGCGATATCTGTCGGCATCCTCCGTCGGAGGAACGCCCGCCAGCGCTTTGCGCCGCCCCTCCCGACCAAAAGGGAGCCCGGCCGGTAGAGGTTGGATTGACAACTTTCACGCTCAGAACCGCGGACGCTTTTTTCCCTATAAAAGTCATGAGCACTCAAACGCTTCCTAGGAACGTTGTTTCAAATACTGAATTGTGAGCTACACCTTTGCGGCGACGTTTCATCCGTGTCGCGCCTCTTCCGCTTATCGGTCCGAATCGCCTTGTTGGTCAGCCACCGCTGGCTCGGCTTCGCCCTAGGGCGCCTCCTGCACAAAGTGCCATCATATACGGTGGTCAGAAATAAGCAAGGAAGGAATGACGGTGTCGGGGCTTCGGACGCAATCACCTGGGAAGCCGGATATAGTTCGGGATAGTCGGCCGTGATGGCGAGTAAAGCATTGTCCATGCTAAGCTGGTGGAACACCCCGTCGATTAGCTCCACCTTTATGTCCAGATCCTCTTCGGAGGCCGGATCCCGGGATCTCTCTGGATCCTCGGGCTGCGGAGCCGGACTTAGCATGCCCTCCACGGTCCGGCGCAGTTCCTGCGTCGAAAGAAGAACACAATATAAGAAACTTAAGTTTCAAAAGGCACGGGTCGGACACGCTGAGTGTTCGCTTACCCAAGGCCGGGGATTATTCATGGAAAACCCATTTAACGGGTTCGTCCGAAGGAAATCCTCCTTCTCCCCCTTATACAGGCCGGACAAGATCGTCACCAGATCTTCGGCCGAATCCGCCCTTTATGCCATGACGGGTGGCATCGCCCTCCCGCTGAAATCCCACATGGGTGGCCCTCAGATTGTAGTGGATGCACCTCACAGAATGCATGTTGCCATGATTCCAATCATGGTCAACCCGGCATGGGCCAAGAACCTTATTCGCCCATCAAATAATGGACCTCTTGTCCTCCTCCGCATGGAGGCTCGCGGACGCCAACTAAGGCGTTTCTTCAGAGGAGCATTGTGAACTCCGGAGGCCGATCCAACAGGTCCGCAGCGAGCGCCTTCTATATAAAACCATTCAAGGCCAGTCTTCAGACGCTTCTTAGGGGTTCCAGATGGATATCCGGTCCCGCAATGCGCCATATTTCGCGCCACCACTTGATATATGGACCCCTCGTGAGAGCGGGTACAAGGCGTAACAACCTCTTCCACAATACAAGTGGGGCTCGACGCCAGAAAAGCTCGCGAAGAGCTACATAACCCGCAATATGCAGGATTGAGGCGGCGTGAGGTGATGAAGCTGGAGTCCGAGAACTCCAGGAGCCCGCGGAGGAATGGATGTACAAGAAACCGAGCCCCTTATCGATAGGGGACGAAGCATACCCGCCCCTTTGTTGGGATTTGGGGTAACCTCCGCTGCTTCCCACCTTTGTAGGTGGCCAGCCCGCTCGAACCGAACCATGAAGGCCGGAGGGAGATATCCCCCACTTGAGCTTCACCAGCTCACAGCGGAATGTAGCATCTCCTCCAATCTCCTCGCAAAGGGCCGAGCGCGAGAAGAGGAGCCGCTGACGGTCCATGATGGAATGGATTCTTGGTCGAAAGCGCCCGATGAAGTATTTGTAGAGGAAGATGGTGATTTGATCTGGATTCTTGCCTCCCTTATAGGCAGATTATTCGCACAACTAGGGGTAAAACATAAAGACACCTGGCTTTTCACGTCAGGTGACGCGGAAGAAGGCCATTATTGGGCGTGGAAGCCAAGACGCGCAACATTGATGAGGAAGCTGGACATCGCTCGCGTGTACATAGAACTTGAAGGAGAACCCACCTTGCAACGCCAAGACTACACGCATGCCGGACATATCGTCATTGAAGCCTGGTTCGGGGCTACCGAGGAGTCCCGGATTAGGGGTGTCCGGATGTCCGGACTACCATCATCGGCCAGACTATCATCGGCCGGACTATCATCATCGACCGGACTCCAAGACTATGAAGATACAAGATTGAAGACTTCGCCCCGTGTCCGGATGGGACTTTCCTTGGCATGGAAGGCAAGCTTGGCGATACGGATATGTAGATCTCCTACCATTGTAACCGACTCTATGTAACCCTAGCCCTCTCCGGTGTCTATATAAACCGGATGGCTCTAGTCCGTAGGGGACAACATCAAAAACCCTTACAATCATACCATAGGCTAGCTTCTAGGGTTTAGCCTCCTTGATCTCGTGGTAGATCCACTCTTGTAAACATCCACAATATCAATATCAATCGAGCAGGACGTAGGGTTTTACCTCCATCAAGAGGGCCCGAACCTGGGTAAAACATCGTGTCCCTTGTCTCCTGTTACCATTCGCCTAGACGCACAGTTCGGGACCCCCTACCCGAGATCCGCCGGTTTTGACACCGACACTTGGCGATACGGATATGTAGATCTCCTACCATTGTAACCGACTCTATGTAACCCTAGCCCTCTCCAGTGTCTATATAAACCGGATGGCTCTAGTCCGTAGGACCCAACAACAACAACAACAACAACAACAACAACAACAACAACAACCCTTACAATCATACCATAGGCTAGCTGTTGGGAAACGTAGTAATTTCAAAAAATTTCCTACGATCACGCAAGACCATGGTGATGGCATAGCAACGAGAGGGGAGAGTGTCCGTCCACGCACTGTGAGACCGAAAGCGAAGCGCTATAACAACGCTGTTGATGTAGTCGACGCTCCACGATCCGACCGATCCAAGCACCGAACGACGGCACCTCCGAGTTCTGCACACGCTCAGCTCGATGACGATCCCTGACTCATCCAGCAAAGTGTCGGGATGAGTTCCACAAGACGACGGCATGGTGACGATGTTGATGCTCCATCGACGCAGGGCTTCGCCTTAAGCTCCGCGACGATATGACTTCTCCGCGCAGGCTTCGCCTAAGCTCCGCGACGATATGACCAAGTGGAATATGGTGGAAGGGGCACCGACACGGCTAAGGAAAGATCCGAGATCAACTTGTGTGTCATGGGTGCCCCTGCCCCGTGATATAAAGGAGCAAGGAGGAGGTGGCCGCCAAAGGAGGAGGCGACAGGGGGGAGTCCTACTCCCACCGGAGTAGGACTCCTCCTTTCCTAGTAGGAGTAGGAGAAAAGGAAGGGGAAGAGAAGAAGGGTGCGGCCCCTCCCCTAGTCCAATTCGGACTAGGCCTTGGGGCGCGCGCCTGCCCTAGGCAGCCCCTCTCTTTCTGCAGGCCCAATAAGGCCCAATACTTCCCCGGCGAATTCCGTAACTCTCCCAGATTCAAAATACCCAATCATTCGAACCTTTCCGAACTCCGAATATAGTCGCCCAATATATCGATCTTTACGCCTCGACCATTTCGAGACTCCTCGTCATGTCCCCGATCTCATCCGGGACTCAACTCCTTCGTACATCAAAACTCATAAACTCATAATATAACCGTCATCGAAACCTTGTTGCAATGGACTCTACGGGTTCGAGAACTATGTAGACATGACCTAGAACCATTTTCGGTCAATAACCAATAGCGGAACCTGGATGCCCATATTGGTTCCTACATATTCTACGAAGATCTTTATCGGTCAAACCGCATAACTACATAACGTTGTTCCCTTTGTCATCGGTATGTTACTTACCCGAGATTCGATCGTCGGTATCCAATACCTAGTTCAATCTCGCTATCGTAAGTCTCTTTACTCGCTCGTAATACATCATCTCACAACTAACTCATTAGTTGCAATGCTTGCAAGGCTTATGTGATGTGTATTACCGAGAAGGCCTAGAGATACCTCTCCGACAATCGGAGTGACAAAACCTAATCTCAAATACGCCAACCCAACAAGTACCTTTGGAGACACCTGTAGTACTCCTTTATAATCACCCAGTTACGCTAGACGCTTGGTAGTACCCAAAGTGTTCCTCCGTAAACGGAGTTGCATAATCTCATAGTTATAGGAACATGTATGGGTCATGAAGAAAGCATTAACATACTAAACGATCAAGTGTTAAGCTAACGGAATGGGTCATGTCAATCAGATCATTCAACTAATGATGTGACCTTGTTAATCAAATAACAACTCCTTGTTCATGGTTAGGAAACATAACCATCTTTGATTAACAAGCTAGTCAAGTAGAGGCATACTAGTGACATACTGCTTGTCTATATATTCACACATGTATTATGTTTCCGTTAATACAATTCTAGCATGAATAATAAACATTTATCATGATATAAGGAAATAAATAATAACTTTATTATTGCCTCTAGGGCATATTTCCTTCAGTCTCCCACTTGCACTAGAGTCAATAATCTAGTTCACATCATCATGTGATTCAACACTAATATTCACATCTGTATGTGATTAATACCCATAGTTCACATCACATGTGACCAACACCCAAAGGGTTTACTAGAGTCAATAATCTAGTTCACATCGCTATGTGATTAACACCCAAAGAGTACTAAGGTATGATCATGTTTTGCTGTGAGAGAAGCTTAGTCAACGGGTCTGTCACATTCAGAGCCGTATCTATTTTGCAAATATTCTATGTCTACAATGCTCGCACGGAGCTACTCTAGCTAATTGCTCCCACTTTCAATATGTATCCAGATTGAGACTTAGAGTCATCTGGATTAGTGTAAAAGCTTGCATCGATGTAACTCTTTACGACGGGCTCTTTTATCACCTCCATAATCGAGAAATATTTCCTTAGTCTTCACTAAGGATGTTCTTGACCAATGTCCAGTGATCTACTCCTAGATCACTATTGTACTCCCTTGCCAAATTCAGAGCAAGGTATACAATAGGTCTGGTACACAGCATAGCATACTTTATAGAACCTATGATCGAGGCATAGGGAATGACTTTCATTCTCTTTTCTATTTTCTGCCGTGGTCGGGATTTGAGTCTTACTCAATTTCACACCTTTGTAACACGTGCAAGAACTTTTCTTTGACTGCTCCATTTTGAACTACTTCAAAATCTTGACAAGGTATGTATTTATTGAAAAACTTATCAAGCCGCCTTGATCTATCTCTATAGATCTTGATGCTCAATATGTAAGCAGCTTCACCGAGGTCTTTCTTTGAAAAACTCCTTTCAAACACTCCTTTATGCTTTGCGTAATAATTCTACATTATTTCCGATCAACAATATGTCATTCACATATACTTATCGAAATGCTGTAGTGCTCCCACTCACTTTCTTGTAAATACAGGCCTTCCAAAAGTCTCAGATAAAATCATATGCTTTGATCAACACATCAAAGCGTATATTCCAACTCCGAGATGCTTGCACCAGTCCATTGATGGATCATTGAGCTTGCACATTTTGTTAGCATCTTTAGGATTGACAAAACCTTCCGTTGCATCATATGCAACTCTTCTTTAATAAATCCATTAAGGAATGCAGTTTTGACATCCATTTGCCGATTTCATAAAATGTGGCAATTGCTAACATGATTCGGATAGACTTAAGCATCGCTACGAGTGAGAAAATTTCATCGTATTCAACACCTTGAACTTGTCGAAAACCTTTTGCAACAAGTCGAGCTTTGTAGATAGTAACACTACTATCGCTGTCCATCTTCCTCTTGAAGATCCATTTATTTAACATGGCTTGTCGATCATAGAGCAAGTCAATCAAAGTCCATACTTTGTTCTCATACATGGATCCTATCTCAGATTTCATGGCCTCAAGCCATTTCATGAATCTGGGCTCATCATCGCTTCCTCATAGTTCGTAGGTTCATCATGGTCTAGTAACATGACTTCTAGAACATGATTACCGCATCACTGGTGCGGATCTTACTCGAAGACCCACGAGGTTTGGTAGCAACTTGATCTGAAGTTTCATGATCATCATCATTAACTTTCTCACTAATTGGTGTAGGAATCACCGAACTGATTTCGTGATGAACTACTTTCCAATAAGGGAGAAGGTACAATTACCTCATCAAGTTCTACTTTCCTCCCACTCACTTCTTTCGAGAGAAACTTCTTCTCTAGAAAGGATCCATCTTAGCAACGAATAACTTGCCTTCGGATCTGTGATAGAAGGTGTACCCAATAGTTACCTTTGGGTATTCTATGAAGACGCATCTCCGATTTGGGTTCGAGCTTATCGTTGAAAACTTTTTCACATAAGCATCACAACTCCAAACTTTTAAGAAACGACAGCTTAGGTTTATCGTTAAACCATAGTTCATATGGTGTCGCCTCAACGGATTTAGATGGTGCCCTATTAAACGTGAATGCAGCTGTCTCTAATGCATAACCCAAAACGATATTGGTAAATCGGTAAGAGACATCATTGATCGCACCATATCAAAATAAAGTACGGTTACGACGCTCGACACACCATAACGCTGTGGTGTTCCTGTGGCGTGAGCTGTGAAACTATTCCACTTTGTTTTAATTGAAGACCAAACTCAGAACTCAAATATTCATCTCCACGATCAGATCGCAGAAACTTTATTTTCTTGTTACGATGATTTTCTACTTCACTCTGAAATTCTTTGAACTTTTCAACTATTTCAGACTTATGTTTCATCAAGAAGATATACCATATCTGCTCAAATCATCTGTGAAAGTCGAAAATAATGATACTTGCCACGAGCATCAACACTCATTGAATCGCATACATCGGTATGTATTATTTCCAATAAGTCAAGAGCTTGTTCCATTGTTCCGAGAATGGAGTTTTAGTCATCTTGCCCAAAAGGCATGGTTCGTAAGCATCAAATGATTCATAATCAAGTGATTCCAAAAGTCCATCAAGATGGAGTTTTCTTCATGCGCTTTACACCAATATGACCAAACGGCAAGTGCCACAAATAAGTTGCACTATCATTATTAACTTTGCATCTTTTGGCATCAATATTATGAATATGTGTATCACTACGATCGAGATCCAACAAACTATTTTTATTGGGTGTATGACCATTGAAGGTTTTATTCATTTAAATGTAACAACAATTATTCTTTGACTTTAAATGAATAACCGTTTGAAAACTATTTTCATTGGGTGTATGACTATCGAAGGTTTTATTCATTTAAATGTAACAACAATTATTCTTTGACTTTAAATGAATAACCGCTTTGCAATAAACATGATCAAATCATATTCATGCTCAACGCAAACACCAAATAACATTTATTTAGGTTTAACACTAATCCCGAAAGTATAGGAGTGTGCGATGATGATCATATCAATCTTGGAACTACTTCCAACACTCATCGTCACTTCCCTTCAACTAGTCTCTGCTTATTTCAGAACTCCAGCTTCGAAGTTACTAATCTTAGCAACCTAACAAGTATCAAATACTGTGGGCTACTATAAACACTAGTAATGCACACATCAATAATCTGTATATCAAATATATTCTTGTTCACTTTGCCATCCTTCTTATCCACCAAATATTCAGGGCATTTCGCTTCAAAGGACCATTTCCTTTGCAAAGTAAACACTCAGTTTCAGGCTATGGTCCAGCTTTGGGCTTCTTCGCAAGAGTGACAACTTACTTGTCTTTCTACTTGAAGTTCCCTTTCTTTCCTTTGCCCTTTTCTTGAAACTAGTGGTCTTGTCAATCATCAACACTTGATGCTCTTTCTTGATTTCTACCTTCACGATTTTCAACATCACGTAAGAGCTCGGGAATCTTTGTCGTCATCCCTTGCATACTATAGTTCATCACGAAGTTCTAGTAACTTAGTGATGGTGACTAGAGAATTCTGTCAATCACTATCTTATCCGGAAGATTAACTCCCACTTGATTCAAGCGATTGAAGTACCTGCATAATCTGAGCACATGCTCACTAGTTTGAGCGATTCTCTCCATCTTTTAGCTATAGAACTTGTTGGAGACTTCATATCTCTCAACTCGGTATTTGCTTGAAATATTAACTTCAACTCCGAACATCTCATATGGTCCATGACGCTCAAAACGCCTTTGAAGTCCCGATTCTAAGCCATTAAGCATGGTGCACTAAACTATCAAGTAGTCATCATATTGAGCTAGCCAAACGCTCATAACGTATGCATCCGCTCCCGCAATAGGTCTGTCACCTAGCGGTGCATTAAGGACATAATTCTTCCGTCAAAGAATGAGGATAAACCTCAGATCACGGATCCAATCCGCATCATTGCTACTAACATTTTTCAATACAATTTTCTAGGAACACATATAAAAACACGGGAAGCAACAACGCGAGCCATTGATCTACAACATAATTTGCAAAATACTACCAGGACTAAGTTCATGATAAATTAAAGTTCAATTAATCATATTACTTTAGAACTCCCACTTAGATAGACATCTCTAGTTATCTAAGTGATTACGTGATCCAAATCAACTAAACCATGTCCGATCATCACGTGAGATGGAGTAGTTTCAATGGTGAACATCACTATGTTGATCATATCTACTATATGATTCACGCTCGACCTTTCGGTCTCCGTGTTCCGAGGCCATATCTGTTATATGCTAGGCTCGCAAGTTTAACTCGAGTATTCCAAGGCGCAACTGTTTTGCACCCGCTGTATTTGAACGTAGAGCCTATCACACCCGATCATCACGTGGTGTCTCAAAGACGAAGAACTTTCGCAACGGTGCATACTGTGGAGAACACTTCTTGATAATTTTAGTGAGAGATCATCTTATAATGCTACCGCCAATCAAAGCAAGATAAGATGCATAAAGGATAAACATCACATGCAATCAATATAAGTGATATGATATGGTCATCATCATCTTGTGCTTGTGATTCCATCGCCAAGCACCGCCATGATCACCATCGCCACCGCGCCGACACCTTGATCTCCATCGTAGCATCGTTGTCGCCTCGCCAACTATTGCTTCTACGACTATCGCTACTCCTTAGTGATAAAGTAAAGCAATTACATGGCGCTTGCATTTCATACAATAAAGCGACAACCATATGGTTCTCGCCAGATTGTCGATAACTCGTTACAAAACATGATCATCTCATACAATAAAATATAGCATCACGCCTTGACCATATCACATCACAACATGCCCTGCAAAACAAGTTAGACGCCCTCTACTTTGTTGTTGCAAGTTTTACGTGGCTGCTACGGGCTGAGCAAGAACCGTTTACCTACGCATCAAAACCACAACGATATTTCACAAATAGACTCCGCTTTAACCTTCTCAAGGACCGGGCGAGCCACACTCGATTCAACTAAAGTGAGAGAGACAGACACCGCCGGTCACCTTTAAGCAACGAGTGCTCGGAGCGGTGAAACCAGTCTCGCAGAAGCGCACGCAGTAATGTCGGTCCGGCCGCTTCATCTCACAATACCGCTGAACCAAAGTATGACATGCTGGTAGGCAGTATGACTTGTATCGCCCACAACTCACTTGTGTTCTACTCTGCACATGACATCAACGCATAAAACCAGGCTCGATGCCATCGTTGGGAAACGAGTAATTTCAAAAATTTCCTACGATCACGCAAGACCATGGTGATGGCATAGCAACGAGAGGGGAGAGGTCCGCCCACGCACTGTGAGACCGAAAGCGGAAGCGCTATAACAACGCTGTTGATGTAGTCGACGCCTCCACGATCCGACCGATCCAAGCACCGAACGACGGCACCTCCGAAGTTCCGCACACGCTCAGCTCGATGACGATCCCTGACTCCGATCCAGCAAAGTGTCGGGATGAGTTCCACAAGACGACGGCGCAGGACGATGTTGATGCTCCACCGACGCAGGGCTTCGCTTAAGCTCCGCGACGATATGACTTCTCCGCGCAGGCTTCGCTTAAGCTCCGCGACGATATGACCAAGTGGAATATGGTGGAAGGGGCACCGACACGGCTAAGGAAAGATCCGAGATCAACTTGTGTGTCATGGGGTGCCCCTTGCCCCGTGATATAAAGGAGCAAGGAGGAGGTGGCCGCCAAAGGAGGAGGCGACCAGGGGGAGTCCTACTCCCACGGGAGTAGGACTCCTCCTTTCCTAGTAGGAGTAGGAGAAAAGGAAGGGAAGAGAAGAAGGGTGCGGCCTCTCCCCAGTCCAATTCGGACTAGGAGGAGGGGCGCGCCTGCCCTAGGCAGCCCCTCTCTTCTCGCAGGCCCAATAAGGCCCAATACTTCTCCCCGCGAATTCCGTAACCTCCCAGATTCAAAAATACCAATCATTCGAACCTTCCGAACTCCGAATATAGTCGTCCAATATATCGATCTTTACGCCTCGACCATTTCGAGACTCCTCGTCATGTCCACGATCTCATCCGGACTCAACTCCTTCGTACATCAAAACTCATAAACTCATAATATAACTGTCATCGAAACCTTGTTGCAAGGACCCTACGGGTTCGAGAACTATGTAGACATGACCTAGAACCATTTTCGTCAATAACCAATAGCGGAACCTGGATGCCCATATTGGTTCCTACATATTCTACGAAGATCTTTATCGGTCAAACCGCATAACTACATACGTTGTTCCTTTGTCATCGGTATGTTACTTACCCGAGATTCGATCGTCGGTATCCAATACCTAGTTCAATCTCGCTACGTAAGTCTCTTTACTCGCTCAGAATACATCATCTCACAACTAACTCATTAGTTGCAATGCTTGCAAGGCTTATGTGATGTGTATTACCGAGAAGGCCTAGAGATACCTCTCCCACAATCGGAGTGACAAAACCTAATCTCAAATACGCCAACCCAACAAGTACCTTTGGAGACACCTGTAGTACTCTTTATAATCACCCAGTTACGCTAGACGCTTGGTAGTACCCAAAGTGTTCCTCCGTAAACGGAGTTGCATAATCTCATAGTTATAGGAACATGTATGGGTCATGAAGAAAGCATTAACATACTAAACGATCAGGTGTTAAGCTAACGGAATGGGTCATGTCAATCAGATCATTCAACTAATGATGTGACCTTGTTAATCAAATAACAACTCCTTGTTCATGGTTAGGAAACATAACCATCTTTGATTAACAAGCTAGTCAAGTAGAGGCATACTAGTGACATACTGTTTGTCTATATATTCACACATGTATTATGTTTCCGGTTAATACAATTCTAGCATGAATAATAAACATTTATCATGATATAAGGAAATAAATAATAACTTTTATTATTGCCTCTAGGGCATATTTCCTTCACTAGCTTCTAGGGTTTAGCCTCCTTGATCTCGTGGTAGATCCACTCTTATAAACATCCACAATATCAATATCAATCAAGCAGGATGTAGGGTTTTACCTCCATCAAGAGGGCCCAACCTCGGTAAAACATCGTGTCCCTTGTCTCCGTTACCATCCGCCTAGACGCACAGATTCGGGACCCCTACCCGAGATCCGCCGGTTTTGACGCCGACATTGGTGCTTTCATTGAGAGTTCCTCCTGTCGCCACCGATAGGCTTGATGGCCCTTCAATCGACAACGACGCAGTCCCGGTGAGACTTTTCTCCCGGACAGATCTTCAGATTCGGGCGGTTTCAGCATCGCAGGGCCAACTCACTTGGCCATCCGAGCAGATCGAAGCTACGCCCCGCCGCCGTCGTTTGAAGCCTAAACTTCACGGCCGATATCCGCGGGACTTGATCTTCGATGGATCTCGAGCCATACCAGAAGCGTTGCAGCTGTGCCACGATGGGCATGACCTAACTCGCCACGGACAAAGACCTTGAGGTCAGACACTAATCCGCCCGACCTATAGTCCGGAGCCGATCGCCGGATCGAGGACGGATGGCTGGACACCGCCGGAGCTGCAACTTCTACGGCGATGGAGCCGAACACTTACCTTGTCCCGCATAAAGCTCATGACTTCGAGGTGCCGGATTCTCTCGCCAACTCCGAACCTCCCCGCGCGCCTCGCCACGAATCCGACACGCGCCGATCATGGAATTCACCGCTGACATCTTTTCAAAGACTCGCCTTCGGGCGACATCATAAATTCATCAAGCATCACTGCTATCCGAGAGCCCCGGCCGAACCACGCCAGGATGGTTGGGACGCGGACGACGTAAGAAATTCAGAGCCCACCCACCACCCACTTCATAGCCACCGCCGATGATTTAACCGACGACTTCGACCACGATCAAGACATCGACAAGATGGATGACGATGCCGAGACTAGCAAGAACCAAAGGCTTACAGACACCGGAAGACCACCTCGCCATACGACATATACATGGTGGACACCCCAAAGATGGGGACGGCGAAGAAGCAACGGAGGCCGATTCCTTAAAGAAACAGCCCAAGCGCCGACGCCAAGCGCGCCGCTTAAATCCCGCCACCAAGAAGAATGGAGATTCCGCACGTGAGATAATAACACCCCGTAAAGTGCCGAAGATAACCCCTCCAAAGACGATCCAGCGCAGAGGAGGCAGGTAAGCAAGCCCTCACGAGAGGGCGGCGCATTTAAGAGGTCGAGGATGACAATTACTTACCTCCTCCGAGACGAGGCAAGCCTCGATTTACTTACTTAATTTGTCGTGCCCGAGGATCCCGCTGAACAAGAGCTGCTTTCAGACGCAGGCTAATGGCCACGGCAAACAGCCTAAAGAAAAAGCAGCAACATCTTCAAGCTGATCAAGACCCATCTGGCCGACAGATGGACCGAGGTCCTCGCGTCAAGAGTATGAATGCCCTCCAAAAGTTACCTAAACGCAAGTTGCTTCCCCGACTAGAGGAGGAAGCATACAAACCTCGCATCACCAAATAAGACAATACGGCAGACCAATTGTTGGGGAACGAGTAATTTCAAAAATTTTCCTACGATCACGCAAGACCATGGTGATGGCATAGCAACGAGAGGATAGAGTATCCGCCCACGCACTCGTGAGACCGAAAGCGAAGCGCTATAACAACGCTGTTGATGTAGTCGCATTTCTTCCCGATCCAACCGATCCAAGTACCGAACGACGGCACCTCCCAGTTCTGCACACGCTCAGCTCGATGACGCCCCTCGAACTCCGATCCAGCCGAGTGTTGAGGGAGAGTTTCACAAGACGACGGCGTGGTGACGATGATGATGTTCCACCGGCGCAGGGCTTCACTTAAGCTCCGCAACGGTATATTCGAGGTGTAATTTGGTGGAAGGGGCACCGACACGGCCAAGGAATCGATCTCAATGATCAACTTGTGTGTCATGGGGTGCCCCCGCCTCAGATATAAAGGAGGGAAGGAGAGGGCTGGCCGCCAGAGGGAGGCGCATCAGGTGTCCTACTCCTACTAGGAGTAGGATTCCCCAAATCCTAGTCCAACTAGGGTTTGACCAAGGGGAGAGGAGAGAGGCGCCACCCCTTCTCCTAATCCTAATAGGACTAGGGAAGGGGGAGGGCTGCGCCAGCTATAGGGCCCCTTTTCTTTCCCTTAAGGCCCATCAAGGCCCATTGACTCCTGGGGTTCCAGAAACCCCTGCATCTCGCTAAAATTCCCAATTTCACCCGGAGTGATTCCGAGTCCAAACATAGGCTTCCAATATATCAATCTTTATGTCTCGACCATTTCGAGACTCCTCGTCATGTCCGTGATCTCATCCGGACTCAACAACCTTCGTACATCAACATCATAAAACTCATAGTAATCGCCATCAAACGTTGCGCAAGGATTCTACGGGTTCGAGAACTATGTAGACATGACCGAGACACCTCTTCGTCAATAACCAATAGCGGACCTGATGCCCATATTGGTTCCTACATATTCTACGTAAGATCTTTATCGGTCGATCAAGATAACAACATACGTTGTTCCCTTTGTCATCGGTATGTTACTTGCCCGAGATTCGATCGCTTGTATCCAATACCTAGTTCAATCTTGTTATCGGCAAGTCTCTTTTCTCGCTCCGTAATACATCATCTCACAACTAACACATTTAGTTGCAATGCTTGCAAGGCTTATGTGATGTGCATTACCGAGAGGGCCAGAGATACCTCTCCGACAATCGGAGTGACAAATCCTAATCTCAAATATGCCAACCCAACATGTACCTTCGAGACACCTGTAATGTACCTTTATAATCACCCAGATTACGCTAGACGCTTGGTAGCACCCAAAGTGTTCCTCGGCAAACGGAGTTGCATAATCTCATAGTCATAGGAACATGTATAAGTCATGAAGAAAAGCACTAGCAACAAACTATACGATCAAGTGCTATGCTAATGGAATGGGTCATGTCAATCAGATCATTCAACCAATGATGTGATCCCGTTAATCAAATAACAACTCCTTGTTCATGGTTAGGAAACATAACCATCTTTGATTAACGAGCTAGTCAAGTAGAGGCATACTAGTGACACTCTGTAGGTTTATGTATTCACACATGTATTATGTTTCCGTTAATACAATTCTAGCATGAATAATAAACATTTATCATGATATAAGGAAATAAATAATAACATTATTATTGCCTCTAGGCATATTTCCTTCAGCCTCCCACTTGCACTAGAGTCAATAATCTAGTTCACATCGCCATGTGATTTAACATCAATAGTTCACATCTATATGTGGTTAACACCCATAGTTCACATCGACATGTGACCAACACCCAAAGGGTTTACTAGAGTCAAGAATCTAGTTCACATCGCTATGTGATTAACACCCAAAGAGTACTAAGGTGTGATCATGTTTTGCTTGTGAGATAATTTTAGTCAACGGTCTGCCACATTCAGAGCCGTAAGTATTTTGCAAATTTCTATGTCTACAATGCTCGCACGGAGCTACTCTAGCTAATTGCTCCCACTTTCAATATGTATCCGATTGAGACTCGAGTCATCTAGATTAGTGTTAAAACTTGCATCGACGTAACCTTTACTTATTTAACCTTTTTTCACTTCCATAATCGAGAAACATATCCTTATTCTACTAAGGATAATTTTGACCGATGTCCATTGATCTACTTCCTAGATCTCTATTGCACCCTTGCCAATCTTAGTGGTAGGGTATGCAATAGATCCGTACACAAAGATGACATACTTTATAGAACCTATGTCTGATGCATAGGGAATGACTTTCATTCTCTTTCTATCTTCCGCCGTGGTCGGGTTTTGAGTCTTACTCAATCTCACACCTTGTAACACAGTGCAAGAACTCTTTCTTTGACTGCTCCATTTTGAACTACTTCAAAATCTTGTCAAGGTATGTATTCATTGAAAACTTATCAAGCGCCTTGATCTATCTCTATAGATCTTGATGCTCAATATGTAAGCAGCTTCACCGAGGTCCTTCTTTGAAAAACTCCTTTCAAATACTCCTTTATGCTTTGCGTAATAATTCTACATTATTTCCGATCAACAATATGTCATTCACATATACTTATCGTAAATGTCTGTAGTGCTCCCACTCACTTTCTTGTAAATACAGCCTTTCCAAAAGTCTCAGATAAATCATATGCTTTGATCAACACATCAAAGCGATATTCCAACTCCGAGATGCTTGCACCAGTCCATTGATGGATCATTGAGCTTGCACATTTTGTTAGCTCCTTTAGGATTGAAAAACTTGGTTGCATCATATACAACTCTTCTTTAATAAATCCATTAAAGAATGTAGTTTTGACATCCATTTGCCGATTTCATAAAATGTGGCAATTGCTAACATGATTCGGACAGACTTAAGAATCGCCATGCTTGAGAAAATCTCATTGTAGTCAACACCTTGAACTTGTCAAAACCTTTTGTGACAAGTCGAGCTTTGTAGATAGTAACACTACTATCAAGATCCGCCTTCCTCTTGAAGATCCATTTATTCTCAATGGCTTGCCGATCATCGGGCAAGTCAACCAAAGTCCATACTTTGTTCTCATACATGGATCCCATCTCGATTTCATGGTCTCAAACCATTTCATGAATCGGGCTCATCATCGCTTCTCATAGTTCGAGGTTCATCATGGTCTAGTAACATGACTTCCAGAATATGATTACCGCATCACACCGGTGCGGATCTTACTCGAAGACCTACGAGGTTTGGTAGCAACTTGATCCAAGTTTCATGATCATCATCATTAACTTCCTCACTAATTGGTGTAGGAATCATCGAACTGATTTCTGTGATGAACTACTTTCCAATAAGGGAGAAGGTACAATTACCTCATCAAGTTCTACTTTCCTCCCACTCACTTCTTTCGAGAGAAACTTCTTTCTAGAAAGGATCCATTTTAGCAACAAATGTTTTGCCTTTAGATCTGTGATAGAAGGTGTACCCAACAGTTTCTTTTTGGGTATTCTATGAAGACGACTTCTCGATTTGGGTTCGAGCTTATCAGTGAAAACTTTTTCACATAAGCATCACAACTCCAAACTTTAAGAAATGACACTTAGGTTTATCGCTAAACCATAGTTCATACGGTGTCATCTCAACGGATTTAGATGGTGCCCTATTAAACGTGAATGCAGCTGTCTCTAATGCATAACCCCAAAACTATATCGGTAAGAGACATCATAGATCGCACCATATCAAAATAAAGTACGGTTACGACGCTCGACACACCATAACGTTGTGGTGTTCTGTGGTATGAGCTGTGAAACTATTCCACATTGTTTTAATTGAAGACCAAACTCAGAACTCAAATATTCATCTCCACGATCAGATCGCAGAAACTTTATTTTCTTGTTACGATGATTTTCCACTTCACTCTGAAATTCTTTGAACCTTTCAACTATTTCAGACTTATGTTTCATCAAGTAGATATACCCATATCTGCTCAAATCATCTTGTGAAGGTCGAAAATAACGATATTTGCCACGAGCATCAACACTCATTGGATCGCATACATCGGTATGTATTATTCCCAATAAGTCAAGAGTTTGTTCCATTGTTCCGAGAACGGAGTTTTAGTCATCTTGCCCAAAAGGCACGGTTCGCAAGCATCAAATGATTCATAATCAAGTGATTCCAAAAGTCCATCAAGATGGAGTTTTCTTCATGCGCTTTACACCAATATGATTCTAAACGGCAAGGCCACAAATAAGTTGCACTATCATTATTAACTTTGCATCTTTTGGTTTCAATATTATGAATATGTGTATCACTATGATCGAGATCCAATGAACCATTTTCATTGGGTGTGTAACCATATAAGGTTTTATTCATGTAAATGTAACAACAATTTATTCTCTTACTTAAATGAATAATCAGATTGCAATAAACATGATCAAATCATATTTATGCTCAACACTAAATAACACTTATTTAGGTTCCACACTAATCCCAAAGTATAGGGAGTGTGCGATGATGATCATATCAATCTTGGAACTACTTCCAACACTCATCGTCACTTCCCTTCAACTAGTCTCTGCTTATTCTCAGAACTCCTGCTTCGAGTTACTAATCTTAGCAACCGAACGAGTATCAAATACTCTGGGGTTACTATAAACACTAGTAAGGTACACATCAATAACTCTGATATCAAATATAACCTTGTTCACTTTGCCATCCTTCTTATCCACCAAATATTCAGGGTAGTTCCGCCCAAAGGACCAGTTCCATTGCAGCAAAAGTACTCAGCCTCGTGCTTAGGTCTAGACTTGGGCTTCTTCACCGAGCAGCAACTTGCTTGCCGCTCTCTTTTGAAGTTCCCTTCTTCCCTTTGCCATTTTCCTTGAGACTAGTGGTCTTGTCAACCATCAACACTTTAGGGGTTCCAGATGGATATCCGTCCCGAATGCGCCATATTTCAAGGCCACCACTTGATATATGGACTCGTGAGAGCGGGTACAAGGCGTAACAACCTCTTCCACAACGCAAGTGGGGCTCGACGCCCAGGAAAAGCTCGCAAGAGAGCTACATAACCCGCAATATGCAGGATTGAGGCGGGCGTGAGGTGATGAAGCCGAGTCCAGAACTCCAGGAGCCCGCGAGGAATGGATGTACAAGAAACCGAGCCCCTTATCGAGATAGGGGACGAAGCATACCCGCCCCTTTGTTGGGATTTGGGGTAACTCTCGCTGCTTCCCACCTTGTAGGTGGCTAGCCCGTCAACTGAACCATGAAGGCCGAGGGAGATATCCTCCCACTTGAGCTTCACCAGCTCAAGCAGCGGAATGTAGCATCTCCTCCAATCTCCGCAAAGGGCCGAGCGCAGAAGAGGAGCTGACGGTCCATGATGGAATGGATTTGGTCGAAGCGCCCGATGAAGTATTTGTAGAGGAAGATGGTGATTTGATCCGGATTCTGCCTCCTTATAGGCAGATTATTCGCACAACTAGGGGTAAACATAAAGACACTGCTTTTCACGTCAGGTGACGCTGCGGAAGAAGGCCATTATTACGAAGCCAAGACGCTAAACATTGATGAGGAAGCGGACACCGCTCGCGTACATAGAACTTGAAGGAGAACCCACCTGCAACGCCAAGACTACACGATGCCGACATATCGCCATTGAAGCCCGTTCGGGCTACCGAGTCCCGGATAGGGGTGTCCGGATGTCCGGACTACCATCATCGCCGACTATCATCGCCGGACTATCATCATCAACCGACTCCAAGACTATGAAGATACAAGATTGAAGACTTCCGTCCGGATGGGACTTTCCTTGGCATGGAAGGCAAGCTTGGCGATACGGATATGTAGATCTCCTACCATTGTAACCGACTCTATGTAACCCTAGCCCTCCGTCTATATAAACCGGATGGCTGTTGGGGAGCGTAGTAATTTCAAAAATTTTCCTACGATCACGCAAGACCATGGTGATGGCATAGCAACGAGAGGATAGAGTATCCGTCCACGTACCCTCGTAGACCGAAAGCGGAAGCGTTATAACAACGCGGTTGATGTAGTCGTACTTCTTCCCGATCCAACCGATCCAAGTACCGAGCGTCACGGCACCTCCGAGTTACGCACACGTTCAGCTCGATGGCGTCCCTCGAACTCCGATCCAGCCGAGTGTTGAGGAGAGTTTAAATCGAGACGACGGCGTGGTGGCGATGATGATGTTCCACCGGCGAGGGCTTCGCCTAAGCTCCGCAGCGGTATATTCGAGGTGTAATTTGGTGGAAGGGGCACCGCACACGGCTAAGGAACGATCTCAATGATCAACTTGTGTGTCATGGGGTGCCCCCTGCCCCTGTATATAAAGGAGGGAAGGAGAGGGGCTGGCCGGCCAGGAGGGAGGCGCACCAGGGGTGTCCTACTCCTACTAGGAGTAGGATTCCCCCCCCAAATCCTAGTCCAACTAGGGTTTGACCAAGGGGAGAGGGAGAGAGGGGGCGCCACCCCCTTCTCCTAATCCTAATAGGACTAGGGAAGGGGGGAAGGCTGCGGCCAGCTATAGGGCCCCCTTTTCTCTTTCCCCTTAAGGCCCATCAAGGCCCATTGACTCCCGGGGTTCGGTAACCCCGGTACTCGATAAAATTCCCAATTTCACCCGGAGTGATTCCGAGTCAAACATAGGCTTCCAATATATCAATCTTTATGTCTCGACCATTTCGAGACTCCTCGTCATGTCCGTGATCTCATCCGGACTCGAACAACCTTGGTACATCAACATCATAAAACTCATAATAAGCGCCATCGAAGCGTTAAGCGTGCGGACCCTACGGGTTCGAGAACTATGTAGACATGACCGAGACACCTCTCGGTCAATAACCAATAGCGGGACCTGGATGCCCATATTGGTTCCTACATATTCTACGAAGATCTTTATCGGTCGACCGCATAACAACATCGTTGTTCCTTTGTCATCGGTATGTTACTTGCCCGAGATTCGATCGTCGGTATCAATACCTAGTTCAATCTTGTTCTTGGCAAGTCTCTTTTCTCGTTCCGTAATACATCATCTCACAACTAACACATTTAGTTGCAATGCTTGCAAGGCTTATGTGATGTGCATTACCGAGAGGGCCAGAGATACCTCTCCGAGCAATCGGAGTGACAAATCCTAATCTCGAAATATGCCAACCCAACATGTACCTTGGAGACACCTGTAATGTACCTTTATAATCACCCGATTCACGTTGGACGTTTGGTAGCACCCAAAGTGTTCCTCGGCAAACGGAGTTGCATAATCTCATAGTCATAGGAACATGTATAAGTCATGAAGAAAAGCACTAGCAACAAACTATACGATCAGGTGCTATGCTAATGGAATGGGTCATGTCAATCGATCATTCAACCAATGATGTGATCCCGTTAATCAAATAACAACTCCTTGTTCATGGTTAGGAAACATAACCATCTTTGATTAACGAGCTAGTCAAGTAGAGGCATACTAGTGACACTCTGTAGGTTTATGTATTCACACATGTATTATGTTTCCGGTTAATACAATTCTAGCATGAATAATAAACATTTATCATGATATAAGGAAATAAATAATAACATTATTATTGCCTCTAGGGCATATTTCCTTCACGACCACCTCGTGGCCGCGACAGAGAGGCGTGCAAGCCCTCCACCAAAACCGTACCCCAGCATCGCTCAAAAAGCATGAAGCTACGGGGGAACGCGACGGACTTGCGGGATATATTGGGGACAAGGCAAGACAATCCAGATCTATCTATGGATCACGCGGCGCCCAAGACCCACGACGAATACCATCAATGCGGATACAACAACTTCTCGGCCGGGCGAACACAGCATACACGCCTCTCTCGAGCTACGTCGTGATATTGCTCAATCTGAGGCGCCGCACACCCACTATGCTTCACCGATGAAGTAATGGATCATCAAATCCTCGAAGGGTTTAAACCCGTTAATATCGAATCCTACGATGGCACAACAGACCCAGCGGTTTGGATTGAGGATTATCTCCTCCATATACATATGGCCCATGGCGGCAATCTTCACGCCATCAAATATCTCGCTCAAGCTTAAAGGACCAGCACGGCATTGGCTTAACAGCTGCCCGCAGAGTCAATTGGATCTTTGGGAAGACCAGAAGCCGCATTCCTCGACAACTTCGAGACGCGTATAATGCGACCACCGACGCAGATGACCTAAGCCACATAATCAAAGAGCCGGAAGAATCGGCGAGCAATTCGGACACGGTTCTTAACAAAGAAAAATCAAATCGTCGATTGTCCGGATGCGAGAGGCACTCGCTGCCTTCAAACATAACATCCATGACGAGTGGCTGGCCCGGCACCTAGGGCGGGAGAAGCCAAAATCCATGGCAGCCCTCACATCACTCATGACCCGCTTCTGCGGGAGAGGATAGTGGCTAGCTCGCGACAACAACCTCAACAAAAAACGCCTGGCGGTCCGGATACCAAGGACCGCAGATGGCGAGGTTGCGTCGAAACAAAACAAACACCGCATTAACGGCGACAAAGAATGAGGATCTGGCGATCAACGCCCGATTCGAGGCTCCAAGCCCGATCAGCGGAAGAAGCCATTCACAAGAACCACTCGGGCCCGTCCAATTTGGACCGAATACTCGACCGCTCTGTCAAATACATGGAACCGAAAAGCCAGCTAACCACACCAACAGAGATTGTTGGGTATTCAAGCAGCAGCAAATTAATCGCGAAAACAATGACAAGGGGCTACACAGCGATGGACGAGGAAGAGACCGACGCCCGAACAACAGAGGACAAAGGATTCCCCCTCAAGTTCGGACGGTAAACATGATATACATAGCGCATATTCCCAAGAGGGAGCGGAAGCGTGCACTAAGGGACGATACGCGATGGAGCGATCGCCCCAAAATTCAACCCATGGTCCTCTTGCCCGATCACTTTCGATCGAAGAGACCATCAACCGATATCCGCCATGGCGGATTCGCGCATTGGTTTTAGACCCAATCGTCAATGGATTTCACCTAACGAGAGTCCCGATGGACGGCGGCAAAGAACTTCTGAACTGCTTTATCGGGATACGGTGCGCAAGATGGGCATAGACCCTTCAAGGATTAAACCTACAAAGACAACCTTCAAAGGCGTCATACCGGTGTCGAGGCCGGTTGTATAGGCTCGATTACTCGAAGTGGTCTTGGATCCCGGATAATTTCAAGCGAGGAGTTAATCTTGACATAGTCTCGTTCATGGCGGCTATCACGCTCTGCTCGGACGAACGCGTTCATAAAATTCAACGCGTGCCGCATTATGCATACCTTAAGCTCAAGATGCCAGCCCTCATGGAGTCATCACGGTCAATGGAAACACAGGCGCTCCCTCCGAGCGGAGGAACATCAACGCTCTCGCGTTAGAGTCTGAGCAGCCTTTTAAGGCAATTTTCGAGTCCGGCCGTTAAGCGACCGGACACGCCAAACGCGCCCGAGCAACATCAACCAAGACCATCCGCACGTTCCAAGCATCGCGTAGCAATGCGGCCTCAACCCCAGCCCCGCAAAATTGTAAGGCAAACTCTCCGCGTACATAATTACATACGGAGATACCATGTGCATAGGGGAAAGGCACAACCACAACAGACCAGAGTGCGGTTCGACCACACGGGGGCTCCCAAGTGTGTCGCTTTTTTATCTTTTATTTCTCTCTTTTTATACAGAACTCTTTCCGTGGCGAACCTGCCGAACTCATGATGCAACAGCCAGGGAAGGACAAAGGCCGCGACAAACACCCAGGTGGTCTCCATCACGAGCATTAAATTTGTTAAATACAACATTCCGCGGCCTACCCTGGAGGGAGACGCCTTTAATTCGTCCAATCCCTTGCTTTCCGCACTATTTGTATCATTCCGCACTCATAGCATATCTTCTCGAATAAAATGCAGCACTTTTTTCCCATAATTGCATTACCTTATATATATATATGTTCATTTACGACATGTTGCACCCGTACATTTTGGTACGGCCAAATACACCAGGGGCTTATGTTCTCCGCATTATGGTGTGATAAAGTCCGAACACTTTCACAAGTGCGGCACCCCGAACTTATAGCATTATATGAATCGGCTCGAATCATGTCTTGGGTCAATAGTTGGGTTTGCCGGCTCCCATGTTTGGCACCTTACATTCCGTTCTATTGGCTAAGGTAGCACTGGAGAACCACTGCGATTGCGCCCGGTTGAGCCAGGTTAACGCCTCGATGGAAAGCTAAAACTGATTTGTCATGATAAGGCGAGACTGGTCGCTGTTCGAGAGGTCCTTCGGGTCCTTAAAGACCTCGCCGCTTCGAGCGAAGTTCGGATAATGTCCGAGCGAAGGCGTGGATAGCGCCCTAATTCTGTCCTCCGAATACTAGGGGCTTCACGAAATTTAAAATTATAGAATTCTATGGCTAAGTGAGAGTGTTCAAGCACTATAAGTCCACTTGCCTTGTTCGTTGTGTTGAGCGCCTCCTAGATGGACCCAAAATGGGAACTAGAGTGCTCAAGTTTATCCCGAACACCCCACTCATGGCATGGGGGTGAAGCCGACGACTTGCCATCTCTCAGATTTAATAAGCGGCCGCATGAAGGTAATATTTTAAATTAACAAGCGTTGCTTAGCGCATATGAACAAAGTTTTCAGCGCATGAGGATAACACATTGCGAATTTACTCAATAATTACATCCTGGGCACTCATCCGCAATCTTGCGGGCACCCTTCAGACAGTCTTATAGTACATTTCGGCGACGATATTCCTTGCTCGCTGGTGGCGCGTCAATGATTAGCTTCTCCGCATCCAGCTTGCCCCAATGCACCTTTTGCGCGGGCAAGGGCCCGATAAGCACCTTCAATACAAAGCGGAGCGCTTGATAACCTCCACCCAGGGCACGCATCCACCAACCGTCGACGAGGCGAAGTAGCTCCAGGCATGGCCTCTCTAGGCCACGGCCGGACTATGAGGCCCTTCATGGCCTGTTCGCCACCTTGTGGAGCTCGACCAGCTACTTTAGCTGGTCACTAGGGGCACGGATGGCGGCCTCGGCATCTCGAGACCGAAGACCTTCTCCGTTGAGCTCCCTCCTCGGCTCGGTAGAATGCGGCGGCATCGAGACACGCTGAGGCAGATCTGCAAACGCCTACAGGGAGCTCCGAATTCGGGTAAGTAACACGTAATTTACATTCACATGCTTGCTTTGCATGAAAAATGCCTTACCCGCCGCTATCTTCCTCACCAACTCAATCTCTGAAGGGACTTATGGGCATCGGCCTTGGCAGTTTTAGCACTTTCGAGAGCCGAGGCAAGCTCGGACTCGAGTCTTTGAGTCACGCTCCAAACTCTCATGCTTTTCCATGAGAGCACGGAGCTCTTTGCCGAACCACCGCCACCGCGCCTCTGCTTTTCTCGCTCTGCCCGTTAAAGTGGCAGATTGCGTTGACGCGGACACGGCCTCTTCAGTCGCCACCTCGTTCGTGGCCCCGCAGCATCCATGTTATCCTTGTTATTTTTGTTGCAACCTAAATCCTTTTCTATAAGGTACAAGTTCAAAGTGGTGTTACTCACCTTCTTTGTCCCGAGCTGCTTCCTCATGGCCGAGCTCTTGCTCGACCGCTCGAGCTCCTGCTTAAAGCACCGACCTCCATGATCGGTCTGGCGGAGGTCGGCGTAGCCTGCAACCCATATTGACATAATTTTTAGCAACCTGCGTATATCTTTTTTAGATCCTCATCCGCTTTTCTTTCCAACACGAACCGAGCATCGAAACTCTTGTCTATGCGGTATTACATTGCATATTTTAACTTCTTACCTCAAAGCGATAGAAGGCTCTGCGCAGCTTTGGTCAGCCCGCTCTTAGCAAGCTGCACCTTCAATCACCGCACTCATAATAGTGCGGTGTTCTTCCTCGATGGAAGCGCTCTGCAGCGCCTCAACAAATTGCCCGGCGCCTCGGTTGGGCGGAAGCCGTCGGCCACGGTCTTGCCCTTCATTGAAGGGCCGCCGGCGGACCCGGAACCACCGCTGGTTACGATATGGAGTCCGGCGCAAAGTCCGGGAGGACGCCTTGTGGCGCATCCGGAGCCTCCCCCTGATGGGTCCCTTCTTGGGATCCCACCTCGGCGTCCTCGATGTTGTGAGGGGTGGAGGTGGTCGGGATGGAGTCTACCTCCGACGGACCAACGACCCTTCGATGAAGCGGGGAGATTATCACCGCCGGACTACAGGCGACATGCGGCATCAGAATGACACTATGTGACGCAGAAAAAGAAATTATAAATCATTCAGGAATCCGGATACTTACGATCTCGCCGGAGGCCTGGCCCTTAAAGGCCATTCTTCTCGCCGATGTTGATGTTGGCGGAGCTGTCCGGGGGAATAGTCCTTCCCCTCTTGGACCCTTCGGCCTCCCCTGTGGGGAAGCCTTCCTCTTCTCTCTCCCTCCTCTAGGAGAGAGTCCTCTTTCTCCTCCTCATTTTCGGGAGGAGTCCGCCCGAGTCGTCGGACACAAAACAGGCACTCTTTCGAGCACCCGTGGCCTCCTTCTTGGCCTTCTTATCCGGCACCACGTGTGGTGCCGGAACCAGCAACCCGCTAGGCAGGCGTCTACTAGATTTACGGCATAGGAGCCGGCAGATAATCTGCTCCGCCTTCACCTCATCCAGTCTGTCAAAGGAAAAGGGAAATTAAAACCAGATAGAGTCAAACTATGAAAAGCAAGTGTCCGTAAAGGGTAGAATCACTTACCTCGTTGGCTTGGCGCTGCGGCGAAATCCACGATCTTGATCGGCGGATGCGGGCTTCGGACAGCACCCTCCAGCGCCTTTCAGACGTCGTGTCGAAGAGCATGCTCGGCGCTGGTGCTGTTCGGATCGAACTCCACAGATTGAATGCTGCTCTTGGCATGGGAGAATCCGCGACGAGCATGACTTGGACCACGTTAACCAGCCCGAGCTTCTTCACCGGCTTGGATACGGGCTTGGAGTCCCGTTAGCTCCTCCGAACTACCCCACAAGAAGCCCTTCTCTTTCCGAAGTGAGCTGCGTGGGGATACCAGATCTGAACTCGGGGCGCCGCCCATGTAGGGTCACATGGCTCGGTGATATAGAACCACCCGGTTGCCACCCCTTGACGGATTCCACGAAGTCCCTTGAACTAAAGGACATTGGGCATCTTGCCCAACATGGCGCCCCGCACTCCGCTTGAGTGCCCTTCACTACCTTCGGCTTGACATTGAAGGTCTTGAGCCTGGTCAAGTGGGGATGGATGCAGAGGAAGGCCTCGCACACGACGATAAACGCCGAGATGTTGAGGATGAAGTTCGGCGCCAGATCAAGGAAATCCAGGCCGCCCCGGACAAAGGGGTGAAGTGGAAAGCCCATCCAGCGGAGGAAGTGGGGAAGGAAGACGACCCTCTCATGGGGCCTGGGGTGGGGATGAGCTGCCCTCGTCGGGCAGCCGGCGCTGTGATGTCGCCGGAGAGGTATCCGCGCGCGTGGTTTGGCGATGTGCTCCTCCTTAACGGTGGAGGCCAACCATTTACCTCCCACTCCGGACATGGTCGGAGAAGGTTGAGACGAGATGCGCGAACTTGGGCACTGGAGCTCGAGTGCGCGGAGATGGATAAGCAAAGGAGGAAAGAAGGCGTAGGTGAAAAGGTGAATCCTTATCCCTTATATAGGCGGACCAAGTCTACGCGTCCCCCACCGGCCTGGTAAAACTCGCTTATCTCCCAAGCGTCACCATCAATGGCGCGGTTGGGTTACCCACGTCCGTATTGATGAGAATCCCGGATTAAGGGAAAACACGATCTCTGCTTCGACAAGACGTGCCAAGGAAACTGCTTCGCTAAATGCGCTGAGGTGGTAAAGTAAAAAACAATTCAAGTAATAACTTGGTAGTGGCGTGACGTCATGCCGCAGAAAACGTCAGCAGATTGAACTTATGTATATATTATTCTCTCTACGGTGGAATGTGGAATTTATTTTGCAGAGCCGGACACTATCCTGGTGTTCACAATCTTCTATCATTCGGAGGAGGAACCCGCCTTGCAATGCCAAGCAATGTACGCGCCGGACTTATCGTCATTGAAGCCTGGTTCAGGGGCTATTGAGGAGTCTGGATTAGGGGTGTCCGGATAGCGGACTACCATCATCGGCGAACTATCATCAGCCGGACTATAATCATCGACTGGACTCTAAGACTATGAAGATACAAGATTGAAGACTTTGCCCCGTGTCCGGATGGGACTTTCCTTGGCGTGGAAGGCAAGCTTGGCGATACGGATATGTAGATCTCCTACCATTGTAACCGACTCTATGTAACCCTAGCCCTCTCCGGTGTCTATATAAACCGGATGGCTCTAGTCCGTAGGACCCAACAACAACAACAACAACAACAACAACAACAACAACAACAACAACAACAACAACAACAACAACAACAACAACAACAACAACAACCCTTACAATCATACCATAGGCTAGCTTGTAGGGTTTAGCCTCCTTGATCTCGTGGTAGATCCACTCTTGTAAACATCCACAATATCAATATCAATCAAGCGGGACGAGGGTTTTACCTCCATCAAGAGGGCCCGAACACAGGTAAAACATTGTGTCCCTTGTCTCCTGTTACCATCCGCCTAGACGCACGCGTTCGGGACCCCTACCGAGATCCGCGGTTTGACACCGACACCGCCGCACCCCTTGCTCCTTTATATACGGGGTAGGGGGCACCCTAGAACACAACATTGATCTGTTTGATCTTTTTAGCGTCTGTGTGCCCCCCTACACCATAGTCCACCTCGATAATCTTTGTAGCGGTGCTTAAGCGAAGCCTGCGTCGGTAGAACATCAACATTGTCACCACGCCGTCATCTCGTGAAACTCTCCCTCAACACTCGGCTGGATCGGAGTTCGAGGGACGTCATCGGGCTGAACGTGTGCTGAACTCGGAGGTTTCGTGCGTTCGGTACTTGATCGGTCGGATCGTGAAGATGTACGACTACATCAACGCGTTGTGCTAACGCTGCTTTCGCTTCACGGTCTCACGTGGACAACACTCTCCCCTCTCGTTGCTATGCATCACCATGATCTTGCGTGTGCGTAGGAAATTTTTTGAAATTACTACGCTCCCCAACACCTCCTTCCTCCCCCTTCCTTCCACTCCTAGTCCAACTAGGGAAGGGGGGTAATCCTACTCCCGGTGGGAGTCGGACTCCCTATGGGGCGCGCCATAGAGGGCTGGCCCTGCCCCTCCTCCACTCCTTTATATACGGGGAAGGGGGGCACCCCATAGACACACAAGTTGATCATTGATCTCTTAGCCGTGTGCGGTGCCCCCCTCCACCATAATCCACCTCGGTCATATCATCGTAGTGCTTAGGCGAAGCCCTGCGCCGGTAGCTTCATCATCACCGTCATCACACCGTCGTGCTGATGAAGCTCTCCCTCGAAGCTCTATTGGATCGTGAGTTCGTGGGACGTCACCGAGCCGAACGTGTGCAAATCACGGAGGTGTCGTACGTTCGGTACTAGCATCGGTCGATCGTGAAGACGTACGACTATATCAATCGCGTTGTCATAACGCTTCCGCTTACGGTCTACGAGGGTACGTGGACAAAACTCTCCCCTCTCATTGCTATGCATCACCATGATCTTGCGTGTGCGTAGGGAAATTTTTGAAAT
This sequence comes from Aegilops longissima, assembly GCA_021605205.1. Classification (NCBI taxonomy): domain Eukaryota; kingdom Viridiplantae; phylum Streptophyta; class Magnoliopsida; order Poales; family Poaceae; genus Aegilops; species Aegilops longissima. Next base: position 673,729,001 of record CM038682.1, on the reverse strand, counting down.
TACTATATTCCCCAACAGTGGCATCCGAGCCAGGTTTATGTGTAGATGTTATATGCATGAGTAGAACACAAGTGAGTTGTTGGCGATACTAGTCATACTTCTTACCAGCATGTCATACTTTGACTAGGTGGTATTGTTGGATGAAGCGGCCCGGACTTACATTATGCGTACGCTTACGCGAGACTGGTTCTACCGACGTGCTTCGCACACAGGTGGCTGGCGGGTGTCAGTTTCTCCAACTTTAGTTGAATCGCGTGTGGCTACGCCCGGTCCTTGTTGAAGGTTAAAACAGCACATACTTGATGAAATATCATTGTGGTTTTTATGCGTAGGTAAGAACGGTTCTTGCTCAGCCCGTAGCAGCCACGTAAAACTTGCAACAACAAAGTAGAGGACGTCTAACTTGTTTTTGCAGGGCATGTTGTGATTTGATATGGTCAAGACATGATCCTAAATTTTATTGTATGAGATGATCATGTTTTGTAACAAAGTTATCGGCAACTGGCAGGAGCCATATGGTTGTCGCTTTATTGTATGAAATGCAATCGCCATGTAATCGCTTTACTTTATCACTAAGCGGTAGAAATAGTCGTAGAAGCAATAGTTGGCGAGATGACAACGATGCTACAATGGAGGTCAAGGTGTTGCGCCGGTGACGATGGTAATCATGACGGTGCTTTGGAGATGGAGGTCAAAGGCACAAGATGATGATGGCCATATCATATCACTTATATTGATTTCATGTGATTTTTATCCTTTATGCATCTTATTTTGCTTAGATCGACGGTAACATTATAAGATGATCTCTCACTAAATTTCAAGGTATAAGTGTTCTCCCTGAGTATGCACCGTTGCGAAAGTTCGTCGTGCCGAGACACCACGTGATGATCGGGTGTGATAAGCTCTACGTTCACATACAATGGGTGCAATCCAGTTTTGCACACGCAGAATACTCGGGTCAAACATGACGAGCCTAGCATATGTAGATATGGTCTCGGAACACTGAGACCGAAAGGTCGAGCGTGAATCATATAGTAGATATGATCAACATAGTGATGTTCACCATTGAAAACTACTCCATCTCACGTGATGACTGGACAAGGTTTAGTTGATATGGATCATGTGATCACTTAGATGATTAGAGGGATGTCTATCTAAGAGGGAGTTCTTAAGTAATTTGATCAATTGAACTTTAATTTATCATGAACTTAGTACCTGAAATTATTTTGCATGTCTATGTTGTTGTAGATAGATGGCCCGTGTTGTTGTTCCGTTGAATTTTAATGCGTTCCTAGAGAAAGCTAAGTTGAAAGATGATGGTAGCAACTACATGGACTGGGTTCGTAACTTGAGGATTATCCTCATTGCTACACAGAAGAATTACGTCCTGAAAGCACCGCTAGGTGCCAAACCCAGCTAGTAGAGCAACGCCAGATGTTATGAGCGTCTGGCGAGCAAAGTCGATGACTACTCGATAGTTCAGTGTGCCATTCTTTACGGCTTAGAACCGGGACTTCAACGACGTTTTGAACGTCATTGATCATATGAGATGTTCCAGGAGTTGAAGTTAATATTTCAAGCAAATGCCCGGATTGAGAGATATGAAGTCTCCAATAAGTTCTACAGCTGCAAGATGGAGGAGAATAGTTCTGTCAGTGAGCATATACTCAAAATGTTCGGGTATAACAATCACTTAATTCAACTGTGAATTAATCTTTCGGATGATAGTGTCATTGACAAAATTATTCAATCACTGCCACCAAGCTACAAGAGCTTCGTGATGAACTATAACATGCAAGGGATGGATAAGACAATTCCCGAGCTCTTCGCGATGCTAAAGGCTGCGGAGGTAGAAATCAAGAAGGAGCATCAAGTGTTGATGGTCAACAAGACCACCAGTTTCAAGAAAAGGGTAAAGGGAAGAAGGGAACTTCAAGAAGAACGGCAAGCAAGTTGTTGCTCAAGTGAAGAAACCCAAGTCTGGACCTAAGCACGAGACCGAGTGCTTCTTGCAAAGGGATTGGTCTTTGAAGCGAACTCGCCCCAAGTATTTGGCGGATAAGAAGGATGGCAAGGTGAACAAAGGTATATGTGATATACATGTTATTGATGTGTACCTTACTAATGCTTGCAGTAGCACCTGGGTATTTGATATTGGTTCTGTTGCTAATATTTGCAACTCGAAACAGGGACTACGGTTTAAGCGAAGATTGGCTAAGGACGAGGTGACGATGTGCGTGGGAAATGGTTCCAAAGTCGATGTGGTCACTGTCGGCACGCTACCTCTACATATACCTTCGAGATTAGTTTTAGACCTGAATAATTGTTATTTGGTGCCAGCGTTGAGCATGAACATTATATCTGGATCTTGTTTGATGCGAGACGGTTATTCATTTAAATCAGTGAATAATGGTTGTTCTATTTATATGAGTAATATCTTTTATGGTCATGCACCCTTGAAGAGTGGCCTATTTATATTGCATCTCGATAGTAGTGATACACATATTCATAATATTGAAGCCAAAAGATGCAGAGTTGATAATGATAGTGCAACTTATTTGTGGCACTGCCGTTTAGGTCATATTGGTGTAAAGCGCATGAAGAAACTCCATTCTGATGGACTTTTGGAATCACTTGATCATGAATCACTTGGTACTTGCGAACCATGCCTCATGGGCAAGATGACTAAAACTCCGTTCTCCGGAACAATGGAGCGAGCAACAGATTTGTTGGAAATCATACATACTGATGTGTGTGGTCCGATGAATGTTGAGGCTCATGGCGGATATCGTTATTTTCTCACCTTCACAGATGATTTGAGCAGATATGGGTATATCTACTTGATGAAGCATAAGTCTGAAACATTTGAAAAGTTCAAAGAATTTCAGAGTGAAGTGGAAAATCATCATAACAAGAAAATAAAGTTTCTACAATCTGATCATGGAGGAGAATATTTGAGTTATGAGTTTTGTCTTCATTTGAAACAATGCAGAATAGTTTCGCAACTCACGCCACCCGGAACACCACAGCGTAATGGTGTGTTCGAATGTCGTAATCGTACTTTACTGGATATGGTGCGATCTATGATGTCTCTTACTGATTTACCGCTATTGTTTTGGGATTATGCTTTAGAGACGGCTGCATTCACGTTAAATAGGGCACCATCTAAATCCATTGAGACGACACCTTATGGACTATGGTTTGGCAAGAAACCAAAGTTGTCATTTCTTAAAGTTTGGGGCTGCGATACTTATATGAAAAAGCTTCAACCTGATAAGCTCGAACCCAAATCGGAGAAATGTGTCTTCATTGGATACCCAAAGGAGACTGTTGGGTACACCTTCTATCACAGATCTGAAGGCAAGACATTCGTTGCTAAGGATGGATCCTTTCTAGAGAAGGAGTTTCTTTCGAAAGAAGTGAGTGGGAGGAAAGTAGAACTTGATGAGGTAACTGTACCTGCTCCCTTATTGGAAAGTAGTTCATCACAGAAATCTGTTCCTGTGACTCCTACACCAATTAGTGAGGAAGCTAATGATGATGATCATGTAACTTCGGATCAAGTTACTACCGAACCTCGTAGGTCAACCAGAGTAAGATCCTCACCAGAGTGGTACGGTAATCTTGTTCTGGAGGTCATGTTACTTGACCATGACGAACCTACGAACTATGAGGAAGTGATGATGAGCCCAGATTCCACAAAATGGCTTGAGGCCATGAAATCTGAGATGGGATCCATGTATGAGAACAAAGTGTGGACTTTGGTTGACTTGCCCGACGATCGGCAAGCCATAGCGAATAAATGGATCTTCAAGAAGAAGACTGACGCTGACGGTAATGTTACTGTCTACAAAGCTCAACTTGTTGCAAAAGGTTTTCAACAAGTTCAAGGAGTTGACTACGATGAGACCTTCTCACCCGTAGCGATGCTTAAGTCCGTCTGAATCATGTTAGCAATTGCTGAATTTTATGATTATGAAATTTGGCAAATGGATGTAAAGACTGCATTCCTGAATTGATTTCTCAAAAAAGAGTTGTATATGATGCAACCTGAAGGTTTTATCTATCCAAAGGGTGCTAACAAAGTGTGCAAGCTCCAGCGATCCATTTATGGACTGGTGCAAGAATCTCGGAGTTGGATAAACGTTTTGATAGTGTGATCAAAGCATATGGTTTTATACAAACTTTTGGAGAAGCATGTATTTACAAGAAAGTGAGTGGGAGCTCTGTAGCATTTCTAATATTATATGCGGATGACATATTGTTGATTGGAAATGATATAGAATTTCTGGATAGCATAAAAGGATACTTGAATAAGAGTTTTTCAATGAAAGACCTCGGTGAAGCTGCTTATATATTGGGCATTAAGATCTATAGAGATAGATCAAGACGTTTAATTGGACTTTCACAGAGCACATACCTTGACAAAGTTTTGAAGAAGTTTGAAATGGATCAAGCAAAGAAAGGGTTCTTGCATGTGTTACAAGGTGTGAAGTTGAGTAGACTCAATGCCCGACCACTGCAGAAGATAGAGAGAAAATGAAAGGTGTTCCCTATGCTTCAGCCATAGGCTCTATCATGTATGCAATGTTGTGTACCAGGCCTGATGTGTGCCTTGCTATAAGTTTAGCAGGAGGTACCAAAGTAATCCAGAGTGGATCATCGACAATGGTCAAGAACATCTGAAATATACGAAAAGGACTAAGGATATGTTTTCGTTTATGGAGGTGACAAAGAGCTCGTCAGTAAATGGTTACATCGATGCAAGCTTTGACACCGACCGGATGACTCTAAGTCACAAACAGGATCGTGTTTATATTGAACGGTGGAGCTGTCAGTTGGTGCAGTTCTAAGCAAAGCGTCGTGGCGGGATCTACGTGTGAAGCGGAGTACATAGCTGCTTCAGAAGCAACAAATGAAGGAGTCTGGATGAAGGAGTTCATATCCGATCTAGGTGTCATACCTAGTGCATCGGGTCCAATGAAAATCTTTTGAGACAATACTGGTGCAATTGCCTTGGCAAAGGAATCCAGATTTCACAAGAGAACCAAGCACATCAAGAGACGCTTCAATTCCATCCGCGATCAAGTCAAGGAGGGAGACATAGAGATTTGCAAGATACATACGAATCTGAATGTTGCAGACCCGTTGACTAAGCATCTCTCACGAGCAAAACATGATCAACACCAAGACTCCATGGGTGTTAGAATCATTACTGTGTAATCTAGATTATTGACTCTAGTGCAAGTGGGAGACTGAAGGAAATATGCCCTAGAGGCAATAATAAAGTTGTTATTTATATTTCATTATATCATGATAAATGTTTATTATTCGTGCTAGAATTGTATTAACCGGAAACTTAGTACTTGTGTAAATACATAGACAAAAAGAGTGTCACTAGTATGCCTCTACTTGACTAGCTCATTGAATCAAAGATGGTTATGTTTCCTAACTATAGACATTAGTTGTCATTTGATTAACGGGATCACATCATTAGAGAATGATGTGATGACTTGACCCATTCCGTTAGTTTAGCATTTGATCGTTTAGTATATTGCTATTGCTTTCTTCATGACTTATACATGTTCCTTTGACTATGAGATTATGCAACTCCTGAATACCAGAGGAACACTTTGTGTGCTACCAAACCTCACAACGTAACTGGGTGATTATAAACGTGCTCTACAGGTGTCCCCGATGGTACTTGTTGAGTTGGCATAGATCAAGATTAGGATTTGTCACTCCGATTGTCGGAGAGGTATCTCTGGGCCCTCTCGGTAATGCACAACACTATAAGCCTTGCAAGCAATGTAACTAATGAGTTAGTTGCGGGATGATGCATTACGGAACGAGTAAATAGACTTGCCGGTAACGAGATTGAACTAGGTATTGAGATACCGACGATCGAATCTCGGGCAAGTAACATACCGATGACAAAGGAAACAACGTATGTTGTTATGCGGTTTGACCGATAAAGATCTTCATAGAATATGTAGGAACCAATATGAGCATTCAGGTTCCGCTATTGGTTATTGACCGGAGATGAATCTCGGTCATGTCTACATAGTTCTCAAACCCGTAGGGTTCGCACGCTTAATGTTCGGTGACGATCGGTATTATGTGTTTATGTGTTTTGATGTACCGAAGGTAGTTTGGAGTCCCAGATATGATCACGGACATGATGAGGAGTCTCGAAATGGTCGAGACATAAAGATCGATATATTCGACGACTATATTTGGATATCGGAATGGTTCTGGGAGAGATCGGGAATATACCGGAGTACCGGGAGGTTACCGGAACCCCCCGGGAAGTATATGGGCCTTATTGGGCCATAGTGGGAGAGAAGATGTTGTGTTTGTGTCGAATATTTTGTACTAGTTGGGTTACCTTTGGACTTGGTGTTGTAGTGTGGGTAGGATACGTGTAGTGTTGGAGTCGGACACGTTGTACCCTTGGCCTCTTATATATGAGGAGGCACCACACAATGTAACCTATGCCAACATAATAGCACCGGAACGCAGGGGAAGCCGGCGGCATGTGCCGGTGTCCAGGGCGACCGGGTGCGGTATTGTGACAGTGTCATGGGGAGGAGCGCCCATAGTCAGGCCCCGGGGATGTAGCCATATCGGTGAACCTCGTTAACAAATCTCGGTGTCGTCCTCGTGTGATTGCTTGATCCTCGGATGATCGACGGTATGCCTCGGATTTATTCTAACAAGTGGTATCATGAGCTAGGTTACGAGGTTGTTGTTTGGTTGATCTAGAGGCGAAGATATCGTGGAAGAATCGGTCGTCGGCGAGATCGGAAGAAACGGCGCGGTGTCACGATCGCGTGGAACAACCCGAGTGGATTCGTACTCGAGGTCGGGACGTGGCCTACGGCCGCGCAGCTAGGCCAAGCAAGTGCGGTCTAGCAGGGACCGAGCAGGCAGCCCAAGCGGCGGAAGGACGCGTGCAAGGACGGTTGAGCGTCGACTTGATCGGTCGTGACGTGCAGAATTTAGCAATACGTGGTGCAATCGGAAACAGCAAGGAAACGTACGCGTGTACGTGAGCTTTGTTTTGGAAACAAAAGAGGGACCAAGTCCTTGGAGCGTTCGCTCTCGTGTCCGGGCCAGACTGTTGGCTGTGCAAGCGCACGTTAAAAGGCAGCCGCAGGGACGCATAGAAACAGATCGAGATCGGCGGAAGGAAAAGTCCATCGTTTGTTGTGTGCATCCATCAGAAAGGCAAGAGCTGAGGCAAAGCAAGTTGCACTAGCATTGGAGTTGAGCCAAGGGAGCACTTTCACGTGAAGACCAACTAGCTAGATTGCTAGTAGTAGACAGAGGTTCTGTTCTTGTACTTGGGGATCACTGGAAGACTGCTCTGTTATTTTTTACAGGGTCAGCTGTACAAAGAACCATGGCGCCATCGGGTACCAGGTTTGAGGTGGAGAAGTTCAAGCAGAATCGGAAGCTTTGGGTTATGGCGCACAAGGGTGAAAGATTTGTTGGCACAACAGGATGCTTGAAGGCGTTGTTGCAGGAAGCCAAGCCGGCTAAGATGGAGGTGATGATCGGGAGGAGTTTCTGATTGAAAGCAGCCGGGACTATACGGTTGTGTCTGTCGGACCAGTTATTTATCATGTGATGGATGAGAATTCGTTGAAGAAGATCCGGGAGAATTTGGAAAGTCGGTTTATGTCCAAAGCTGCGGCGACCAAGGTGTATCTAAAGCAAAAGTTGTATGGGATGAGGATGCAGGAGGGTCAGATCTTGTGGAGTATATGAACGCCTTTAATCAAGTCGTGACGGATCTAGCACGCTTGGGTGCGACGGTTGACGACGAGGATAGGGCAATTCTGCTTCTTTGTTCATTGCCATCATCCTATGACCATTTGATCACTACTTTGACGCAGGGCAAGGAGACCGTCAAGAATGAGGATATTACTGCGGCATTGCTATCTTATGATATGATAAAGAAGAACGCGGTGGAAGTCTCTCATGGTGAAGGTTTGCTAGTCAAGGGTGAGCAGTGGCGGAAGGGATATGAGGCTGGGAAGAACAAGAAAAAGAAAAATAATATACAGTGTCACAAGTGTAAGCGGTGGGGACATATGAGAAAGGACTGTCCAGAACTCAATGGTGGGGCAAGTGCTAATAAGGCAACTCATGGTGATGACTCAGACAGCAGTAGTGATGTCCTCATGTTATCAGATAGGCGGTCAACCAAAAGTGAAGCGTGGATGTTGGATTCAGCTTGCTCTTTTCATGCGACACCCAACAAGGAGTGGTTCTCTTCGTACAAGTCTGGTGAGTTTGGTTTAGCCTATGTGGGCGATGACACAGGTTATCGTGTTCTTTGGAGTAGGTGACATCAAAATCAAGATGTTTGACGGAGTTGAGCGGATGCTTGAGTCGAGGCATGTGCGTGGCTAAGAAGGAATCTAATTTCGCTTGGTGTTCTTCATGATGGTGGTATGGTATTCCGTTGTGATCGGATAAGAAGACCATGAGAATCATAGAAGATGAGGTGACTGTGATGATTGGAGCGAGGACGGCTTCGCATCTTTACAAGTTGCAAGGGAGCACTATTGCAGGTGGAGTCACGGAGACTGGAGTTGCGGGAGTAGCAGCGGGGTCTCACGGCGGCGGCGGGTCTGGGGCAGACTCGTCGAGTAGCTCTCGGTAAGCTGCGAAGAAGACAACACAAGTCCGGAGTACATGGAAGTTTAACGCATGGACAAATTCAAGGTGGTGGAGAATATTCGCCAAGGTGGAGTTTGTTGTGTTTGTGTCGAATATTTTGTACTAGTTGGGTTACATTTGGACTTGGTGTTGTAGTGTGGGTAGGATACGTGTAGTGTTGGAGTCGGACACGTTGTACCCTTGGCCTCTTATATATGAGGAGGCACCCCACGTTGTAACCCATGACGACTAGATAGCGACAGGCTCGCAAGGGGGTGCCGGCGGCTTGTGCCGGCGCCCGGGTGGCCGGTGTTGCGGTATCTCGGGGAGGAGCGCCTGTAGTCATTGCCGGGGGTGGCGAGTTCGCCGAACCTCGTTAACAAATCTCGGTGTCGTCATTGTCTGTGATTGCTTGTTCCTCGGTGGATCGACCGCGTACCTCGGATTTATTCTAACAGAGGAGAAGGGAGCAAAAGAGGGGACACCCCCGAGCCCAATCCGAATTGGGAAGCCCCGTGAGGGAGTTCCGGACTAGGGGGTGTCCGGATAGCCGAACTATCCGGACTCCAAGACTATGAAGATAGAAGATTGAAGACTTCGTCCCGTGTCCGGATGGGACTTTCCTTGGCGTGGAAGGCAAGCTTGGCGATACGGATATGTAAATCTCCTACCATTGTAACCGACTCTGTGTAACCCTAACCCTATCCCGTGTCTATATAAACCGGAGGGTTTTAGTCCGTAGGACGAACAACAATCATACTATAGGCTAGCTTCTAGGGTTTAGCCTCTTTGATCTCGTGGTAGATCCACTCTTGTAACACACATCATCAATATTAATCTAGCAGGACATAGGGTTTTACCTCCATCAAGAGGGCCCGAACACAGGTAAAACATCATGTCCCTTGTCTCTTGTTACCATCCGCCTAGGCGCACGATTCGGGACCCCCTACCCGAGATCCGCGGTTTTGACATCGACATTGGTGCTTTCATTGAGAGTTCCTCCGTGTCGTCACCGATAGGCTCGATGGCTCCTTTGATCATCAACAACGACGCGGTCCGGTGAGACTTTTCTCCCGGACAGATCTTCGTGTTCGGGCGGCTTTGCTGCGGGCCTATTAAGCAGCCATCTGGAGCAAATCGAAGCTACCCCCGGCCGTCGGTCGATTTGGAAATCTAAACTATATGGCGATATCCGCGGAGACTTGATCTTGACGGATTCGAGCCCGATAGCAGCGCGCCTTTGTCTCGATGGGCATGATCTAGCTCTACAATCGAGCGATTGCCTAGAGACCGCACGAGAATCCGCTCCGACCCTTAATCCGGGCGGATTCCCCGATCGAGGGCGAGTGGTTGGACACGCCTCGGGGCTTTAATCTCTCACGGCGATCGAGCGAACTCCATCCCCGTCGCTGCGAAGACCTCGACTCCGGTGTCGGACTCCTATCCGGACTCCGAACCCCGCGCCCCAATCGAATCCGATTGGGCGCCCGTTATGGAGTTCACGGACGCGTACATCTTTCGGCACTCGCCCTTTGGCGACATCCACGAGTTCACTAAAGTCTCTCTCTTTATCCGGAGAGCCCTGGCGGATTACTGATCGAGGAGGTTGGGATGCGGACGACGAAGAAATTCAACGCCCACCCACCACCCACTTTGTAGCCACTGTCGATGATTTAACCGACATGCTAGACTACAACTCCGAAGACATCGACAGTATGGACGACGATGCCGAAGACGAACAAGACCCAGCGCCTACAGGGCATTGGAAGGCCACCTCGTCATATGACATATATATGGTGGACACCCCAAAAGATGGGAACGGCGATGGAACAACGGAGGATGACCCTCCAAGAAGCAGCCCAAGCCGGCGTCGGTGGCGCCGCTCTAAATCCCGCCACAAGAAGAATGAAGATTCCGCACGGAGATAACATTACACCGGACAACGCCGAAGACAATCCACTCGGCAAGATCAATCGCGGGAGGATGAGGATGCCACCCTCAAGAGAGGCGGCGCGGAAGAAGAGGTAGAGGATTATATGCCTCCCTCAGAAGATGAAGCAAGCCTCGACGACAATGAATTTGTCGTGCACGAGAATCCCGTCGAACAAGAGCATTTTAGACGCAGGCTTATGGCCACGGCGAACAGCCTAAAGAAAAGCAGCAACGACTTAGAGCTGATCGGGATCGCTAGCCGAGATGATGGACGAAGTCCTCGCGGCGAAGAGCATGAGCTCGAGCGCCCCTCCAAAGCTACCATTAACGCAAGCTACTCCCCCGATTAGAGGAGGAGGCTTACGAACCCGCATCACCAGGAGACAATACGGCTGACCGACCACCCCGTGGCCGCGACAGAGAGGCCTCTAGGCCCTTCACTAGAACCGTACCCCGACATCGCTCAAAAAGCACATGGCCAAAGGGGAACGCTCCGGACCTGCGAGATATATTGGAGGACAAGGCAAGACAATCAAGATCGATCTATGGATCGCGCGGGCGCCCCACGGTATGTGACGACAACCGTCGCGCCAAACATAGTAAGTCCGGCCGGGCCGAACAAAACAGACCAAGCTCTTTTGAGCTCCGTCGTGATATCGCCCAGTACAGAGGCGCCACACACCCACTATGCTTCACAGACGAAGTAATGGATCATCAAATCCCCGAAGGGTTTAAACCCGTCAATATTGAATCCTACGATGGCACAATAGACCCCGTGGTTTGGATCGAAGACTATCTCCTTCACATCCACATGGCCCGCGGTGACGATCTTCACGCCATCAAATACCTCCCCCTCAAGCTTAAAGGACCAGCCCGGCATTGGCTCAACAGCTTGCCGGTGAGTCAATTGGGAGCTGGGAGGACACGAAGCCGCATTCTCGACAACTTCGGGGCACTTATGTGCGACTACGAGACGCTGATTACCTAAGCCACATAATTCAGCAGCCTGATTTAATCGGCGGACAATTACGACACGGTTCTTAACCAAGAAAAACCAAATCGTCGACTGTCCGGATGCGGAGGCCCTCGCGGCCTTCAAGCATAACATCCGTGACGAGTGGCTTGCCCGGCACCTAGGACGGGAGAAGCCAAAATCCATGGCAGCCCTCACATCACTCATGACCCGCTTCTGCGCGGGTGAGGATAGCTGGCTAGCACGCAGCAACAACCTCAGCAAAAATTTCAGCGGTCCGGACTTCAAGGACCGAAATGGCAGGCAGCGTCGTAACAAAACAAACGCGCGTTAACGGCGACAATATTGAGGATACGGCGATCGATGCGGATTCAGAGGCACTAAACCGGTCGCGGAAAAAGCCATTCAAAAGAACTACTCCGGTCCGTCAATTTGGACCGAATACTCGACCGCTTGTGCGGATACGGCACCGAAAAGCCCGCTAACCACACTAACGAGGGACTGTTGGGTATTCAAGCGAGCGAGCAAGTTAATTGCGAAAACAATGACAAGGGCTGCATAGCGATGGCGAGGACGAGACCCAACCGCCGAACAATAGAGGATGAAGGTTTCCCCCACAGTGCAGACGGTGAGCATGATATACGCAACCCACATACCCAAAAGGCGCGGCGTGCACTCGAGGATGTCTACGCGATGGAGCCAGGTTGCCCAAGTTCAATCCATGGTCCTCCTGCCCGATCACTTTTGACCGAAGGACCACCCCAAACATCCGCCACGGCGGATTCACCATACCAGTCCTAGACCCAATCGTCGATGGATTTCACCTAACGAGTCCCGATGGATTGGCGGCGGCAGCCTGAACCTGCTTTACGGGATACAAGTCGCAAGATGGGCATAGACCCTCAAGGATTAAACCTACCAAAAGCGACCTTTAAAGGCGTCATACAGGTGTAGAAGCCAATTATACAGGCTCAATTACACTGGAAGTGGTCTTCGATCCCGGATAACTTCCGAGCGAGGAGTTAATCTTGACATAGTCCCATTCATGGCGGCTATCATGCCTTGCTTTCGGACGTGTCGCGTTTGCAAAGATCAACACGGTGCCGCACCACGCATACCTCAAGCTCAAGATGTCAGGCCCTCGAGTCATTACGGTCAGCGGAACATCGAACGTTCTCTCCTTGCGGAGGAACATCTGGCGGCTCTGGCGCGAAGTGCAATGTCGCCTCTTAAGGCAATTATCGAATCCGGCCGTTAAACGGCCGGACACAGCCAAGCGCACCCGGAGTAACTTACAACAAGACCACCTAGCACATTTCGAGCACGCGTAGTAGTGCGGCCCCAACCCCAGCTCCTGCGAAACGTCAGCAGGTCCTTCGCACACCATTACGCTCTCGAAGATACCATGGGCATGGGGAGAGGGCACGACCACGATAAACCCAGATGCGGCTCAACCACACCAGGGCTCTCAAGTGTGTCGTTCCTTTTCTTTTCTTTTTACCTTCTACTTTTACCCACAGGACTCCGTTTGTCGAAGCCTGTCCGCAGCCGCAGACTGCCGAACTCACGATGCAACAGCCGAGGGAAGGATAAAGGCTACAACGAATATCTGGTGGTCTCCATTACGAGCATTTTCATACACCAATCAAGCCTACCCACGGAAGGGGGACATGTTTAACAGTCTCCTACCTTGCTTATCGCGACTATTTGTATCGTTCGCATTCGTAGCAGCACTTATTGAATAAAACAATGCAGCACCTTTTGCTTATAATTGCATTTCTTTTTCATACATATGTTCATTCACGACATGTTGCATCCGTACACTTTGGTACGGCTAATATACACCAGGGCTTATGTTTCCAGCGTTATGGTGTGATGAGTCCGAACACTTTCACAAGTGCGGCACCGAACTTATAGCACTATATGCATCGGCTCGAATCATGTATTGGGTCAATAGTTGGGTTTGCGGCTCCGTGTTTTGGTACCTTACGTTCCATTATATCGGCTAAGGTACCACCGGAGAACCATCGCGATTCTGCCCAGATTCGGCTGGGTTAACGCCTCGATGGAAAGCTAAACTGACGGTCATGATGAGGCGAGAGACCGTCGCTGTTCGAGAGGTTTTGCGAGTCCTTAAAGACTTATGCGCTTAGAGCGAGGAGCCGGATCTCGTCGGCCAAGGCGTGATAGCGCCCCAAATTGACCTTCAAAGACTAGGGGCTTCACGAAATTTAAAATTATAGAATTCTATGGCTAAGTGAGAGTGTTCAAGCATTGTAAGTCCGGTTGCCTGGTTTGTCTGTGTTGGCGCCTCCTAGATGGACCCAAAATGGGAACAAGAGCGTTCAAGTTTATCCCGAACACCCCAAAGACTCGTGGCATGGGGTGAAGCCGACGACTTGCCATCTCTCGATTTGATAAGCAGCCACACGTAAGGTAATATTTTAAATTAACAAGCGTTGCTTAGCGATATGAACTAAGTTTTCAGCTCACAGGATAACAAAATGCGAGTCTACTCAAATATTACATCTTTGGAGCACTCACCCGCAATAGTCTGGCGCCCTTCAAACACACTCTTATAATACATCTCGGGCGTGCGATGCTCCTTGCCCTCTGGTGGCGGGTCCGTCACAAGCTTACAGGCATCCATCTTGCCCCAGTGCACCTTTGCGCGGGCAAGGCCCGCAGGCACCCTCGATACAAGCGGAATGCTTGATAACTTCAACCCACGGCACGCATCCACCGCCGCCGCACCAGCCGAAATAGCTCCTGTGCATGGCCTCCTTAGGCCACAACCGAACTATGAGGCCCTTCATGGCCTGTTCGGCCGCCTTTTGGAGCTCGACCATTGCTTTGGTGATCGCTAAGGGCACCGGATGTCCGCCTCAAGATATTGAGACCGAAGACCTTCTCCGTTGAACTCCCTCCTCGGCCCGGTAGAATGCGGCAGATGTCGGACACGCTGCGAGGAAGATCTGCGAACGCCTCGAGAGCTCGAATTTGGGTAAGCAAGGTAATTAACACTCACATGCTTACTACTGCATGAAAAATGCCTTACCCGCTGCTATTTTCTTCACCGCCTCAATCTCTGGAGGGCCTTGTAGGCTTGGCCTTAGCGGCTTTGGCACTCTCAAGAGCCGTTGCAAGCTCAGACTCTCGAGTCTTGAGTCACGCCCAAGTTCTCATGTTTTTCACGAGATCCCGGAGCTCTTGCTGTACCTCCGCCACCCGCGCCTCTGCTTCTCTCGCTCGGTGCGTTCATGCCGCATTACGTTCGACATGCCACCGCCTCCATCGAGGTTGCCACCTCGTTAGTGGCCCCTACAATACCCACGTTATCCTTGTCATTTTCTTGCAACCAAATCCTTTTCTCATGTAAGGTACAATTTTATAAGGTATTACTCACCTTCTTTTTCCTCGAGCTGCTTCTTGGCATGGCGAGCTCGTTCTCGACCGCTCGAGGTTTTTCTTCAAAGTATTGACCTCAATGAGACGGCGGAGGTCAAGAAAGACACTGCAATCCCATATTGACATATTTTTATGACTCCTGCGTTTATCTTTCTAAAGATCCTCGGTCCCGCTTTTCTTTCCGAACACCGCACCGAGCATCAAGGGCTACTATCTATGCGGTACCATTTTACATATATTAAAATTTCTTACCTCAAAGCCTGATAGAAGGCTGGTACAGGCTTCGGTCAGCCCGCTCTTGGCGGATCGAATCGTCCGGATCACCGCACTCATAACGGCGGTGCTCCTCCTCGATGGAGGCGATGTTGAGCGCCTCCATTAAGCTATCCAGTGCCTCCGGTTGGACGAAGGACACCGGCGTCTTACCCTTCTTGCGAAGGGATCGTTTGCCGGACTCCGGAACCATTGAAGGTTCCGGCATTGAGTCCGGACAAGGGTCGGCCTTAGAGCCCCGGGGTCTTGCCTCACGCCGAGTCCGGGGTTGCCTTGTGGCACCTCTGCGCCACCTCCTCGGGAAAGCCCCTTTGGGGCCCCGCCATGGCGTTGTCCATGACATGAGGCGAGGAGGCGGTCGAAGCGAAGTACTCTCCATTTCCGACGAGCCCGTGGACCCGCTTTCGATGAATCGGCGAGCTCGCCTTTAGGCGGGCTGCACGATTGTTCGACATTAGAGAACACTCTGCAATAATAAAACGCCATGGGTATCCGGACACTTACGATCTCGCCAGGGGCTTGGCCTTGTAGGCCAATCCCCATCGTCGTCGTCGACGTTGGTGGAGAAGTCCGGAGGAAAGGTTCTTCCTTCTTGGACCCTCCGGCCTCCCGGTTGGGGCGGCCTTCCTTTCCTCTCCTCCCCGCAGGGGAGAGGCTTCTTCTTCCTCCTCGTCTTCGTGGAGAAGATTACGCTTGAATCCGGCGGCACTGGCGTCGGGTGCTCCTTCGAGTTCCGTAGCCTCCTTCTTGGCCTTCTTCTCGGCACTACATGGGTGCGGAGCCAGCAGCCCCCGTCAATCGGGTGTCCGCTGGTCTTCGGCAAAGGGCCGGACAGTTAATCTGTCCGGGACGTCTTCACCGGACACAGTCGAAGAATAGGGAGTTTTCGGATCCCGTAGAGTCAATCTATGGAAAAGGAGTCCGTAAAGGGTAAAATAACTTACCTCGCTGGCTTGACGCGCGAGCTGTATCCGCGATCTTTGTTAGCGGATGCGGGGGCCAGCGCCCTTGAACGGCACCTTCGAGGCATCTTCGTACATGGTATCGAAGAGCGGCTCAAGGTTCGGTCTTGTGCGGATCGAACTCCACAAATTGAAGTCCCGTTGTTGACATGGGAGAATCCGCGGATGAGCATCACTGGATTACGTCGACAAGCTTGCGATTCTTGTCCACTAGGTTCGGACACATGTTTGGAGTCCGGATAGCTCGTCGAATCCCCCACTTTGGGCCCGTCTCTTTCCATGGCGAGAGCGTGTGGGGAATCAGATCTGAATTGGGGCCGCCACCCATTCGTGGTCGCGTGGCTCGGTGATGTAGAACCACCCCGATTGCCACCTTTATTGTCTCCACAAAGGAGCCCTCGAGCCATAGGACTTTGGCCATCTTACCGACCATGGCGCCTCCGCACTCCGCTTGGCTGCCCATCACAACCTTCGCTTGACATGAAGGTCTTGAGCCATGTCAAGTGGGGCTGGATGCAGAGGAAAGCCTCGACCTGACGATAAACGCCGAGGCGTTGAGGACGAAATTGGGCCAGTCATGGAAGTCAGGCCATAGTAGAACATGAGCCCCGGACAAATGGGTGAAGTGGAAAACCTAGTCCATGGAGGAAGTGGGGAGAAATACCACCCTCTCATGGGGACTGGGGTTGGAATAAGCTGCCTGCGTCGGGCAGCTCAGGCGCGATATCGCCGGACAAGTATCCGGCCTCCTTGATCTTGTGATGTGCCCCTCCGTGACGGGGAGGCCATCCATCTGCCTCCGCTCGACATGGTTGGAGAAGGTTGAGGAGGAAAGTGCGAACTTGGGCGCTAGAGCTCGAGTGTGCGGGAATGGATGAGCAAAGGAGGAAGAAGGCGTGGGTGAAAGGGTGGATCCTTATCCCTTATATGGGCGGACAAAACATGTGTCCCCACCGCCTGGTAAAACTCGCTTATCTCCCAAGCGCCACAATCAATGGCGCGGTTGGGTTACCCACGTCCGTATTGATGGGAATCCGGAATAAGGGGAACACGATCTCGCCTCGACAAGGCGTGCCAAGGAAACCGCTTATTTGAACGCTACCGAGGTGGAACAATAAAAACAATTTGAATAAAGGCTTGGTAGTGGTGCGGCGCCGCACCACAAGATCGTCGCCAGATTGATCTTGTGTAATATTATTCTCTCTACGGTGGTATGTGGAATTTATTTTTGCGAGCGGACACTATCTGGTGTTCACAATCTTCTATGAATTATTCGGAGGAAGAACCCACCTTGCAATGCCGAAGACAACATGCGCACCGGACTCGTCGTCATTGAAGCCTGGTTCAGGGGCTACTGAGGGAGTTCCGGACTAGGGGGTGTCCGGATAGCCGAACTATCATCATCGGCCGGACTCCAAGACTATGAAGATTGAAGATTGAAGACTTCGTCCCGTGTCCAGATGGGACTTTCCTTGGCGTGGAAGGCAAGCTTGGCGATACGGATATGTAGATCTCCTACCATTGTAACCGACTACTGTAACCCTAACCCTATCCGGTGTCTATATAAACCGGAGGGTTTTAGTCCGTGGGGCGAACAACAATCATACTATAGGCTAGCTTCTAGGGTTTAGCCTCTTTGATCTCGTGGTAGATCCACTCTTGTAACACACATCATCAATATTAATCTAGCGGGACGTAGGGTTTTACCTCCATCAAGAGGGCCCGAACACAGGTAAAACATCGTGTCCCTTGTCTCCTGTTACCATCCGCCTAGACGCACGATTTGGGACCCCTACCGAGATCCGCGGTTTGACACCGACACCCCCCTTTCCTTCCTCCTTCCTCCCCTTCCTTCCACTCCTAGTCCAACTAGGAAGGGGAATCTACTCCCGGTGGGAGTAGGACTCCCCATGGGGCGCGCCATGGAGGGCCGGCCCTCCCCCTCCTCCACTCCTTTATATACGGGGAAGGGGGCACCCCATAGACACACAAGTTGATCATTGATCTCTTAGCCGTGTGCGGTGCCCCCTCTACCATAATCCACCTCGGTCATATCGTCGTAGTGCTTAGGCGAAGCCCTGCGTCCGTAGCTTCATCATCACCGTCATCACGCCGTCGTGCTGACGAAGCTCTCCCTCGAAGCTCTACTGGATCATGAGTTCGTGGGACGTCACCGAGCCGAACGTGTCCAAATCACAGAGGTGCCGTACGTTCGGTACTAGGATCGGTCGATCGTGAAGACGTACGACTACATCAACCGCGTTGTCATAACGCTTCCGCTTACGGTCTACGAGGGTACATGGACGACACTCTCCCCTCTCGTTGCTATGCATCACCATGATCTGGCGTGTGCGTAGGGAAATTTTTGTAATTACTACGTTCCCCAACAAAAGCCTCGTCCACCTGGTCGTTCCATTCGAACGGCGTCGTCTTCTTCATCAGCTGATACAGGGGCAAGGCCCTCTCACTCAGCTGGCTAATAAACCGGCTGTTGAGGCCATGCAGCCGGTGAACTTCTAGACATCGCGCAGCCGAGCCGGCATGCGCATGCGCTCGATGGCCTTGGTCTTCTCCGGTTTGCCTCAATGCCGCGCTCCGAGACGAGGAAGCCGAGTAGCTTTCCGGCCGGGACGCCGAAAACGCACTTCTCTTGGTTGAGCTTGACCTTGTATTCACGCAGGTTGGAGAAGATTTCCTTCAGGTCATCGAGGAGCATGAAGTGCTGCTTGGTCTTCACCATGATGTCGTCCACATAGACGTGGATGTTGCAGCTGAGTTGCGGCAACAGGCATTGCTGCATGCAATGCTGGAAGGTGGCGCCGACGTTCTTCAGGCCGAACGACATGGTGATGTAGCAATACGCCCCAAAGGGTGTGATGAAGGACGTCGTCAGGGCGTCGGCCCGGGTCCAGCTTGATCTGATTATAACCGGAGTAAGCATCCAGGAAGGACATGAGCTCACACCCGGCAGTGGAGTCGATGACTTGGTCGATCTGCGGGAGGGCGAACGAATCCTTGGGACATGCCTTGTTCAAGCTGGTATAGTCGATATACATGCGCCAGGTCTTGTTCTTCTTCAGGACGAGGACTGGGTTGACCAGCCACTCGGGGTGAAACACTTCCATGATGAAGCCGGCCGCCAAAAGCATGGCGACCTCTTCACCGATGGTTCTTCTCTTCTCTTCGGAGAAATGTCGTAGGGGTTGGCAGACAGGCTTGGCGTCCTTGCGGACGTGGAGTTTGTGCTTGGCGTACTTCCTCGAGATACCCGACATGTCCTTTGGGGTCCATGCAAAAATATCCCGATTCTCATGGAGGAAATCGACGAGCTCGCCTTCCTATTTGTTGTCGAGGGGTGCCCACGACAACGCACTTCTTCTTGTTGGGGTCTTCCGGGTCACTTCACTTTCTTGGTCTCCTTGAGGGCTTGAACGAGGCCTCGTCAGCTGGCCCCTCAGCCGGGATCGGCGCGGCCGACGTCTCGTTGGCCAAGGCGACGATTCGGTCGAGCTGGCGCCGCTCCTCGGCTATGACCAACGACTCGGCCAGTTTGGCGTCGTCTCAGGCGCACTCCAGGGACTTGCGGTAGTCACCGGTGATGGTGATGAGGCCCTTCGGACCCGGCAACTTCATCTTCAGGTAGGCGTAGTGGGGGACCACCATAAACTTGGCGAGCGCGGGCCGGCCCAGCAGCGCGTGGTACACGCTGGACAGGTCCACCACCTCGAACTAGATTGGCTCGCGTCGGAAGTGGTTGCTGTCGCCAAACAGGACGTCGAGCCGAATCCGTCCGATTGGAGAGCAGGATAGGCCGAGAACGATGCCGTGGAAGATCATCGGGGTCGGCTCCAGTTCTTTGGCCTCGAGGCCGAGCTTCGTCATGGTGTCGCGGTAGAGGATGTTGATGCTATTGCCGCCATCGATGAGAACCTGGGAGAACTTGCACGTGCACCGAGGTGCGACAATGGTGGGGTTGAGGACGAGGGTGTAACCACCCGGGTTCGGCATGACGGCCGGGTGGCCCTCCCGAGTCCAGGTGACCGGGCACTCCGACCAGTGCATGTATTCCGGTTTGGCCGGGACGACTGTGTTCACCTCCTGCTGAAGGAGGCGCTCGCTGCATTTGTCGTTGCCGAGGCTGGTGAAGACAACGTAGGTCACGTTCTGGGCCAGGTAGACGTTGTCTCGCATCGCGCCGCCAGCCGGAGGCGGTGGTGGATGCAGAGGTGGCTGCCCCGCTCCCAGAGTCGGGGCCGGAGGAGGCGGGATGTCGCCCCTCATGATGCGCCTGGTGATGGCGCACTGCCGAAGCGTGTGCACGAACGGCCTTGCGCCGTTGTGGTGCTTGCAGGGAGCGTCGAGCATCTCCTCGAAGCTCATGGCGGGTTGCCACGTCGTCTTGTCGGTCTGCCGGCGCTGGCGGCAGGTCGGTCGTGGCGCTGCTCGGCGGCCGCGACGAGCCGGTTGTTGTAGCGCTGGGCCGGCTGATCGTCTTTGCGTTTGTTGTTCTGCTGGTTGTGCTGCTGTCGGCTTCCTTCGCTGGCCGGCTTTGGAGGGGGAACTGGCTTTGCTTTGCCGGATTTGTCCAGCGCCACCTGGATCTTCATGGCATCGGCGTTGGCGTACTTGTCCGTCGTCACCATGAGTGCGGCCATGGTGGCCGGCTCGGAGCGCAAGAGCTTGTGCTTGAGGAGGGTGCCATCCTGGCACCTGTTGTCGAAGTACTGGATCGCTTGGATTTCGTGGATGCCCTCGCAACTGTTCCACAGCTCGGTCCAGCGTGCGAGGCATTCGCGGCTGGTTTCCGTCGGCCCCTGCACGCACATGGCGAGCTGGCTGGGGCGACCGGGTTGCTTGTAGGTACGGTGAAGTTGCGCACAAAGGCCTGCTCGAAGTCGACCCACGCGTTGATGCTGCCTGCCAGCAGGCTGTTCAACCAGGTGCGGGCCGACCCTTGGAGCATGAGCGGCGCGTAGCGCACGGCGAGACAGTGGTTACCGCCGGCGATGGCGATGGCGATGGTGTAGTCGGTGAGCCAGTCCTCCAGCTTCATGGTGCAGTTGTACTTGGGGGTGTCGCGGGGGAGCGTGAACCCTTTAGTAAAGGGCTCATCCCGGATGCATGGTCCGAAGCACGCCGGCCCGACGGGGCCGCTCTCCTCCAGCTCCTAGGAGAGGGCGAGTCGGTCGAGGCGGCGGCGGGCGTCGGTGTCGTCGATGGCGCAGGGGCCCAGCCGGTCGGGGACCGCGCCGCGGGGGGCCGGGTCGACCGTAGTCGGACGTCGGCCGGGTTGGAGCAGAGGGTCGAGCCAGCATCGGTCCTCCAAGACCGGCTCGTCGCCCAAGCCGTCGGCAGTCGTCGGGGCGGGGTTGCGCTGGGTCCGGGTGCGGCCGGAGTGCGCCTCACCGGGTGGTGAAGACGCCGTGTTCTGGTGGTCGCCGGGTCCGTCGATGCGGGCGGAGCAGGATCCCACTGGCTTGGCGAGTTGGTTGAGGCGGTCCTGCTGCGCGTTGGCCGCGTCGAGGAGGTCGTTCACCCGCTTGAGGTGATCCTTCAGCTCCTCTCCTGCGAGCTGATCCAGGCCGACCGCGGCCGCCTGAGCGGCGTGCATGTTCTTCACGGGAGTCTCGTAGATGGACGGGATGGCGCGGAAAGCACGGCCGATCGCGCCTCCCCGGGCTCGCACATCGGCGACCCGGCTTGGCTCGACCACGGTAAGCGTGAAGCCGTAGGCGGCATTGCGCTCGGTGCTGCTGAGTCGGCGACGCTGCGCGGCGAAGCGCTCTGGCCAGTCCAAAGGCGTTGGCGGTCCTCCTCGAGCCGAGTCCAGGCCTCGGCGACATTGGGGGCGTCGATGTCGGTGCCGATGGGAACGCGAAGGCTCTGCGTCGTGGCGCGCAGCGGGTTGGGCGAGCCGGCCCGATCCGTTGCGGCCTTGGCTTCGGCGGCCTTCCTTGCCGCGCTCGACGAGGAAGAGGCGCCGGTGTCGGTGATGAAAACCTCCATGCTGAGGTCCATTGCCCCGGCGGGAGCGCTGGCGCCAAGGGAGAGGGGGAGTCGGAAGAGTCTGGCACCTCATTTGGGTACTTTCGTCGGTCGCCGTGCATCGGAGATGCTTGGCCTTGGCGAGGAAGGCGAAAAGTCGTCGATGACGTCGTCCGCCGTGTGACGGGCTCGTCGAGTCGGAGAGAGCCCGTATGAACCATGCTCCTGGCCAGGACCTCGAGCTGCTGCACGGTGGGCGCACGGCAGATGCCAAGGGATGGCTAAAGATAGGAGAAGGCTCGAGGGCACTGGTGGACTCCAGAGGCGAGGTCGGCATGAGCGAGTGCGGGACGCAAGACATACCCAGGTTCGGGGCTCTCCGGAGAAATAACACCCCTAGTCCTGCCGAGTGTATTTGATATGTATCCATACAGAGTCGCTCCTGGAGCTGTATGGAGGAGGAAGGAAGGCAGGCCAAGGCTTAGGCTGCTCCCTCTCCTTGGATGTTGCTTGCTATGTGTGTGTGAGTGAGTGATCCTCTGTGTTCGATCGCCCGTATGCATGAGGGCTCCTGGGGGGTTTTATAGTCCAACCCCCCAGGGGTACAAGGGTAACGTTACAAGGCCGTGGGGCTGGATTGTCATTGTTCAGGAAGCCGACGCTGGGACCCGCCGGGGGTCAGGGCTCGCCGGGTTCTCCGGGCATGGGGCCCGTCTGGTACGGGGGCATTGTTGGCCGTCTTGCCGATCGTCAGGGAGTGGCCGGGTTGAGTCAGCTACAGTGACGCTCCGTCAGGTCGCCGCTTGCTGGCGTCATGGGTGACAATGGTTGCACTGTTGCCACGCCGGCCCTAGTCGTGGTGGGTGGGGGCCTTGCCACGCCCTACCGACGGAGAGGCATGGGCGGGCAATCTTTGTTGCCTCGGTCATCGGTAGGTGGAGACTCGTCCCATCGTATGGCTGGGATGAGACGGGAGCTGACCCGTGACCGGGTTGAGGAACGCGCCAAGGGTGGAGCTGGCTTGTTGGAGAAGTCTTGGTGTGCCGGGTTCGGCTGTCTTGAGCTGGTTGTTGGGACCGAGTTGAGGAGTCCGGCCGGGTCGAGGGGCTTGGCCGGGTTGGGTGACCCGGCCAAGCACGTGCCGCCTTGAGGGGCGATGCTGGCCCGCCGTTTTTGAAAAGGATCCGGGTTCCGTTGCTTGCCCGGGGTTTATCTCCCCGACATCTCCTACGTTTGATGACACTTTTTCGCATCGTAAAGTAGAGCATAAAGTGTGTGGGAAGACTGTCAAGAATGATCGACAGAAGAACTAGTCTTTGACCTCACGATTACTAAATGGCAAACCAGCCGAAAAGATAAATGTCACACCGGTTGACAATTGGTTGGAACGCTAAAGATAATTTGTGCAGGGATAAGTGATGCCGATATTGAACATTGAACATATAAAGGATAAGCTAGTGCGCCCAACTAGCGGCACCAGCCACGTCTCCTTTTATTCGCGAGAACGGAAACACGAGCGAGAGACGGGAGCGAGCGAAGGGAATCCACGTGCGCGAGCGAGCGAAGGGAAACGAGCCAGCGTCCCCTCCCCCTCCTCCCAAACGAGCCTGCGTTCCCCTCCCCCTCCTCCCACCTCAGGAACCCTAGCCGCCTCCTCCTCCTCCCACCTCAGGAACCCTAGCCGCCTCCTCCTCCTCCTCCCTCCCAACGCAGCCGCCTCCCCAGTCCCCCCCCCCCCCGCCGCCCCGGGTGCGGAGGCGAGCTTCCAGGCGGCGGCAGCGTCCCCCTCCCCCTCCTCCCAAACGAGCCCGCGTTCCCCTCCCCCTCCTTCTTCCACCTCAGGAACCCTAGCCGCCGCCTCCTCCTCCTCCCTCCCAATGCAACCGCCTCCCCCCCCCCCCCCCCGCCGCATCTCGTCCGCACCGAGTGCAGAGGCGAGCTTCCCGACGACGGTGGCACCGGCTCGAGGCGGGGGAGCGGCCGATGCGGGGTCGGTTGGATCGAGGCGTGGGAGCGGCGGATGCGGCGGCGGCGGCGTTGACCTATGAAGAGGCGAGAGGAGCGGTGGTGGCGGCGTCGAGCTGCGAAGAGGTGCCGCTCGGCCTCGAGACCACGGAGGCGGGAGCGGCTGCTTCGGGCCCCGGTCTGAGAGGGTACGAGGCAGGGAAGGACGGCATCGTCGCCGTCACAGGTCTTCCTTCAGTCCCTCTCCTGTTCATCCTCTTCCCATCCCTCGTATTGGGTAAGTTCTATTAGGATCCGGTGACACCGTGCGCCGTGATTTCAGATTGGCCTGCCTGCTACCCCGAATGGATGCGCCACCCAGTCAACCGAGTGATGGCAGAATATGCTTTTGTAGAACTGCATATCTATTTGTTATGAATCTAGAGTCTCAAAGCCAATAAGTTGCTAAATCATTGACTGGCTGTTTCCATGTTTGTATTATGCGCTTCTCACTCGGCGAGGGGAGCATTAGGCCTCCTATGGTCAGGATTTCTCCAAATGGTTAGGCTTTGCGAAAATTGTGTACGCATGTCTTACAGCCTAGGTATTGCTCTTCTAGATATACTATATTGTTTTTGTTCACTTAATTCTAATAAGTATTTAAACTTCTTCAAGCATATTGGACTTTTGAATCTATGTAGCCAGCTCTTTGGAATTTATCTAGACAAGTATTTTTGGTAATGATATGTATTTGCAAGCTTACTTCTCAGTTTTTTCTATTGTTGGGTACATATAGATAATTTCGTTGGGTATCTACAAAGTACATATAGATAATTTTCGACCATTTGTGACTGAAAGATTTTTGCCATAAGAAAATTAACTCTGTCGAGCAGTGCTCGTTGTCAAGGAAATGACGGGAAATTGCTGAGCCTTATTGATTGGAAGAGGAATGCTAATCCTACAAATAGATCTATAATGAATTAGACTTGAGAGGGTCGGTTGGATCGAGGCGTGGGAGCGGCAGATGCGGCGGCGGCGGCGTCGACCTATGAAGAGGCGAGAGGAGCGATGGTGGCGGCATCGAGCTGCAAAGAGGCATCGCTCGGCCGCGAGACCACGGAGGCGGGAGCGGCTGCTTCGGGCCCCGATCTGAGAGGGTACGAGGCAGGGAAGGACGGCATCGTCGCCGTCACAGGTCTTCCTTCAGTCCCTTTTGTTCCCTCTCCGGTTCATCCTCTTCCCATCCCTCATATTAGGTAAGTTCTATTAGGATCCGGTGCCACCGTGCGCCATGATTTCAGATTGGCCTGCCTGCTACCCCGAATGGATGCGCCACCCAGTCAGCAGAGTGATGGCAGAATATGCTTTTGTAGAACTGCATATCTATTTGTTATGGATCTAGAGTCTCAAAGCCAATAAGTTGCTAAATCATTGACTGGCTGTTTCCATGTTTGTATTATGCGCTTCTCACTCGGCGAGGGGAGCATTAGGCTTCATATGGTCTGGATTTCTCCAAATGGTTAGGCTTTGCGAAAATTGTGTACGCATGTCTTATAGCCTAGGTATTGCTCTTCTAGATATACTATATTGTTTTTGTTCACTTAATTCTAATGAGTATTTAAACTTCTTCAAGCATATTGGACTTTTGAATCTATGTAGCCAGCTCTTTGGAATTTATCTAGACAAGTATTTTTGGTAATGATATGTATTTGCAAGCTTACTTCTCAGTTTTTTCTATTGTTGGGTACATATAGATAATTTCGTTGGGTATCTACAAAGTACATATAGATAATTTTCGACCATTTGTGACTGAAAGATTTTTGCCATAAGAAAATTAACTCTGTCGAGCAGTGCTCGTTGTCAAGGAAATGACGGGAAATTGTTGAGCCTTATTGATTGGAAGAGGAATGCTAATCCTACAATTAGATCTATAATGAATTAGACTTGAGAGGGTCGGTTGGATTGAGGCGTGGGAGCGGCGGATGCGGTGGCGGCGACGTCAACCTATGAAGAGGCGAGAGGAGCAGTGGTGACGGCGTCGAGCTGCGAAGAGGCGCCGCTCGGCCGCGAGACCACGGAGGCGGGAGCGGCTGCTTCGGGCCCCGATCTGAGAGGGTACGAGGCAGGGAAGGACGGCATCGTCGCCGTCACAGGTCTTCCTTCAGTCCCTTTCGTTCCCTCTCCGGTTCATCCTCTTCCCATCCCTCGTATTAGGTAAGTTCTATTAGGATCCGGTGCCACCGTACGCCATGATTTCAGATTGGCCTGCCTGCTACCCCGAATGGATGCGCCACCCAGTCAGCCGAGTGATGGCAGAATATGCTTTTGTAGAACTGCATATCTATTTGTTATGAATCTAGAGTCTCAAAGCCAATAAGTTGCTAAATCATTGACTGGCTGTTTCCATGTTTGTATTATGTGCTTCTCACTCGGCAAGGGGAGCATTAGGCCTCCTATGGTCTGGATTTCTCCAAATGGTTAGGCTTTGCGAAAATTGTGTACGCATGTCTTACAGCCTAGGTATTGCTCTTCTAGATATACTATATTGTTTTTGTTCACTTAATTCTAATGAGTATTTAAACTTCTTCAAGCATATTGGACTTTTGAATCTATGTAGCCAGCTCTTTGGAATTTATCTAGACAAGTATTTTTGGGAATGATATGTATTTGCAAGCTTACTTCTCAGTTTTTTCTATTGTTGGGTACATATAGATAATTTCGTTGGGTATCTACAAAGTACATATAGATAATTTTCGACCATTTGTGACTGAAGGATTTTTGCCATAAAAAAATTAACTCTGTCGAGCAGTGCTCGTTGTCAAGGAAATGACGGGAAATTGCTGAGCCTTATTGATTGGAAGAGGAATGCTAATCCTACAAATAGATCTATAATGAATTAGACTTGAGAACAATCAACAAATAATAAACAGTCCCAAATTTGTAGATGTTGTTTGATTCAAATACCCATTTAAGCATTTGGCGCATCTAGAATTCATCAAAAAGGATGCGTGATTTTCTGCCTAATCACTTAGTGTATTGTTTGGTAATCAGGTTATCCTGGACCTCTTTGGGGACAACATCACCAAGTTTTCTTCTTATTGCACTGCAAGTTAAAAAAAGTCAGTGACTAATGACTCTTCTTATCTCTCTGTTCACCCATGTGCTTAGCTGCAAAAATTCTAAAAAGATGCGCCTAATGAGGGGTGGCGGATGTGCGTCCTCTAGGGCCTCGTCGGCCAGAGAAGGAGGGGAGGAGCGGTTGCCGACGAGCGAGGTGGCTCTGTTTGGACCGGCCATGGTGTTGGCTGTTGAGTCCCATCGGTCTTGTCTCCCCCAACCCTTCCATGGAGCTCGCTTAGCCACTGGCCGGCACATCTTCTTCTCGCTCACAGCACCAAGGTAGGCAAAATTCTTTCTTTTTCCCATGATGTGATTTCTTTTGCCTGGATGGATTACAACTGGTTGGAGTAGCGGATGTGTGAAGTTTTGCCTGTAATCTAAATTCTGTATTTTATCTAGCTAAATTAAGCAAAAGCTTGTTTTTTTACAACGACTGAAGCAAAATCATTCTCTTGCTGGCCATGTAGCTTACTTTTTAACTGTTATTGCTGATTGGAGCCATTGTTATTGGCTATTTATACATAAGATGGAAGGTGAATTGAGATTTTTGTGAGGGGGATTGGATTTTATCCAGATGGCTTGCTTCTCGTGATGAGACTGATACTAATGAACTAATGAAGACATGAAAGTTGCATCTTATCCCCATTTCCCTTTCTACATTTGCCATTTAGTCGATTAACATACATTGTACTATTTCCCTTTCTACAGTTGCCATTTATTAGTTGATTAACATAGATTGTATTATTTTCGGTTAAGCACACTATGGGTCAATGAACGTGGAATTAGCTACTTTTTATATCCCTGGACCATATATATTACATGCATCAGTACTTGATGCATCTCCGATATGCTTTTGCTTTTTATTGTTACCCTTAATTACTACTTTTCTATGAACCCAACGTTTAGGTTGCAGGCTCAACTGCATATCTATATTCTCTGTATGAATTTTTTAGCTAGCTTTGAAGCGAATGTGGTGATCAAGGATCTAATATGTATTCTTTATTTGCATGAATGTTGTGTGCATATAGGTACTTGCAATGGAATCTTTTTCTCATAGACGAGAAGTACTTTGAAAACAGATTTTAAAAATTGATATAATTTTACAAGTGTGCAGATAGCTGACAAGGCAACAATGCTATTGTTCAAATGTAGTCGAGCCGGGCTTTTGGTGTTTTCGGTGCTATTGTTCAAATTTTGCTTTCTTAGATTCATTGCAACCAAAAGATTTGATAATATTTTTTTTCTGGAAACATGGATACACTTGTTGGTGTTGTATACTGGATCTGTAAGTATTGTCATAGGAATTTTTTTATCCTAAGGATTCACACAGATTGGAGGGGAATTAGTATCTAACATCTTGTTAAATGTACACAAACTGGTATATCTTCATGGCTTTTAAGCTATATAATTGTAGATGATAATTTATGCTTTGATAAAGTAATATCTTACTTCTCGGTGCTTGGATAAAATAGTATAGCTTGCTGAAAATATGTTCATACTTTATATCACAGAAGTACAAACTGACAATCAGCCTATGGTGAAGTTAAAAGAAGCAAAAGTATTGTGTGTATAATCATTAGATTTGTTAAGGTGAATCAGATTTATTTTTGCTGTTGTACGTAGAATGCAGTTTATTTTAATTCCTGTTGCTGCGTTTGGCCCTACAATCAGCCGATGGGTGTGGCCGCTCCCTTGTTAGTTTGTTGCTCGATTTGGTTTGGTCCAAGGTAGGCTGTGTGTTGTCTACGTCTGTATATTCGTTGGCTGGATAAGAAGATTTTGCAGGTTTTTCTCTGGTTTGGTTGCTTCTGCTCTGAGTGCAGGTTCCTATGATTTCTAGACAGTGTATTGGTTCTAAGGATTGCTCGGTTAGTTTAAAAGTGCTTTGATTTCCTTCTTGTCTTCACGCACAGACCTTGAAGATGGCTAGGTTTGTATGGGCATGGGGTTTGGTACACCTGGCCTCTATTTAGATTTGTTAATAAATTCAGTTTATCACGAACACCATAAATGTGTTACCAGTTTACTATCTTGGCACATGAGCTATTTTTCAGTCAATGTGTGCCGAGTCCACTTGGAACTGAATATGTAGTGTTTTCTTTGAAACTGAGTAACTGTGGTTGAAATTTAGTTTCATTTGGACAGCTACCCCAAGTATCATCAATTCACGATGGCTAATTTGTTTTGGTTCTTGATGAATCGGCCATGGTCCTGATTTAAGAGTTTTTATGTTATTTCTCAGCCTATTTGAGCTATTATCGTTTCTGTTTAACACACACAATTGTAGCTGCCCTTTTTGATTCAGAAAAATGGTCTTCATGTCTGTGGATTGGTTAAACATTTTCTCAGCATATCTCTATTCATCAGTCTTAACTCGCGTAACATCCAATATAGTTTGTCTGATCCAGACTAAATGTTGGTTGTTGCTATGTTTTGTGTGCAGTCTATTTCTCTTCTATATTGGTCATTAAAGATGTGACAAGAAAGAAATTTCAAAAGGTTTGATAATCTAGAATGCTCATATGGAGTTATTTGAACCAGTTCTTTTAGTAGCTGCTGAGACCAGATGTATCAGAAAAATTTAAAATATACCAACAGTAGGGTTGACCAATAATGCTGAATTGATTCAGTCTTCAGGCCTTATGCACAATTTCCACAATGTTAAGATAATATATGCTTTAATGCTCATGTGCACTGCTTTAATGCTTCTGCTTGTTTGTCTAGATCTTCTTGTTGTTCATTAATTTCTTGTCGCATGCTGTTGCCCATGAGGGGGAGTCGGATCCATCATGGATAACCATCCCTGATGAGCTTTTAATACATACTGATGGTGACAAAATTGATGCCATTGTTCAGGTTGTATACAAAGATGTTCCTACTAGGTATTCTGACGTTGATTATCTAAAAGAAAGAGCAATTCTAACACCAACGAACCAAGTAGCTGAAAATTATAAACGAGCGCATTCTATCTTTAGTGCCTACCAGTGAGAGAGTACCTAAGTTGTGTCAAGTGTCCATGCCTATGTTTTATATGCAAATACCTTTCCTCTTTTGCACAAACCATGCTTCATGTATAATGATATTTAATAGCAACAAACTAAACAGGTTGGTTAGGAAACTGAAGTTGCAGCTACTGAAGAGCCAAAGGACATTCTTGTTGAACAGGCTAAAGCCAAGAGGTAAAGACTCATAGTCTGTTACATCCAACCAGTTCAACGTAAGATATGGCGTGCCGCCTCTTGTTCTTCCTTTACCTTGTCTTATTTGACAACCAAAGCATCCTTCTCTGTGGCTCTCAAAAATGCTTTCTTCTTCACACGATGCATGTTATCCCATTTGATCAAACTACTTTTCTGCCACAGCTATATTCAAATGGATTATAGGCCCAATCATTTTACTTCAAAATCTAATATACGTTTTATTTATTTTCCTGTTGCGTATACAGGCAACTCTTCCTGTTGCATCAAAAGTAACTTGCTTCGTACATGCAAACTAATTAGCCATATAGTTAAATTAGCTACGTATTAAGATCCGGTACATCTACTGCTTATTTATGTTGTGTTCTATTTGCTGTGTCCAATCTTTATGCGCTTGTTATTTTTATCACACTGTAATGAAGCTTCTGTTGTTATAGCAATACGAAATCCTATGCATCAAGCTTCTGTTCTTATAGCAATTACAGTTTTGATACCTCTGTTTCTTTATATCATCTTGTTGGGTTTCTGTTTCACTTCATATAGGATATAGATATGTGATTCTCATGTGGTCCTTTCGCTGGAAACTTGCTAATCTTAGGGGTGCTGCTACTGGTGTAAAAACCGTTTTATCAAAAGAACTAAAGTAGTAGCTAATCCAAGCATTGAAGAATTGACACAGAGGTTACGCTATATTGGCATGAAGTCAGAGCAGCGCGTGAAGACTACATAAGATAGTTTCTGGTGACCTTCAGTCTATATGTCCTAACCAACAACAGCCACCTTTTACTTCATATCAATCGATCCAGTATCTTTCCCCTTTTGGCGTTGCTCTGAGCAAGATATGTATAGCCTTTAGATTTCCATTCGTGTATGATACTACATGTACACTTTAGACCTCATTACTGTCTCTATGGTCAAAAGAAGTTTGTGATCACTTGTTCTATATATGTAATCAACTGCCCTTCTACTAATATTTTCAGAAGACTATTTATGTATGTTTACACTGGTTAGAGAAAATCATCACACTGCCAGCAGCTGTTACCCCACCTCGAAGCGGGGATCCACCCTTTGCATGCATGACCATGTGAGCCTAACTGATGGTCTCATCCCAAATAATTAGCTCATGTCTTATACTCATGTTTTAGACAAGTACATGGCTTGATTGGTCCCATCCTAAAACAAGTCCAAACCCATTCATACCACATCTTCAACCAAATGCATCCCAAATCTACACCCGCCACTCGAGATTTTGTTCCAGCAAAGGAATTCACATTCCCAAGTCAGGCTCCTGGCATGACCATTCCTCTAGAGATTCTCCACATCGTTGTTGTGACTTAAAGAACTCAAAACCATCACCCACTTTTGAGTGTGTTTCGTCGTTCAATCAGTTGTGACCTTATTATGACTTCTGACTTTCATTGACAGGTAGAACCCCATATGGCCATTGCTGAGCTCCATCAGAGTATTCTCTTCATTCACAATTATAAGATGTTCTAGAGCAAACACAGTAGACTTGCCTACTCCCCTAAGAAAAGCGTAGGGTTCCTCTGCTTCCCCTCGGCACCGCCGCCGGTCCGCCTCGTCTCCAGTGGCCTTAGGGTCATGGCAGCACAGTGGATCCCAGCCCTTGCCCGCAGGAGGGCTCTGTTTTTAGCCGTTCCTTTGAATTTTGTTAGGGTTTGTGTTCTGCTCAGGAAGACAAGATGACGGCGGCTCCTTGAAGATGGAATAAGGTTCTCTCCGTCTAGCCCCCATTCCGATGGTGTGCCTAGCATCGTCTTTGGGCGTGTGGATGTGTGTCTCCGGCAGATCTGTCCTTGGTGGATTTGCTCGGATTTGGTCGTAGTTCGTCTATGTTCGTGTGTTTTCAGGTTGGATCCTTTCAATCTACGCTATTCGGCGAAGGTTGATGTTCTGCTGCGCTGGTCCCATGGGGCCTTAGCACGATGACTTCCCAACTGTCCTAGTTTTGCACGGCTCCAGCGAGGGAGGGCGATTATGGCGGCGCGACTTCGGCTCGCTTCGGTGCTTATAGTTGTCGTTAGATGGTCTATGGATCTGGATGTAGTTTTTATTTTTTTCTGGTATCCGTTGTACTGCCATGATCGGAAGTTTTTTGTCGCAAAAAAGATGTTCTAACTTTTTTTTATTTAGATCTATATAGACGTATTTTAGTGTTCTTGTTCACTCATTTAATCCGTATGTAGTCCATAATGAAATGTCCAAAACACAATACAAGTGTGAATGCTACCAAGTACTCCGTACAGAATATTCGCCCTGTTGATAATTGAGAAATATTATTTATTTTCCAACATGTATACACATATGATTCAATATATTGTAGTACTAAAATGTTTAATATTGTATGAATTTGAAAAATCAGATCAATGATCCTCGATGTCAATTGGGAAAGAAACAGTCGCTGGACAGCAGGAACGTTGTATTGTCTGCCCCTCATCTATACTACTATTAAAAGAGCAAACATGAATTCTCCTACAGCCACCCCACAAAGTACACACGGGATAACCACCCACGTCCGATCAAACCCACTTAATAAAATCCAAGCGCCCAAGTTACATCAAACATCTGCAGATCAGATCGACGGTTCGAACAAATGTTACGCGGCAGACTGCCCTCAGACAGATGCTAGACAACCCCACGATGCTACCTCCAGGAGGAATTAAACAATTCGTCCGTGATCAACGCCGCCACAAGGCCACGACCTGCCCTCGCCCCGGTGGTCGTGCCGTCTTGAGGAAATCTCAGCCCGCCTTGGCGACCGTCCTGGCCCCTGGTGTCCGCGCCGTCCTCACCCCCACCTTGGCCCACCCTGGCGACTTGCCCTAGATCCAGTGTCCATGCCGTCCTCGCCCTAGCCGCCGTCTCGAGAACACCTCGGGCCATCCCGGCGTGCTGCACTATGTCCGGTGTCCACATCGTTCTCACCCTGGTGGCCGAACCGTCTCGACGACATAGGTCGTCATCGAGATACTTCCAGCCCCGCCCCTGCACAGGTTACATCATTTCAATTTTGCACATGTTCTGATCAGAACAAAATAAAGGAAATTGTCACCCATTACACTGCAGAACACCATGTAACAACATCCATGTATCTACAGGACACCATGTAACAACGCCCACAGACCGACCTACAGGACACTGGGTATTATTAGGATTCCTGGTTGGTTGTTTCTTTTGCTACCTACAGGCCACCATGATCTTAATGTTTTATTGAAGAAATTAAGTACACACGCACATTAGGATTCCTGGTTAGTTGTTTGTTACCAAGGGGTTCATGTACTGTAACAATGGGGCGAATGAGACAAAATGACGCATATATTTCAGCCGGTAGTGATGTTTCTACCATTCAAAATAGCCCCGGCACCTCCAGTAGCCATTTCGGATTAGATAAACAAAGTGACGCGCTTTCCACCTCTGTGCCTCAAGAGGAGCAGAGAAGGGTTCTTGCAAAACTAGATTCACTGAAATAATAATGTTGATATCTATTTCTTGACATAGTAATGATGATATTTATTTCCTCACCACATGACAAGCTTAGTTGTTGACTTGGAATTGTTCACTGTATTTCTGACCAAATAGATTCACTCAAAAGAAGCGTAGTGGGGTACGGACTCCATATCAGGACCTAACAAACAAGGACAATTCAGGTAGATATATTTATCCCCAACTCTTATCTACCTGGACCATGTAGATCCTGAAGATTTTTTTTTCTCGCAGGTCAAAAGGCAGATCCAAAGGAATCGAAGAGACAAGGAGAAAGGGACGTATGCACTAAACAGGGATAGGGATGATGTATTAAAAAGTAAACGTGAGTCAAGTGATCATAAGAAAGCTACATCCGCTATTCTAAGTGGAAAGAGCACCCCATCTAAGACACCCGTGGCCATATCGCCTGGTTTGTCCATCTAATTTACAGTTATATCGTACAGAAGAAAAACAACTGTTGCTCATATTGTGTACTGTAGCTAATTCACATTTATATTCTACAAAAGAAAAACAAGCACTTAAGAGGGAGGGGGAAAATGCCTGGTATGAGCAACATAGAGGGGATCTACAGCCGTCCATAGGACTGGAGAACAAACTCAATCTGATACAGGTGATGCGGTGGTCTCCCAGCTACATCACACACGCATTGTTGAATGTTCGGTTTCCTAACTGAAAATCATTATGGGCGTTGTTATAATACCATTAATTATAACTGACATTCACTCAATATTTCTACAGACGATGAAGATTGTGATTGGCTATGATACTTATCAGATGCAAGAATTGGAGGCAGGATGAAATCAGTCAACATACCCAGTGCTACACCATGTGAAGATATTGTTTTAGTAAGAAGATTTTTTTTCTTATTTGCCGCTTGTGATGCTAATACTTTTTCATTTATTGGTGCAACAGCTAGAAGGACTGGAGGATTTATTCAAATATGCATCCAAGCACATGGAATTAAAATCCGATAAGTGGACTGATCTAAATGTTACAACATGGAAAAGAGCAGAATGTATTAAGAGCAAACTAGAGAGTAGAGACGGATGGGTACACCTAATATAACTCAGAGCATTTATGCTTAGCAAGGTACGTTTGGTATGCTGTTATGCTTTTTTATTTCATTGCATATCATTCCTGAAGCACATTTAATTGGTATATCTGTTCCTAATGACAGAGTTCTATTTCGAATGGGTGTTACATTAACATATACCTATTAAGTATGATAAAACACCGAGGCTACAAAACTTGATCATGCATTACATCCAAAGCACATATGGAATATATCAGACACAATACTTTACCTTATCGTAGGCCAATGCAACTGACACAACACCTGTCATGCGATCTGGCCACCAAATAATAACTTGAATAAGCCACATCATGTATGTAACAGGAGTATTCTTGAAATGACATAACACACATAAGAAGTTTCTAAATAAGACACTCACTTGCTGCCTAATAGAGATCTTCTCGCCTGGAGTTTTATTGGTCAAACTGGAGAAAAGACAGTGGTAAAACGAATGCAGCTCTTGCAACCAGCACCAACGCCAAAACAATGGAGCTCAAGGCGATAGATATCCTTGGGCTGCATATAGTACAAAAATGGGTTACAAAACAAAACAGTTTGTGGATTTGAACAACAAGTATGTTACTACACACATAGAAAGAAGTAGATAGCGAGCATACATATATGTTTCACTAACAATATTCCACTTCTCTATATCCAATGCATCCATGCCAACATAGAGAAATAGAAATGTCATGAATGACATCGTGGTGAAGGCATACCTGTTGTGCATAGAGTGACATAAGCATCAACAAAGTTCAGAAGTCAAATGATGGAGTCACATGTATTTTTTCTAATACAAACAATGCAGATACTTACTGCCAGACAAACATGTTGGGGACGGTGATGTCTCCGCTCCGAGGTACGGCCAGCAACAGCTCGTGGGATGCACCGTGGCTAGGGTTCGCTGCTGGACACGTACATGTACCTGAAATTTATGCATCTTTATCAATTCCAAAGAGCTGACAGGCTGTACGCTACATAATCTTGGGTCAGATTCAATGTCATATGAAATCTGAAACATAAAAATGTAATCAGATATAGAGGATGTATGAATTAAGTCAACCATAGATAATCAAGACCTTTAGTTACAAATAGAATGAAACTTTTATTCCCTATACAACAATAATCCCTTTCAGAAACAACCATATCTGAATTCTGCGACTTGGAACTAAGTGAGTACCATCTTTTATTTTCTTTTCTTGAGGGGAACACAATGTGTGTCATATTTGTTCCTTGCAGGAGAAAGATATGATGAGATTATTTTTCAACATAACATTATTTGGCTAACAATTAATAGCTTTTAGCGCTCCAAGTAAATATACTCAAGCTTAATTTATCTGAAAAAAATCTCTTGTCCATGTTGTACGTAAAGCCAGTATGGATGCTAACCTACCAGCTCAACTACAGATCGAAAAAGAGAGGCATGAGGGAACCACATAGTATATCACCGTACCAAATCGAAACGAGAGGGGGAGACCTTCCATGGCGCGTCCCGAGAAGAAGAAGCATCCCCCTGCATCGAGTTGAGTTGGTGATGCTTGATGGCGTCAGAGCAGGGCGGAAGCGCGGTGTCCCGAGCTCCATGGCCCTTGACGACGATGCGAATCCACTCCATCTGGCGCAGCCTGAGCCTGAGGTGCTCGCGTACACGCAGTGGATGTCGGTCCTCTCCAAGATGCCCGCTCCCTCATCGTGTCCAGCAGCTCGCACCTTGATCTGCGCTGGGACACGGCGGCGGCAGAGTTAATCTAGGGAAAACCGGCGGGGTTTGCGGCGAGGCGAGGCCGTGGTGGGGAGAGGATGCGGCGGGGCGACGCCGTGATGGGAAGAGGAGGCGGCGGGCCGAGGCCGTAGGGGGGGTTGGGGGAGGAGGCGCCGGGCGACGTCGTCGCTAGAGAATGAAGAGGAGGCGGCGTGCGGCGGGGACGGCAGGCGGCGGGGAAAGTGAGGTGTATGTCTGTGCGGTGAGAAGCTATCCGGTGAGAAGCTGATAGCATCTCGGTTGGATTGAAAGGGCAGCCGCGGCTGTCTTTTTCAGTTTGTTTTTTAATAGCAAATGTCCTTTTTTAGAGGGATCGGCTGTTTGACCGTGCTACACGTACAACAGATCTCTTGTGTTTCCTGTACGATGTGTATAATCCGGCCGCTCATGCAAGAGATTTAGAGGACAGTCGCCGCTGGATTTACAGGTCGTATAAAAATCGGACAATGTCCATCGTATATGGAGTAGTTTCGTTATAGCAAATGATCGTGCTTTATGTGGCCTAATCAAGTCATCCACAACATATATCATCGACCAAATTGAGCATCGGGCGTGTCTCTTTTTTCCTTCTTCTTTCTTGATCGACAATCAATAGCCCATTTGATCAAGTAATAATAAGCAGAGGTGTTTCTCTAAAAAAACGTGTTGTCAAATTCAGTTATTTTTTTCGATAGCTCTTTTGATTATTTGGTTTATATTTACCGTTGAACGGTATCCAATTTTATTTTCCTCCAACGTGACCAGTTTGGTTGTGTGGTTCTATCATCATCATTGGGAAATTTTCTACAACTATTAGTAGGATTTCTATTGTATTGATATTAGTATCGAATATATCAAAAATTCGTAATTGTGCATATCATCTTGTGGTCTTTGGATGTTAAAATTCATGGAGTACTACATAATGTTGCTTAGTTTTATTTTTAAGTATTTTTGGAAGTAATAATTACAATGCATTTAGGTGATCATGAATTTTATGTGAAGACATGTGTATGGATCGTGTGTTACACACGTGTGTGTTTGATATAACACACGTTTAAATGGTTAAAAAGGCTGACTAAAAGAGAAATAACAATCAAAATACAGAGTTAATGTTTTTTATAGATTATAAATACGTGCGTTGCACGTGCACGCTTACTAGTGAGATTAAACTGTCATTTAAGTGGAACTAGCTGGTACATCTGGTGGCAGCGGAGACAATTTGTGCGCGGAGAAACTGTCCACTCGCCGGAACAAACTGCGATGTCGATCCGGGCTCTAAGCCTAAATTTTGTTCGGGCAGCAGGGAAACCGAAGGAGAGACCTTGACTGAACAAGTGGCCTGTTGTTTTGTCCAGCCAACAAGTACTAAACGTTGATGCATCGTTTCATGTTGAAAATCATACAGGCGGGTGTGGAGCAGTAGTAAGAGACAGCCGCGGGAAATTCATCGGGGCATCAACAGCTTACCTCATGCAAATTCCGGATGTCGTCTCGGCGGAAGCTGCAGCTCTGTTAGAAGGCATAAAACTTCTCCAAAGCCTAGGTTGCAACAATGTGATGCTGAGAATGGATAATATTGTGGTGCTTGCTGCTCTACGGATGAATGAAGGTCATGCTATGGTGGCAGCCCCAGTTTTAGAAGAATGTAGATTCTTGCTTCGTGAGTTTGGGAAGGTAATATTGAGCATTGTAATCAAGAGTTAAATGTAGTTGCTCATGAGCTAGCTAATTGGGGAAGTACAAACTCTCCCTCTGTATGGGTAGACGCACCCCATGAGTTTATTGTAAAATCTCTAGCAAACGATGTAAGTGTGATTGATTAATAAAGCTAGCCGTGAAGGCCTTCCCGTCAAAAACACTGTCATTTAAGTGACAACTCAATTTAAAACATAGATACTCTCTCCGTTTCAGTTTACAAGTCCTGCATGTATACCTAGGTTGTCAATTTTATTACTCTAATATAACTATATAACAATAAAAATTATACGATTTGAAAATAGAACATCTGAAGTTTATATTGATATATTTTTTGTGCTATATGACTTGTATTAGTTTGGTCAAATTGACGACCTATGAGTACGCACACGCGCTGTAAACTGAAAGAGAGAGTAGGTTATTCAGAGAACCGAAGAGCAGAGTCTTTTTTTTTTTTTTTTTGAAAAGAGCAGAGTCGATGGTCAATATATCTTCGGCAGCATCTTTTGCAGGCATGTCCGTAGCAAAGCTCCTTGCAAAAAGCGATCACCGTAGACAAACGAAGATCATCCAACAATGAAACTGGCACAAATCAATTATAGTGCTGAATCGATGAAACCCAAGTCACATGCGTACTGCCTAGAAGGTGACCGTGTCGAGCATCATGCCCAGCGTCTGCACGATGTTGCCGGACATGGCGGCCTCGGCTCTGTCCCCGAGCTGCTTCTTGGCGTCCGGCCTGCCCGCCCTCACCACGGCCAGCCTCTCCGGCGGCGTGACGTCCTCCTCCCTGACCTGCGCGTCGTACTGCACCGCGAGGTCCCGGATCCCGCTCACGGCGCCGGCGTTCTCCGCGTCCTCGAACCTCTGCAGGACGAGCCCGTCGGACCAGCGCTTGCGGTTGAGGCAGGCGAGCATGCGCTCCTCCACCTCGTTCTGCCGGTGCCCGATGGCGAGCGAGTAGTAGTGCACACCGAGGCCGTGGACGCGCGCCTCCACGGAGGGGCGCACGGTGCCGCCGACGTTGGAGGTGGTCTGGCGCGGCTCGTGCCCCGTGAGCATCGCCGCCGGGTTGATGAGGCGGAAGGCGTCCATGACCACCTTGCCCCTGACGCTCTGGATGGGGTCGAGCACGACGGCGACGGCGCGCGGGTTGAGCTGCTCGAAGCTCAGCTGCGTCTGGACGTCGGTGGCCGAGAGCCAGCAGCCGAAGCCCGGGTGGGAGTGGTACCAGCCCACCACCATCTCCGGCCGCCCCGTCTGCCGCAGCATGTCCATCATGTTGGTCTGAAAGGCGTGGTCGACGGCCTCCACGCTCACGCCCGTGCCGCTCTGCGGCATCGCGAACACGTCCACCACCGTCACCGTGTACTCGTCCACAAACTCCCCCAGCATCAGCCCCATCACCTCCATCGGCACCCCGGCGCGCGCTGCAACCATCCGTAGATCAGATCAATGTAATCGTCAACAGAGTAATTAATTTGAGATTGGTCGTTGATTAGTTGGCCGCGTACCGTGCTTGAGCATCTTGAGGAGCGCGACGGGGGCGATGTAGATCTGCTCCGACGAGTCGGGGAGCGGCGTGTCGCCGCCCGGCGGCCGCGCGGGGAGGCCGGCGCCCGCCAGCAGGCCAGCAAGCATGTTGTCGTCCATGGATCTGCCGGCTGTCTCGCAAGCTTGATCTGATCGTACAAGTCACGTCGGCGTATCGATCTGTCCGTCCACGACAAGGAAATTATCGACGACGAGACAACGAGGGCCATATTTATCACGTCGCCTTTCCTTTCCTTGTACGTGTCCGGGACGAACACCCCGGATCGGGCCAGAAAGGAAAGCAATGAGATATGAAACGGAAAGGCTCGAAAACCATCAAGAAGGAAGCGAGCAGAGCGTACGACTGCTCGTGAAACGGAGGACACGGCGGCCGGCGAATACGTACCTCGCCGGCGTCCGGCGACCTCGGCTCCGTATAGAACCTGCCTGCTTGCAATGCATTGCACCCACCGGTGCGTATGGCGAAACGGGGGCTTTCGATTAAGCGTACATACTGCTTCTAATGCCGTTATGAAATTCGGATGGACAAATGTAATACCAACAGTTCACGTCCTAGTTGTTCTCTGGCTGCTCGCTTGTTTCTTCACGTCCTAGTTGTGTTAACCGAACACGCTTTACAAGTGTACGGCACTAGCTTAGATAAGGAATGTTAGAAAATATTCGGTTAAATCTATGTTTTCATGAACCTCAGTGCATGGAATTTTAATTGGATTTAAAATCCAAATTTCTTATGGCAGCTGTTCCAAGATGTTGTGTCGTGCACACTAGGCAAGCTATGAAACAATGAAGGCACATGTTTTTTTTTTGCGAGAAAACTTCCAATCATATCAATCATGATAGTACAACGAATATCATAAATAATAAAAATTACACTCAGATCCGTAGACCATCTAGCGACGACTACAAACAGTGAAGCGAGCCGAAGACGCGCAGCCGTCATCGCCCCTCTCTCCTCTGAGCCGGGCAAAACTGATTGTAATAGACAGTCGAGAAGTTGTCGTGCTAAGGCCCTATAGGACCAGCACACCAGAATAACAACCGCCGCCGTTGAAGAAAGTTTAGATCAGAAGGATCCAACTTGTAGACAATGAACACACACGAACAAAGACCGCACGTGGATCCATCGAAGATAAACGCCGACCGAATCTCACGAGATCCGTCGGAGACAAATTCCACACGCCCTCTCATGATGCTAGAAGCACCACCGGACGAGGGCTAGGCAGGGGACAATCTTATTCCATCTCCAGAGAGCCGCCGCCGCCACCACATCTCTCTGAGCAGGACACAAACCCTAAGAAAGCTCGAAAAAGCAGCCAAAAACGAAGCCCTCCCGCCGGTAAGAGGGCCAAGATCCACCACACCTCCATGGCCCTAAAGCCACAGGACACTACTAGGAAAAACCTTATACACAGAATCTTAGCAGCAACGCGGTTTAAAAACAAACGCTACTGCTAATTAGCAGTAGCGTGCTTGAGGAAACCGCGCTACTAATAACCCGGTAGCAGTAGAGCTCTAGGTCGCCGCCGCCCGAGCCCGAGCCTGCCTTCACCACCGCCGCCCGAGGCCGCCCTCAACCTCACCGCCGCTGCCCCCGCCGCCTCGACCTCACCGTCGCCGCCTCGACCTCACCGCCGCCGCCCGAGCCCGCCCAGACCGCCGCCTCCCTATCCCGAGCCCGCCTCGCCGCCCCTACCTCTCCGCCGAGCACCTCCCGCCACTGCTCTCCCTCTCTGTAAGCCCCCACCCTCCCCACTCTCTCTCTCTCTGCTTAGTTAGTAGATGTTTTTAGTAGTAGTAGATGTTAATTTAGGGTTCATAGATAATGATTTTTAGTAGTAGTAGATGTTAATTAGTAGTAGTGATGGTACTAGTTAACTAGGGCGGTATGGTTAATAGTAGATGTTTTTACTATTGTATAATGTAGTTTTTACTGTTTTAGTAAGTATTTAAAATAATTAGTAAGTAAATTAATAAACTAGTTGAACTAGTTTAGTTTTAGTTGAACTAGTTTAGTAAGTAAATTAATAAACTAGTTGAATTAATAGAACTAATGTATTTTTAGTAAGAAAATTAATATAACTAGTTGAACTACTTTATTTTTAGAAAAAACTAGTTTTTTTATTTATAGTAAGTTTATATTTAGTAAGAACTAGTTGAACATGTCATATTTGTTGTTATTTTTTTAGTTTAAGCAATTATTCGGGATGTATTAGTGATAACTTATAGGGTTTTTGCTTTTGCAGAAATCAAGGAGCCCCTCCATCATCCTCGCCGTCGTCCCGTCACCGAATTTCGACCTTGAGGTGAGACCAGCCAAGTCTCCATGTCAATATGAGTCCTATAAGATATATATGATGTAGATAAAAACATGTATATCTTGTGTTGCTCAAATAGGATATGTGGTTGGCAAAGTGGCCGGTCATGTTCAGGTTACACCTCCGAGTGCCCTATATTTTGCCGGAGTGTTGATTAATTTCCGTTCCGGCAAATTTCAGACGCTCGATATGTCCTTTTTTAGCAAAGGTCATGCCGGATTTTTCCGTGAATTCTGGCATGACTTGTGCTAGAATATGTAGGAAATATCGAGTGGCCTGAATTTTCTCGAAAAATAATTATCTAATTTAGGTTTTTTAGTACATATATTTAATTGTACAAGTTTAATCTTTGAACTATGAACGTAGGAAATGTCGTACTCGGACGACGAAAGTCTCCCGGGGGAGTGCAGTTGGTGCCACGACGATCGAGGTCTGTGCACAGGTGCCCTCACCTGGACGAAGATCGACGCTTCAGCATTAAGCTCGAGGAGACCTTCGATGTTGAAACGGTATGCAACGACTGTCGGTGTCAAAACCGGCGGATCTCGGGTAGGGGGTCCCGAACTGTGCGTCTAGGCGGATGGTAACAGGAGACAAGGGACACGATGTTTTAC
Organism: Aegilops longissima; assembly: GCA_021605205.1. NCBI lineage: Eukaryota > Viridiplantae > Streptophyta > Magnoliopsida > Poales > Poaceae > Aegilops > Aegilops longissima. The sequence goes on along the minus strand of CM038682.1, from coordinate 673,686,039 downwards.
CCAGGTTCGGGCCCTCTTGATGGAGGTAAAACCCTACATCTTGCTTGATTAATATTGATGATGTGTGTTACAAGAGTGGATCTACCACGAGATCAAAGAGGCTAAACCCTAGAAGCTAGCCTATGGTATGATTGTTGTTCGTCCTACGGACTAAAACCCTCCGGTTTATATAGACACCGGATAGGTTAGGGTTACACAGAGTCGGTTACAATGGTAGGAGATCTACATATCCAGACGCTAAGCTTGCCTTCCACGCCAAGGAAAGTCCCATCCGGACACGGACGAAGTCTTCAATCTTCTATCTTCATAGTCTTGGAGTCCGCCGATGATGATAGTTCGCTATCCGGACACCCCTAGTCCGGACTCCTCAAGAGCTCCCTCGAACCAGGCTTCAATGACGATGAGTCCGCGCGCTGATTGTCTTCGCATTGCGAGGTGGGTTCCTCCTCCGAATACTTCATAGAAGGTTTTGAACACAAGGATAGTGTCCGCTCGCAAAACAAGTTCCACATAACACCGTAGAGAGAATAATTTATGCACGATCTGCCGACGATTCCGGGCGTGACATCACACCACGGCCAGGCCTTTATATGAATCGTTTTTATTGTTCCACCTCAGCGTGTTTAGCGAGGTGGTTTCCTTGGCACGCCTTATCAAAGCGTAGATCGTGCCCCTTATTTCGGGATTCTCATCAATACGGGCGGTAACCCAACCATGCCCGCTGGCCTACCTTCTCTATCGGCGAGTCCTAATCGACCACGGGTGGGCTCTTGGTATTCAAGCTCTTTATGATGAGACCAAGGCCCTCTTCTTCTTTACACCTCCATCGAAGTTCGCCTCGCGCTCGAGTTCCAACACCCAAAGCTTCAGATTCAGCGCTTCGACTTTCGATGATGTCCGCCCACCAGACGGCCGATGGATGTCTTCCTCCGTCATAGAAGAAGATGTGCTAAAGCTGCGAGACGCCATGTATCCGACCGGCGAGATCTCGTGATAGGCTGCCTGCTCCGTGGCAGGTCATTCCCACTCCCGAGCCCGGCGAGAACGTATGCTCAGGTCCCACTTCCTTCGGGTTTAGGCTTCCGACGGACCCCTTTGTGCGGGGGCCATGTTTTATTATGGGCTTGATTTCCATGACTTGAATCCGAGTCCATCCTCCATATCTCGCCATTCATTGTCGATGTGAGGCCTTCCTCCATATTACCCCCCACTTCGGATTGTGGCTCAAGACCTTCAAGGTGGAGCCAAAGATGATCAAGGGGCAGCAAGCGGAGTGCGGAGGGGCGGTCATAAGCAAATGTGCTGATGCTCCGTGGCCCAAGGGCTCTTTTCAAGAGGAGCTTGGTTGGCAACATGAGTGGTTTTATATCACCGCTCCCAGGGGCACCAAATGGGCGGCGCCCCGCCTTCCGCCAGTCCACCACAGCGGTGGCATCATGGGTCAACAAGGCTCGACTGGGGCCGCCCAAGGACGCCTCCTCGCTGCAGGGCCGATTCGAGATCTCCAGAAAGAGGGATCAATCTGGTTGCAGTGGCGCAGGTTATGGTGATCCGCGCCTTCAGCCTCAGAACGCCGCCCCCTCCGCCTGTGGGAATTCAATCCGGAGGGACCACGAGCTCTCCAAAATTTTATGGGCACGACGCCCGTGGAGATGTATAAACTGTTCTTCGGATCACAAGAGAAGTGTCCGGACTTGACCGAGGACGCAGGACTAAGCTGCAATCGCCAGATACTCAAGTAAGTAGTCCCAGAACGGACAAGCTGTTCATTCATTTATTTCATATATATATATGCCCTTTAAAGGAGTCGTTTCTTGAACAAGAGTGGATAGCCAAGGCAAAGTTAATAAGGTGTCCGGCTCCCCTCCCAGAGACCACGCCGGATCCCATGTTGACCAAGATGTTGAAGGTCGCGCTTTTGAAGAAGGCGAAGGGGGAGCGGGAAGCAACGCCTCTGCGAAGGAGGATATCAAGGAAGGAGGGATTAAGAGTCCCACCTTCCGAGGAGAGAAGAGGACCGCTTGAAGATCCGGAGGTCAAGGCCTCAAAGAGGGGGAAGGAATCTTCGGCAGGGAGTCCGGCGCTAGGAAGTAACCCAGCCGCATTATTTCCCCAAGGGGATCAGCCTCCACCATCGTAAGTAAAAAGAAGGGTCTTGTAAATAAGGAACATCCTCAGATTTATTCATGAGGATAACCGAAATTGTACCTTGTAGTTCAGACTTCAGCCCTTCTCAGCAGAGCTCGCCTTCGGGGATATTCTTCCGAGATGATGGAGAGCGAACGCCCACCTGTCGTGACTCATGTGAGGCGGACAACCCGGAGGTGTCGCCGCGAGGGTTCTCTAAGTCCGGCGAGGCCGGAAGGTCCGCGCCAAGTGGCGCGGCGGTCGGAGGAGTGAAGGATCTGCTCGGGCGAAGCGGTTATTTCAGAGGATCACCGTGCTCTAATGGGTACGGTGATTGAAAGAATTGCATCCGCGGAGAGCGGATTGCATGAAGTCGTCATAAGCTTATCGACGGGTTTGAGGTACGCAAAAATGATGTACCTTCGGCGCTTATGCATATAAATGCGCTCAGATAGATAGTAGCCCTCGAGACTTGGTATGTTGTCAAAATTGACAATGTGCCGAGGATCAAATTCTCGCTATAACATATTGCCGCCCTGAACAGGTGGCGGGCGTCCGGAGGCCAGCCGATCGCTGAATATGCCGAACTAAAGCGGCAACTTGACGAGGCGGATGCGACATCGCTGGTCAATAAACGGTTTGACGAGTCACAAGGTATGCGACTTATGCGGACACCTTGTAAGGGAGCTTGACGCCCATGTCTTACTGTTTGTATGCTTAATGCAGATGGTGCCGCTGCTGTGGAGGAGCTGCGGCGAACTCGCCGAGCGAAAGAGCAAGCCAGAATTAGTAATGCGCCGCCAGAAGGCGGCCAAGAGCTAGAAGCTGAACGGGCTGCTCACCGCCAAGAAGAGGAGATGGCCGATGTGGCCAAAAGTTAAGGAATACTACCGATCGATCGCGCGGTTCTTGAAAAGGAACGCTAAACGGAACAAGAGGGCCTAAAGAAGGTCCGCCGAATCCAAGAATGCCCAATCGGCTTTGAGAGCTGCCAAGGAGGAGCTGAGTCAGCCGGGCAATTGCGGCTGGAAAACCATTTCGCCATGGAGGAAATATACAGATCCAAAGTATGCTCACTTGGATAAATTGTGGAGTTCAGAGAATGCTTATCTGGACTTGGCGGCGAGCGCTGTGGACGCGGTTGAGCTCTTCCGGGGCCAGAAGGGGCACATAAGGGAAGAGCTATATTGGTCACAATTCCATAGTCCGGAGCGTCCTCTGCCGCTGATCGATCGGTTGGCCGAATGGACCGAGCTGAATCGATTGTCCTGCCATGAAGCATGTCTTGACTCACTTGTGGCCGGACGGACCCCATCCGAAGAGCTATTTTGGTTTAGTGCAGCAGTTTCTTGGTGTGGTGCCGCAGACGACGCAATGAAGCGATCGGCGGTATTGAGGGCGCGGATGGCTCTTGCCCGTGTCAAGACATACCGGGCAGAGATGAAGGCCACCGACGTTGCATCCCGTGATTCGGACAGAGGTCGAGTACCGCCGAGCACTACTTTGAAGAAGTTCCGCCGGCGCCGCTTAATAGAGACGTAGTGCTCAAGGATGTTATGTTTAAATGACATGTATGATTTGTGAAAACAATGTTTCAATGTGATATAAGTGCTTTTTATACTTGTGCGCTCAAGTAGTAAACTACCCCTGGCGGCCGCTTATGTATATGTGTATATAACTCGAAAGATGACAGTCCTTGGTTTCAGCCCCACGCACATAGTGCGGGGTGTTTGCAAAAAAGGCGCTTTTTCACACTTAATCCAACGCCTTGGTCCTGTTAAGGAGGTGATAGCGAGGAAACCAGCAACCGGACTATAATGCTTTATCACTTTCACTTAGCCATAGGAGTTCGAGGGTGGGGCTACTATATAGCCCTCGGGGCACCGCACTCTCCCGAATTCAAAAGCGATGTGCTCGAGCGAAAACCGTCCTTCGTTAATGCGGAGGAATCCTAAACATTCCTGTGAGTCATCGAGTGGTTGACCAGTCTCTCGCTATATCATGACACCGGGCCGCTTTCATCGAGGTGCTCGCCGGCGAACCAGGCACAATCCAAGAGTTCTCCGTGCCGCCGCTTAGCCGTGAAAACAGAACGTAAGGCAGCAAAACACAGGAGCCGGGCAACCCAACATTTGACCAAAGACATGATTCGGAGCTGATGCATATAAGGCCTAACTCGAGACGCCGAATACTCCCTAAGGTATTCGGTCCTTATGAAAATGGGCAGAATAATGCCCTAAGCCCCTCGTGTCTAGGTACGCGCAAAAATTCTGGTGCGCCAATGCCAAAGCACCAGCCTCCTCCTCGGTTATATTAAGGAACCGGGGATGTATATCAACAAGAGACAGTGAAAAAGGTTTACGCTGGTCTTAATCTGAAAAGAATCCTTGCAACGGGTCCCTATCAGACGCTCGCGCTGTGTCTCCGCGCAGCCGTATCCTTGGCGGGTGTAGCACGTTGTTCATCTGTATATTCGTTGTAGCCTTTATCCTTCCCTGGTTGTTGCATCGTGAGTTCGGCAGGTCGCTGACGGACAGGCCTCGACAAACGGAGTCCTGTGGGTAAAAAGTAAAAGGTAAAAAGAAAAGAAAAGGAACGACACACTTGAGAGCCCCTGGTGTGGTTGAGCCGCATCTGGTTTATCGTGGTCGTGCCCTCTCCCCATGCCCATGGTATCTTCAGAGCGTAATGGTGTACGCCAAGGACCTGCTTTGACGCTTCGCAGAGCTGGGTTAGCCGCATCGCTACGCTGCTCGGAACGTGCTGTGGTCTTGTTGTAAGTTACTCCGGGCTAGCTTAGCGTCCGCCGCTTAACGGCCGGATTCGAGAATTGCCTTAAGAGGCTGTGAAAGTGCGTTATATCGACTAGAGGGGGGTGAATAGGCGATTTTATGAATTCTTCATCGAGGAATTTGCCGTGAGGAAATTCCTTAGCGAAGAACTACTTGCAGCGGAATAAGTACTCAAGTGAGCATAACAGAATACACGATAGTCATCATGATGAAATGAAGACAATCACAGAGTACGTAAAGCGTAATCACAGGATAACACAAGATGAAGACAAACAGATCAAGAAATTGAACCGAGGAAATTGAGAAAGTCTTCACCAAAGTCTTCAAACACAGATATGAACAAACACTCAACACAAGAATGAGGAAATGAAAGGGTTGAGGAAATAGAACCAGTCAAGTTGGTGAAGACAATGATTTGGTAGACCAGTTCCAACTGCTGTCTCGCTTGTACGTCTGGTTGGAGCGGCTGAGTATTTAAACTCGAGGACACACAGTCCGGACACCCGGTCGCCGAGCACGCAGCTCAGACACCAAGTCCTCACCGATTCTCCTTGAACTAAGGTCACATGCACTGGCCCAATCACTGTGGTAAGTCTTCAGCGACTTCCAAACCTTCACAGACTTGGTCACTCGGCGATCCACAATTCCTCTTGGATGCTCTAGACCATGACGCCTAACCGTCTGGAAGAAGCACAGTCTTCAAAGGTAATAAGCATCGGATCCACGCAGGATCAATTTCTTCAAATGATGCTCAATCACTTTGGGTTTGTAGGGTTTGGTTTTGGGTTTTCCTCACTTGATGATTTTCGCCAAAGTCCTCGTGAGGATGGGTTACTCTCAAATGACAAGTGTCAAGTTCTCTCGAGCAGCCAACCAGCTAGTGGTTGTAGGGGCGGCTATTTATAGCCTAGGGAGCAGCCCGACATGATAAGACATAAATGCCCTTCAATGATATGACCGTTAGGTGGATAAGATATTTTGGGACAGTCAAGCGCAAGAAGACAAGAACGGTCGGAAATTTGACTCTCAAATTCCTCGGGCTATCATGTTCCTCATGTAGGCAATCCAAGACTGGCGAATTCCTAACTCCTCGGCCGAATAAATTCTCGGCGACTGTAAGAACTTCGTCTCTCACATCAAGAAATTGACTGAATCGTATGAGATTTCCAAAGGCTTCACTCAAGGGATTGGTAGGTGTAGGATTTTGAGTTGAGCATCACATGGAAATTTTTCCTTAGTATTTCCTCGACCCCTTTAACAAAGACGGTGTTTCCTATGACTCAAGAAAGAGAAAATAAAACTACGGAAACAAAAGTCTTCACGCTTCATGTTCCTCAAATGAATACCAAGTCTTCAAGGTCACACCAATTTCTTCACTTTCAAAGTCTTCTAAAGTCTTCGTAATATCAAGTCTTCATTGAAGAACTTCATTTTAGGGTCGACTTTCTCTGTAAATATCAAACTCCTCATAGACTTATAGACCTGTGTACACTCACAAACGCTGTTAGTTCCTTAACCTATAAGTCTTCAATACACCAAAATCACTAAGGGCACTAGATGCACTCACAATCTCCCCTTTTGGTGATTGATGACAATATAGGTTAAGTTTTCAACGGGATAAACATATGCAAGGTAAATATCGATAATGAGGAATTTGATTGCAAGATATAGAAGAACTCCCCTCAAGATGTGCATAGTGAGGAATTTGCTTTTGAGGCAATGCACATTTGAAGAATTGAATCATGGAGATCTCCCCTATATCTTGTAATTCATACACGATTTAACATATAATATGAAGAATTTGAAATGCATGATGAAATATGGTGCTTGATGTTATGCAAAGTAACGCATCAAGAGTATCAGAGCCCAAATCGATTTGCTATGAAGATTTTCAAGGAGCTCAAGAGAATCAGAGCATAGTGCAAGAGCATAATGCATCAAAAGTATCAAAGCACCATCGGGTTTAAGATTACAACTCGATCCAATAAAAGTTTCAGAAGAACGAGAGTTGTAACTTAACAAAAATAAATTACTATATATAGGCAATAAGCTAGACCCGCTTGAAGACTAACTCAAATTTCTCCCCCTTTGTCATCGAATGACCAAAAGGATCGAAACTGAGGACTAACGCTCCTGAAGAATTTCAAGTTGAAGACGGAGCGCCAAAGATTGTTGGGGTCGTTTGTTGAAGTAGGACCAGCCATGTGTCTTCCAAGTCTTCATTTTCATCAGTGCCGCGAGATGAAGAATAGGAGCTGGCCACCAAGGAAGGAACTTTGACCTTCTTGTATTTCTTCGGAGGAGGTGTAGACCAGTCAAATTCTTCCTTGAGTCCCATTGACGACAGTTTTCAACAGTGAGTATTTTCAGACATCCAGTCTAAGACCCATGAGTTCACTGTTGGGGAACGTAGTAATTTCAAAAAATTTCCTACGATCACGCAAGACCATGGTGATGGCATAGCAACGAGAGGGAGAGTGTCCGCCCACGCACTGTGAGACCGAAAGCGGAAGCGTTATAACAACGCTGTTGATGTAGTCGACGCCTTCACGATCCGACCGATCCAAGCACCGAACGACGGCACCTCCGAAGTTCGCACACGCTCAGCTCGATGACGATCCCCGGACTCCGATCCAGCAAAGTGTCGGGATGAGTTCCACAAGACGACGGCGTGCAGGACGATGTTGATGCTCCACCGACGCAGGGCTTCGCTTAAGCTCCGCGACGATATGACTTCTCCGCGCAGGCTTCACTTAAGCTCCGCGACGATATGACCGAAGTGGAATATGGTGGAAGGGGCACCGCACACGGCTAAGGAAAGATCCAGAGATCAACTTGTGTGTCATGGGGTGCCCCCTGCCCCTCAGATATAAAGGAGCAGGGGGGGGTGCGGCCCTGAGAGGCGCTGCCGAGGAGTCCTACTCCCACCGGAGTAGGACTCCCCCTCTTCCTAGTTGGACTAGGACTTGGGGAAGGGGAAGAGGGAAGGTGCGGCCCTCCCCAGTCCACCCGGACTAGGCCATGGGCGCGCGCCTGCCCTAGGCAGCCCTCTCTCTTTCCCACAGGCCCAATAAGGCCCAATACTTCTCCCGGCGAATTCCGTAACTCTCCCAGACTCAAAAATACCAATCATTCGAACCTTTCCGAACTCGAATATAGTCGTCCAATATATCGATCTTTACGCCTCGACCATTTCGAGACTCCTCGTCATGTCCCCGATCTCATCCGGGACTCAACTCCTTCGGTACATCAAAACTCATAAACTCATAATATAACCGTCATCGAAACCTTAAGCGCATGGACCCTACGGTTCGAGAACTATGTAGACATGACCTAGAACTATTCTCGGTCAATAACTAATAGCGGAACCTGATGCCCATATTGGTTCCTACATATTCTACGAAGATCTTTATCGGTCAAACCGCATAACGACATACGTTGTTCCCTTTGTCATCGGTATGTTACTTGCCCGAGATTCGATCGCCGGTATCCAATACCTAGTTCAATCTCGCTATCGCAAGTCTCTTTACTCGTTATGTAATGCATCATTCCATAACTAACTCATTAGCTACATTGCTTGCAAGGCTTATAGTGATGTGCATTACCGAGAGGGCCCAGAGATACCTCTCCGACAATCGGAGTGACAAAACCTAATCTCAAATACGCCAACCCAACATGTACCTTTGGATACACCTGTAGTACTTCTTTATAATCACCCAGTTACGTTGTGACGCTTGGTAGTACCAAAGTGTTCCTCCGTAAACGGAGTTGCATAATCTCATAGTTACAGTGAATATGTATAAGTCATGAAGAAAGCAATAGCAACATACTAAACGATCAAGTGCTAGGCTAACGGAATGGGTCATGTCAATCACATCATTCTTCTAATGATGTGATCCCGTTAATCAAATGACAACTCATGTCTATGGTTAGGAAACATAACCATCTTCGATTAACGAGCTAGTCAAGTAGAGGCATACTAGTGACACTGCTTGTCTATGTATTCACACATGTATTATGTTTCCGTTAATACAATTCTAGCATGAATAATAAACATTTATCATGATATAAGGAAATAAATAATAACTTTATTATTGCCTCTAGGGCATATTTCCTTCAGTCTCCCACTTGCACTAGAGTCAATAATCTAGTTCACATCGCCATGTGGTTTAACATCAATAGCTCACATCTATATGTGGTTAACACCCATAGTTCACATCGACATGTGACCAACACCCAAAGGGTTAACTAGAGTCAGTAATCTAGTTCACATCGCTATGTGATTAACACCCAAAGAGTACTAAGGTGTGATCATGTTTTGCTTGTGAGATAATTTTAGTCAACGGGTCTCATCACATTCAGAGCCGTAAGTATTTTGCAAATTTCTATGTCTACAATGCTCGCATGGAGCTACTCTAGCTAATTGCTCCCACTTTCAATATGTATCCAGATAGAGACTCAGAGTCATCTAGATCAGTGTTAAAACTTGTATCGACGTAACCCTTTACTTATTTAACCTTCTTTCACTTCCATAATCGAGAAACATATCCTTATTCCACTAAGGATAATTTTGACCGCTGTCCATTGATCTACTCCTAGATCACTATTGCATTCCCTTGCCAAACTTAGTGGTAGGGTATGCAATAGATCCGTACACAAGATGACATACTTTATAGAACCTATGGCTGATGCATAGGAATGACTTTCATTCTCTTTCTATCTTCCGCCTTGGTCGGGTTTTGAGTCTTACTCAATCTCACACCTTGTAACACAGTGCAAGAACTCTTTCTTTGACTGTTCCATTTTGAACTACTTCAAAATCTTGTCAAGGTATGTATTCATTGAAAACTTATCAAGCGCCTTGATCTATCTCTATAGATCTTGATGCTCAATATGTGAGCAGCTTCACCGAGGTCTTTCTTTGAAAAACTCCTTTCAAATACTCCTTTATGCTTTGCGAATAATTCTACATTATTTCCGATCAACAATATGTCATTCACATATACTTATCGAAATGCTGTAGTGCTCCCACTCACTTTCTTGTAAATACAGCTTCTCCAAAAGTCAGATAAAACCATATGCTTTGATCATCAAGCATATATTCCAACTCGAGATGCTTGCACCAGTCCATCGATGGATCGCTGGAGCTTGCACATTTTGTTAGCTCCTTTAGGATTGACAAAAACCTTCTGGTTGCATCATATACAACTCTTCTTTAATAAATCCATTAAAGAATGTAGTTTTGACATCCATTTGCCGATTTCATAAAATGTGGCAATTGCTAACATGATTCGACAGACTTAAGCATCGCTACAGCTTGAGAAAATCTCATTGTAGTCAACACCTTGAATTTGTCAAAAAACTTTTTTGATAAGTCGAGCTTTGTAGATAGTAACACTACTATCAACATCTGTCTTCCTCTTGAAGATCCATTTATATAATATGGCTTGCCGATCATCGGGCAACTCCATCAAAGTCCACACTTTGTTTTCATATATGGATCCCATCTCAGATTTTATGGTCTCAAACCATTTCATGAATCTGGGCTCATCATCGCTTCCTCATAGTTCGAGATTCATCATGGTCTAGTAACATGACTTCTAGAATAAGATTACCGCATCACACCGGTGCGGATCTTACTCGAAGACCCACGAGGTTTGGTAGCAACTTGATCTGAAGTTTCATGATCATCATCATTAACTTCCTCACTAATTGGTGTAGGAATCACCGAACTGATTCCGTGATGAACTACTTTCCAATAAGGAGAAGGTACAATTACCTCATCAAGTTCTACTTTCCTCCCACTCACTTCTTTCGAGAGAAACTTCTCTCTAGAAAGGATCCATCTTAGCAACGAATAACTTGCCTTCGGATCTGTGATAGAAGGTGTACCCGATAGTTACCTTTGGGTATTCTATGAAGACGCACTTCTCGATTTAGGTTCGAGCTTATCGGTGAAAACTTTTCACATAAGCATCACAACTCCAAACTTTAAGAAACGACAGCTTAGGTTTATCGCTAAACCATAGTTCATACGGTGTCATCTCAACGGATTTAGATGGTGCCCTATTAAACGTGAATGCAGCTGTCTCTAATGCATAACCCCAAAACGATAGTGGTAAATCGGTAAGATACATCATAGATCGCACCATATCCAATAAAGTGCGGTTACGACGCTCGACACACCATTATGCTGTGGTGTTCTGTGGCGGAGTAGTGAAACTATTTCACATTGTTTTAATGAAGGCCAAAACTCAGAACTCAAATGTTTTTCCTCCGCGATCATATCGTAGAAACTTTTATTTTCTTGTTACGATGATTCTTCACTTCACTCTGAAATTCTTTGAACTTTTCAAATGTTTCAGACTTGTGTTTCATCAAGTAGATATACCCATATCTGCTCAAATCATCTGTGAAGGTCGAAAATAACGATACTTGCCGTGAGCTTTAACACTCATCGGACCGCATACATCGGTATGTATTATTTCCAATAAGTCATTTGCTCGGTCCATTGTTCCGAGAACGAGTCTTTAGTCATCTTGCCCATAAGGCATGGTTCGCAAGCATCAAGTGATTCATAATCAAGTGATTCCAAAATCCATCAAGATGGAGTTTTCTTCATGCGCTTTACACCAATATGACTCTAAACGGCAGTGCCACAAATAAGTTGCACTATCATCATTAACTTTGCATCTTTTGGCATCAATATTATGAATATGTGTATTACTACGATCGAGATCCAACAAACTATTTTTATTGGGTGTATGACCATTGAAGGTTTTATTCATTTAAATGTAACAACAATTATTCTTTGACTTTAAATGAATAACCAGATTGCAATAAACATGATCAAATCATATTTATGCTCAACACCAAATAACACTTATTTAGGTTCCACACTAATCCCGAAAGTATAGGGAGGTGCGATGATGATCATATCAATCTTGGAACTTCTTCCAACACTCATCGCCACTTCCCTTCAACTAGTCTCTGCTTATTTCAGAACTCCTGCTTCGAAGTTACTAATCTTAGCAACCTAACGAGTATCAAATACTCGGGGCTACTATAAACACTAGTAAGGCACACATCAATAACCTGTATATCAAATATAACCTTGTTCACTTTGCCATCCTTCTTATCCACCAAATATTCAGGGGTAGTTTCGCTTCCAAAGGACCAGTTCCATTGCAGCAAAAGTACTCGGCCTCGTGCTTAGGTCTAAACTTGGGCTTCTTCACTCGAGCAGCAACTTGCTTGCCGCTCCTTTTGAAGTTCCCTTCTTCCCTTTGCCATTTTCCTTGAGACTAGTGGTCTTGTCAACCATCAACACTTGATGTTTTTCTTGATTTCTACCTTCGCCGATTTTAGCATCGCGAAGAGCTCGAGAATCTTTTTCGTCATCCCTTGCATACTATAGTTCATCACGAAGTTCTACTAACTTAGTGATGGTGACTAGAGAATTCTGTCAATCACTATCTTATCCGGAAGATTAACTCCCACTTGATTCAAGCAATTGAAGTACTGCATAATCTGAGCACATGCTCACTAGTTGAGCGATTCTCTCCATCTTTTAGCTATAGAACTTGTTGGAGACTTCATATCTCTCAACTCGGTATTTGCTTGAAATATTAACTTCAATTCCTGGAACATCTCATATGGTCCATGACGCTCAAAACGCCTTTGAAGTCCCGATTCTAAGCCGTTAAGCATGGTGCACTAAACTATCAAGTAGTCATCATATTGAGCTAGCCAAACGCTCATAACGCCTCAGATCCGCTCATGCAATAGGTCTGTCACCTAGCGGTGCATTAAGGACATAATTCTTCAAGCAGCAATGAGGATAAACCTCAGATCACGGATCCAATCCGCATCATTGCTACTAACATTTTTCAATATAATTTTCTAGGAACACATATGAAAACATAGGGAAGCAACAACGCGAGCTATTGATCTACAACATAATCTGCAAAATACTACCAGGACTAAGTTCATGATAAATTAAAGTTTATTTAATCATATTAAAAACTCCCACTTAGACAGACATCTCTAGTCATCTAAGTGATTACGTGATCCAAATCAACTAAACCATGTCCGATCATCACGTGAGATGGAGTAGTTTCAATGGTGAACATCAATATGTTGATCATATCTACTATATGATTCACGCCGACCTTTCGGTCTCGTGTTCCGAGGACATATCTGTTATATGCTTGGCTCGCCAAGTTTAACCTGAGTATTCGCGCGGCGCAACTGTTTTGCACCCGCTGTATTTGAACGAGAGCCTATCACACCCGATCATCACGTGGTGTCTCAAAGACGAAGAACTTTTGCAACGGTGCATACTCGTGGAGAACACTTCTTGATAATTTTGGTGAGAGATCATCTTATAATGCTACCGCCAATCAAAGCAAGATAAGATGCATAAAGGATAAACATCACATGCAATCAATATAAGTGATATGATATGGTCATCATCATCTTGTGCTTGTGATTCCATCGCCAAGCAACGCCATGATCACCATCGCCACCGCGCGACACCTTGATCTCCATCGTAGCATCGTTGTCGCCTCGCCAACTATTGCTTCTACGACTATCGCTACTCCTTAGTGATAAAGTAAAGCAATTACATGGCATTTGCATTTCATACAATAAAGCGACAACCATATGGCTTCTGCCATTGCCGATAACTCGTTACAAAACATGATCATCTCATACAATAAAATATAGCATCACGCCTTGACCATATCACATCACAACATGCCCTGCAAAAACAAGTTAGACGTCCTCTACTTTGTTGTTGCAAGTTTTACGTGGCTGCTACGGGCTGAGCAAGAACCGCTCTTACCCACGCATCAAAACCACAACGATATTTGTCAAATAGACTCCGCTTTAACCTTCTCAAGGATCGGGCGAGCCACACTCGATTCAACTAAAGTGAGAGAGACAGACACCGCCGGTCACCTTTAAGCAACGAGTGCTCGGAGCGGTGAAACCAGTCTCGCAGAAGCGCACGCTGTAATGTCGGTCCGGCCGCTTCATCTCACAATACCGCTGAACCAAAGTATGACATGCTGGTAGGCAGTATGACTTGTATCATCCACAACTCACTTGTGTTCTACTCGTGCACATGACATCAACGATAAAACCAGGCTCGGATGCCACTGCTGGGGAACGAGTAATTTCAAAAATTTTCTACGATCACGCAAGACCATGGTGATGGCATAGCAACGAGAGGGGAGAGTGTCCGCCCACGCACTGTGAGACCGAAAGCGAAGCGCTATAACAACGCTGTTGATGTAGTCGACGCCTTCACGATCCGACCGATCCAAGCACCGAACGACGGCACCTCCGAGTTCTCGCACACGCTCAGCTCGATGACGATCCCTGACCGATCCAGCAAAGTGTCGGGATGAGTTCCACAAGACGACGGCGTGCAGGACGATGTTGATGCTCCACCGACGCAGGGCTTCGCTTAAGCTCCATGACGATATGACTTCTCCGCGCAGGCTTCGCTTAAGCTCCGCGACGATATGACCAAGTGGAATATGGTGGAAGGGGCACCGACACGGCTAAGGAAAGATCCGAGATCAACTTGTGTGTCATGGGGTGCCCCCTGCCCTCAGATATAAAGGAGCAGGGGGGGCGGCCGCCCTTGAGAGGCGCTGGCCGAGGAGTCCTACTCCCACCGAGTAGGACTCCCTCTCTTCCTAGTTGGACTAGGACTTGGGGAAGGGGAAGAGGGAAGGGTGCGGCCCTCCCCTAGTCCAACCCGGACTAGGCCATGGGGCGCGCCTGCCCTAGGCAGCCCTCTCTCTCCCCGCAGGCCCAAGAAGGCCCAATACTTCTCCCGGCGAATTCCCGTAACTCTCCCAGACTCGAAAAATACCCAATCATTCGAACCTTTCCAACTCCGAATATAGTCGTCCAATATATCGATCTTTACGCCTCGACCATTTCGAGACTCGTCATGTCCCCGATCTCATCCGGGACTCGAACTCCTTCGTACATCAAAACTCATAAACTCATAATATAACCATCATCGAAACCTTAAGCGTGCATGGACCCTACGGGTTCGAGAACTATGTAGACATGACCTAGAACTATTCTCGTCAATAACCAATAGCGGAACCTGATGCCCATATTGGTTCCTACATATTCTACGAAGATCTTTATCGGTCAAACCGCATAACGACATCGTTGTTCCCTTTGTCATCGGTATGTTACTTGCCCGAGATTCGATCGTCGGTATCCAATACCTAGTTCAATCTCGCTATCGCAAGTCTCTTTACTCGCTATGTAATGCATCATTCCATAACTAACTCATTAGCTACATTGCTTGCAAGGCTTATAGTGATGTGCATTACCGAGAGGGCCCAGAGATACCTCTCCGACAATCGGAGTGACAAAACCTAATCTCGAAATACGCCAACCCAACATGTACCTTTGGATACACCTGTAGTACTCCTTTATAATCACCCAGTTACGTTGTGACGTTTGGTAGTACCCAAAGTGTTCCTCCGGTAAACGGGAGTTGCATAATCTCATAGTTACAGGAATATGTATAAGTCATGAAGAAAGCAATAGCAACATACTAAACGATCAAGTGCTAGGCTAACGGAATGGGTCATGTCAATCACATCATTCTTCTAATGATGTGATCCCGTTAATCAAATGACAACTCATGTCTATGGTTAGGAAACATAACCATCTTCGATTAACGAGCTAGTCAAGTAGAGGCATACTAGTGACACTCTGTTTGTCTATGTATTCACACATGTATTATGTTTCCGGTTAATACAATTCTAGCATGAATAATAAACATTTATCATGATATAAGGAAATAAATAATAACTTTATTATTGCCTCTAGGGCATATTTCCTTCATTCACGTCTTCAGCGTCTCCGGTGATGTGCAGCGTTGCATAAAACTGAAGAATTAGTTCTTCATTCCAGTCACAGATATCAGTGCAGAAATTTAGAAGTCCTGCGTCGTGAAGAACACTGAGGACTGGCTCAAAGCCTGGCATCGACTCCATGTCCACATGAGGAATATGAGCATGATCAAAGATTTTATCCTTGTTGAAGAGCACTGAGGAATAGAAGTTGGCTTGGCTGGCGGTCCAGAAACGCCTCTTCCTAATGCGAGCAGAATCATATGGATTATAGTCAGTGAAGAACACGTGCTCGGCAAAGAAATCTTCAGCCTTGAACTTTTGCTTGCTTGAGAACGGATTCTTTTGCTTGGGCAGAGGGGTGTCAGTGAGTTGCATCACCACCTCAGGAATCGCAAGTTCAGGTTCTTCAGGCTGAGGAATTTCTTGTTCCTCAACAGATGCGACCGAGGGTCAAGCAGCAGCAGTTTCATCAAGACTAGTGGCTGGAATTTCTTCATGCACGTAACCAGTGGGTTGAGTTTCTTCAGAGTCCATTTGGACTGTTTGTGCAGGGACCGAGGAATCTGTTGGAGCGGGTGAAGAGAGGAGTATTGGGATGCGACTTTCCCAAAAGTCATCATTCATCACCGTGTGGTGCATCCAATATCCACATCTTCATCTTCATTTCTCAACACCAGCCTCTTCACCGTGAACCGAGGCATAGGTGAGGAAATGACTGGGGTTGAAGGGATTGCGCCCACTTCAATTTCTTCATCAATCTGCTTTGACGAAGCAGCGAGAATGATGTTCTTCATCGATCCGATTGGGATCTCATAGTCTTCTCCAAAAGGAACAACGTCCTTTGATGGTATGGAGGAAATTGGAACAACATCAATTGATTTTCGTATGAGCTGGTCATAGGCCTCATTTTCTTCGCAGAGTCAAGAATCTGACGAATCGATGCTTTCCTTTTTCACAGCAGCTCGCTCGCAGCCTTGGTTTTCTTCACATCGAGGCGATGGAAGAATTGGAGTTGGAGTTGGCGCAGGAGGAGCCGAGGAATTTGGTTCAGTTTCTTCAGCGGAATCGATGTAGTTGCCTGTCTTGAGCGGTTTCTTCAGCGCACCACTAGTGGGTGCCCCGCAATTTCTTCAAATGCCGTGGAATGGGATCATCAGCCCCGAACTAGCATTTTCATCAGCAGGTTGAACGTCATCGCCGGTGCTGGCATGTTCTTCATCGGTTGGGCTGAGGCTTCACCGAGGAATTTCATGTTGCAATCGGGCTGCAACATTTGTGGATTTCTTCGTCAGTTCACAATCTGACCTTGGCTCCTTGCCAATCAGCATAATAGGAATCAAGTTTTTGCCGAGGTCTTGAATTTCGTCTCGACCTTGAGAAGTTCCTCGTGTCATCTTGACAACATTTTTCTTCGTGAACTTCTCCTTTCAGATTGAGCCTTTTGATTTCCCTTGCCTTCTCAAACTTCCATTTTTCTTCAGCGATGAAGTGAGTCAACATATGACTTTGTCCAGTGTCGATGAAAGTCGCATAGGTGTATTGGGATCCTTGTGCCGTAGATCAATATAGTCGAGGACTTTCTTCGATCCAACAAAGAAGGGCACAGATGTGCCTTTGGCTCTAGCGGCCTTTTCTTGACGGTCTCTGATGATTTCCGCAAGTTCATCATCAGATGCCTCATCATCAGATGGCACATGGAATGCAACCTGTTTCTTCTTTGGGCTAGGCCGAGGACCTCGTCCAGCTGTTGCTTTGGTCTTCAACTGAGTCGGGCCAGTTGAAGAAATGGGAGCGGCTGAGGAACTTGCAGAAACGCCTGAGGCAATTGAGAAGCTAGCAGTCCTTTGACATGTTGCCAGGTGCACAGGGACTGAAGACTTTGACGGAGCTGTTGAGGACTTTGGTGAGCAGCAGCAAGTGTGAGGAATTTGCTTGGAGGGTGTCATTGAGGAACTTGGCCGTGAGGGCGCAGATGGTGAAGCACTTGGCTTATGAGCAGGCTTCTTTGGCATGGATTTCTCGGTTTGACCGAGGCCTTAGTGGCGAGAGCAGCGCAGAATCCTCATTGAATTTCTTCACCGCCTCCTTGGCTTGTTTTGCCAATTTTGCTTGGCGCTTAGCCCATTCATCGTGAAAGTCCTCACCTCGCTTGATGCTTGTGGGATCAGCTACTTGGCCAGTGCCAAAGGAGCTCTTGGGCATGGAGGATTAAGAGCTAATTTTTCATGTACTTAGGAGTTACATATCAGTATTCCTCCATTCCCGTGCCCATCTCCGCTCAATCTTCCGAATACGCACCTTGCGCTGATTTTTGTTTTCTTCATCCGTGCAAAGAGTCAAGCATAGATTTCTCGTGGATTTCAAACGCAGTCATAACCTCGTGTTTCTTTCCTCCTTTCGTGGTTTCTTACCATCCGCCATGTTCTTCATTGAGGAATTTGAACAATTGAGTTCTCCAAGAAGTATGCAGTTTTTCTTCGAGGAACGCTGCAAATGAGTTAAGTTGATGAGAACCTAGTGATTCAAAGAATGACATGTGTACCGTGAACAGAGTATAGTTGCGAGGAATTTGGAGAGGTCATATGCGTTCTCGTAAGGTTTTTCAAAAGAACAAGTTTTGAGGATTTTGACCAGATGAGTTTTGAAGAATTTCACTAAGCGTTCTTTGTCTTAGGTTCCGAGTTGTATAGATCGAGGATCCACACAATTGAGGAATCTTGAAGAAAATCATTGCTTAGAGAAACGAATCAAGAGATTTGAGGTGTTCATATGTGTGAAGATTTGAAGAATAAACACCTTTGAAGATTTACGAGAAGGTTTGAGAATCAAAGCGAGTAATAAAAGTAACTTTTAATTACCCAAAGTGAAGAACACGATTAACCGAGAAGAACAGTTGGGAAGTTCGTCTGCTCAGATCTTCCACGCCCTAACTTGGCGGAGGAAGACAGCTACTGGCGGCGGAGTGAGGATTTCCGCGGTCGGCGCGAGTATGTCGGGCGACGAGGTAGAGGCAAGTGAAGCTTTTCCTCACCGGCGATTTATGAGTAGCGCGGCGCTTAGGGTTTGAGGAGCTCGAAGGGAGAGATATCGAGCAGAGTAAAAGAAGCGAGGAAGGGAGAGGGTATTTATAGACACTGTGAAAAACGGATCGCCTCAAGATTTAGGACTAACATGCCCTGACCATTTCCTTCTCACGACATGTGTCACCCACGTACTGTGTAGTGGAGATCGTGTATGATCGTGGGTGAATAAAATAATGCATCATGGGATGCGGAACGGTTTGAGCGGCAAAACCGAAAGTTTGGATAAGATCAGTTTTAAAGTTCCGTTCACAATTTCTTCAGCTAACAAGAACTCAGTGAAGATTTTGAACGAGTTTCAAATAGAACGCACATGAAGAATTTGTGAATGGATTGGGTTGAGTATAGCATAGAGGGGGAAGGGTCCGATCACATTCACTTAGGAGAAAAAGCGACTTGAAGAAATAGCCAAAAGTGAATGCAGTAGATAAACATATATATATATATATATATATATATATATATATATATATATATATATATATATATATATATATATATATATATATATATATATATATATATATATATATATATATATATATATATATATATATATATATATATATATACGACGGAAACAGTGAAGATTTTGCAAAGTTGAAGAATTTGAAAACTCAAGAATTTCAAAACTGAGGAAAAACTCAAATTGAAGATTTTCAACTTTGGTGGTGGCGTGACTCCATCAGATAAGAATGATGATTTCAGACACCGCGCATAATTGTCGAGGGTTTCGAGAATCAAATTCTTCATTAATTTCTTCACATTTAGAGTGTTATTCTTCATTGATTGAAGAAAACGCTTCTTCATGTGTTGCACATCTAAGTCATCAATTTTGCATAAGTGTTAGGATGTGTGTCCTTTTCAAAGAACGTTCGAAGATTCTAAGATATTTAGCTCACAACGCAACTTGCTAAATCTCTTTTCATCCAAGGGCTTAGTGAAGATATCAGCTAGCTGTTCTTCAGTCTTCACGTGCTCGATGGAGATATCGCCCTTCAACACATGATCACGAAGAAAATGATGACGAATTTGAATGTGCTTTGTCTTTGAGTGCTGAACTGGGTTGTGAGCAATCTTGATGGCACTCTCATTGTCACAATAGAGAGGCACATTCTTCACGTTGATGCCGTAGTCCTTGAGAGTTTGCTTCATCCATAGCAATTGAGCACAACATGAGCCAGCAGCAATGTATTCAGCTTCCGCAGTAGACAGTGATACGCAGTTCTGTTTCTTCGAGGACCAACAGACCAAAGATCGTCCGAGGAAATGACAAGTACCAGATGTTGACTTGCGGTCCACACGATCACCAAAGATAGTCGAGTTAGAATATCCAATGAGATCAAAAGTAGAGCCCTTGGGGTACCATAATCCTAGTGTTGGTGTGTGAGCTAGATATCAAGAATATGCTTCACGGCCTTATGGTGTGATTCCTTCGTGTAGCTTGAAATCGGGCACACATGCAAACACTAAGCATTATATCTGGCCTAGATGCACATAAGTACAATAAAGAACCAATCATGGAGCGGTATACCTTGTGATCAAGTCAATACCATTTTCATCAAGGCATAGATGGCCATTTGTGGGCATAGGAATTTTGACACCTTTGCAATCTTGCATGCCGAATTTCTTCAGACATCTTTGAGGTATTTCTCCTGAGATATGAATATGCCATTGTGTTGTTGATTTAATTTGAAGACCTAAGAAGAATTTCAACTCTCCCATCATAGACATTTGATATTCTTCACTCATCATGTAGGCAAATTCATCACTATAACGTTGGTCAGTACAGCCAAAGATAATATCATCAACATATATTTGGCACACAAACAGTTCATCCTCATAGGATTTAGTAAAGAGAGTAGGGTCGAGTGAACCGGGTGTGAAGCCATTCTTCACAAAGAATTCCTTCAATGTATCATACCACGCCCGAGGGGCTTGCTTGAGGCCATAGAGGGCCTTATTGAGTCTCAAGACTTTGTCGATTCTTTGGATCTTCAAAACCTGGGGTTGAGCAACATATACTTCTTCCTCAAGCTTACCATTGAGGAATGCACTTTTCACATCCATTTGATATAAAGTGATATTGTGATGGTTAGCATAGGCTAGTAATATGCGAATAGACTCAAGTCTAGCAACAGTGCAAAAGTTTCATCAAATCAATTCCTTCAACCTGCGTGTAGCCTTGAGCTACTAGTCGTGCCTTATTCCTCACCATAAGACCATTTTCATCTTGCTTGTTGCGGTAGATCCACTTTGTGCCAATGATATTATGCTTGCGAGGATCTGGACGCTTGACCAGTTCCAGACATTGTTGAGCTCGAATCGATGTAATTCTTCTTGCATGGCCTGAATCCACTCTGCTCCGTAAATGCTTCATCTACCTTAGTGGGCTCGTGATAGAGACAAAAGCATAGTGCCCACAAAAGTTAGATAAATGTGAAGCTTTTGAGCGTGTGAGAGGACTCCGGCGCTTTTATGTCATCGATGATCTTCTCCACTTGCACTTCTTTTGCAACGCGAGGATGAGCTGGTTGTCGCCGAGGAATTTGATCATTTTCTCAAGACCATTTTCTTCAAAGATTATCTTCAGTGCATCACTCGACGTTCTTTATGACAGACAGAATGAATTCTTCAGCAGTTTCTTCAAGAGGAATGACATCCTCGTTGCCTTGAACTTGATAGAATCCTCGGTGCTGGTTCATCTAACATGTAGGTAGGTGCTCTTTGCGAGCCATTAGTTTCATCGAACCGCACATCTACAAAGGTCAACAATCTTGTGTAGAGTGATGTTGAAGACTCAGAGGTGTGCGAGTCCTTTCCGTAACAAAGCATAAAACCTTCATGTGCTTTCGTGCAAATTTAGAGTTGTGGTGAGGATCTCTAATCCAGCATTTAGCAATCAAGACTTTGAAATAACTTACATTAGGTTTCTTGGCAAGTGAGGAGTTCATAGGCAGTCTTCTTGAAGAATTTGTGAAGATATACTGTTGATGATGTGGCACGCAGTGTCAATTGCTTCAATCCAAAACGACTAGGCGCTTTGTATTCATCAAGCATAGTGCGAGCCATCTCAACAAGAGTTCTGTTCTTGCGCCCACGACGCCATTTTGCCGAGGAGTATAAGGAGCAGATAACTCATGAGTAATACCAAGTTCATCAAGATAGTCATCAAGACCGAATTCTTGAACTCAGCCCATTGTCACTCCCGATGTGCTTGATCTTCACACCAAAGTTAGTTGAAGCCCTCGAGGAAAATCGCTTGAAGACTTCCGCACTTGATTTTTGTAAGTAACAATGTGTACCCATGTGTAACGAGAGTAATCATCAACAATAACAAAGCCATATAGAGATGCATCATTAACGACAAACTGAGTAATGATTGGGACCAAAGAGGTCCATGTGAAGCAATTCAAGGACGAGTAGTGGTCATGATAGTCTTCACTGGATGCTTGGCCTTGGTCATTTTTCCAGCTTCACAGTTCTGATAAGTGATCCTTGAGGAATTTGACATTCTCAATGCCAATGACATGCTTCTTCTTCGCAAGCGCAGTAAATTCCTCATGCCTGCGTGACTAAGTCGCCGATGCCATAGCCAGCCTTTCAAGCTTTTGCAAGTAGACACACGGCTGGTTGTGGTCCTCAGAGAAGTCAACAATATACAAGTCTCCTCTCCTAAAGCCTTCAAGACTTTGGAATTGTCAGCTTCCATAATCACAACACAACGATATTTGCCAAAGATAACTACCATATCAAGATCACAAAGCATTGAGATCGACATGAGGTTGTATCCTAAGGACTCAACAAGCATGACTTTGTCCATGTGCATGTCCTTAGAGATAGCAACCTTACCAAGACCCAATACTGACTTTTGCCTTTGTCAAGAAAGATGATATGCTTCAGATGTGACGGTGATAAGGAGCATCCATCAATTGATTCTTGTCACCAATCATGTGATTTGTACATCCACTATCGAGAACCCACTCGGTGGCTTTTGGGTTGATCATCCCGCAGATGAATTAGTATAACTTACGATCTCATATACTTCATCGCTGAAGAATATGATATCAAGTTCATCGATGAATTTCATCACCAAGATCAACTGATAAGCAAGATGAGGACGTGAAATGAAAGTTCATTTCATCATGATTAGCCCACGCCCTTTCAGCATTTTTGTCGTGCCCCAAAGAAATTCTTCAGACGTTAAGGCACGCCCGAGACCTGACCCTGCAGAAGAGATTAGTTCTTTTCTTCACCACCCACATCTGAAGGGGTGGCAAAGAGTTCATCACTCATGAGCACCATACGAGAATGGTGGCATAGAGGCCAATCCATTTCGTCTCACATAAAAGGAGTTAGGGTAAGCATATGAATAAGCAGAGAAATTCTTCGAGGACTTATGAACATATTGGTTTGAAGAATAATGCACATATTCATAGCCCTTAGCTCTACCTGCAAACAGAGTTATTAGCATGATGATAATCATATGAGGACTTTGATCCTTTGAGGAATTTGATCCACGGAGGAATTTGGTCCGTATGAGGACTTGGATCCATATGAAGAATTTGGTCCATATGAAGAATTTGATCTGGCTTCCTATTCTTCACGGTGGTGTCATGAGGACATTCACCAAGAATTTCAAGGCACTTCTTGGGAACCCAGATTTTCTTCATAGGGGAACCGCTCTCGCAGCTTAGTGCCAACATATCTAGCAAATACTTCACCATTCTGATTTTTGAACAGTTTATAGTTGAGTCAAATGACTCATCGGAAGAATGAGGAGATTCACATGTAAAGTCAGATAAGTTAGATGGATCAATCGAGATCCCTTTGCAGCAACCCATGAGGTTTTGGGATACCGCTCAGCTTCCAAAGATGTTCCATCAGATTGAGTTTCCTCTCAAAGGCAATACCCTCTTTCCTAGGGTTCCTGTTGAGGATCTGCTTTTTAAGCACATCACAAAGAGTCCGATGCCCTTTGAGGCTTTTGTACATGCCTGTCATGTACAATTCCTTCAGCCCTGCATCGTCAGTGATACTAGCAATGTCCTCGATGAGGAATTAGTGATAGCAGAGGCAGGTGAAGAATTTGTAACAGTTGAAGCATTTGAACATTGTGTGAAGAATTAGCGATTCACGCTCAATGCACTTTAAGCATGGAGGAACAAATTCTTCTTGAGAAGCGCTGATTTGTTGAGCAAGTAATGAATCAAGGCCTTCGAAGATCTTCATAACTCACTCTTAGCTTTCAAGATCTTGCTTTCTTTGAATAAATTCATAAGAAAGTTTCTCATGATCGATAAGAGAGTGTTATGATGACCTTGAAGGCTGTCAAGCCTAGATCAAGTCTCTCAAGATTTTCAGTCGGGGCTTTAGTGCGATCCATTTCTTCACGTAACATATCATCACTTTTACCTAACATGTTTTGAACCTTTTCCAAGGCATGTTGTTGTTTAGTGGCAATGCAAACAAGTTTGGTATAGCTAGGTTCAATATCATCATCGATTCATCATCATCGATTCACAAATACTAAATTCAGATGAGGAACATTCGGTTACCTCGTCACCCTTTGCCATGAGACATGATGCGATGATGATGATTCGCTCGAAAGTCATCGCTTTGAGGATTCCTTGAAGTCCTCAAACCAGGGATCATGACGGGTTCGATGACCTTCATAAACGCTTTGAGATTCGGTCCCAGATAAGCTTCAGATTGCAAAGATGCATAATGCGCTTGAATTCATCTCTAGATAGGCAGGAGCAGATGATATCCTTCGCCATGATGTCAAGTAGAGTGAACTTGCGAATATCATCGGTGTTCGCCGCCTTGCATAGATCAAGAAGGCCAATTTCAAGGACGGTCCACAGCTCGCTGTCCATTGCCATGAGGCGCTCTCATCATGGCCTTCCACTTGGGATAATCGTGACCGCCAAAGATAGGGCATGTCACTTTCTTCATACCGCTGGTCGACATAACTAAAACTCTGTGTGGTCAAAATCACACGTAACAAGGAGTACCTTGCTCGATACCAATTGAAAGTGCGTTATATCGACTAGAGGGGGTGAATAGGCGATTTTATGAATTCTTCATCGAGGAATTTGCGGTGAGGAAATTCCTTAGCTAAGAACTACTTGCATGGAATAAGCACTCGAAGTGAGCATAACAGAATACACGCATAGTCATCATGATGAAATGAAGACAATCACAGAGTACGTAAAGCGAATCACAGGATAACACAAGATGAAGACAAACAGACTAAAGAAATTGAACTGAGGAAATTGAGAAAGTCTTCACCAAAGTCTTCAAACACAGATATGAACAAACACTCAACACAAGAATGAGGAAATGAAAGGGTTGAGGAAATAGAACCATCAAGTTGGTGAAGACAATGATTTGGTAGACCAGTTCCAACTGCTGTCTCGCTTGTACGTCTGGTTGGAGCGGCTGAGTATTTAAACTCAAGGACACACAGCCCGGACACCCGAGCCGCTGAGCACGCAGCTCAGACACCAAGTCCTCACCAGATTCTCCTTGAACTAAGGTCACATGCACTCGCCCAATCACTGTGGTAAGTCTTCAGCGACTTCCAAACCTTCACAGACTTGGTCACTGCGATCCACAATTCCTCTTGGATGCTCTAGACCATGACGCCTAACCGTCTGGAAGAAGCACGGCCTTCAAAGGTAATAAGCGCCGGATCCACGCAGGATCAATTTCTTCAAATGATGCTCAATCACTTTGGGTTTGTAGGGTTTGGTTTTGGTTTTTCCTCACTTGATGATTTTCGCCAAAGTCCTCAGAGGATGGGTTACTCTCAAATGACAAGTGTCAAGTTCTCTCGGAGCAGCCAACCAGCTAGTGGTTGTAGGGGCGGCTATTTATAGCCTAGGAGCAGCCCGACATGATAAGACATAAATGCCCTTCAATGATATGACCGTTAGGTGGATAAGATATTTTGGGACAGTGGCCAAGAAGACAAAGAACGGTCGGAAATTTGACTCTCAAATTCCTCGTGGCTATCATGTTCTCATCGTAGGCAATCCAGACCGGCGAATTTTAACTCCTCGCCGAAACAAATTCTCAATGACTGTAAGAACTTCGTCTCTCACATCAAGAAATTGACTGAGCTGTATGAGATTTCCAAAGGCTTCACTCAAGGGATTGGTAGGTGTAGGATTTTGAGTTGAGCATCACATGGAAATTTTTCCTTAGTATTTCCTCGACCCCCTTTAATAAAGACGGTGTTTCCTATGACTCAAGAAAGAGAAAATGAAACTACGAAACAAAAGTCTTCACGCTTCATGTTCCTCAAATGAATACCAAGTCTTCAAGGTCACACCAATTTCTTCACTTTCAAAGTCTTCGTAAAGTCTTCGAATATCAAAGTCTTCATTGAAGAACTTCATTTTAGGGTCGACTTTCTCTGTAAATATCAAACTCCTCATAGACTTATAGACCTGTGTACACTCACAAACGCATTAGTTCCTTAACCTATAAGTCTTCAATACACCAAAATCACTAAGGGCACTAGATGCACTCACAGCTGCATTGCACTTCGCCATGAGAGTCATTGTATGTTCCTCCGTGCGGAGAGAACGCTCGGTGTTTCCGCTGGACCGTGATGACTCCTCGAGGGCCCGCATCTTGAGCTTGAGGTATGCGTGAAAGCGGCACCGTGTTGAACTTTGCAAACGTGGTACGTCCGAGCAAGACATGATAGCCGCCATGAACGGGACTATGTCAAGATTAACTCCGCTTCGAAGTTATCCGGGATCCGAAGACCACTTCCAGTGTAATTGAGCCTGCATAATTGGCTTTACACTGGTATGATGCCTTTAAAGGTCATTTTGTAGGTTTAATCCTTGAGGGGTCTATGCCCATTTTGCGACCGATCCCGGTAAAGCAGGTTCAGCTCTGCCGCCGCCCATCAGACTCGTTAGGTGAAATCCATCGACGATTGGGTCTAAGACGGTGCTGGCGAATCCGCCGTGGCGGATGTTGGTGGGGTGGTCCTTCGGTCAAAAGTGATCGGGCAGGAGGACCATGGATTGAACTTGGGCAACTGCTCCATCGTGAGACATCCTCGAGTGCACGCTCCGCTCCCTTTTGGGTATGTGCGCTATGTATATCATGTTCACCGTCCGCACTTGTGGGGGAAACCCTTCATCCTCTATTGTTCGGGCGGTTGGGTCTCGCCTCGCCATCGCTATGTAGCCCCTTGTCATTGTTTTCGCAATTAACTTTCCTGCTCGTTGAATACCCAACAGTCCCCGCTGGTGTGGTTAGCTGGCTTTTCGGGTGCCGTATCCGCACAAGCGGTCGAGTATTCGGTCCAAATTGGACGGACCCGAGTAGTTCTTTTGAATGGCTTTTTCCGCTGACCGGTTTAGAGCCTCTGAATCCGCATTGATTGCCGATCCTCAATATTGTCGCTGTTAACGCGGCGTTTGTTTTGTTACGACGCTGCCTGCCATTTCGGTCCTTGAAGTCCGGACTGCCAGAATTTTTGCCGAGGTTGTTGCTGCGTGCTAGCTAGCTGTCCTCACCCCGCGAAGCTGGTCATGAGTGATGTGAGGGCTGCCATGGATTTCGGCTTTTCCTGTCCTAGGTGCCGGGCAAGCCACTGTCATGATGTTATGCTTGAAGGTCGCGAGGGCCTCCGTGATCCGGACAATCGACGATTTGGTTTTTCTTGGTTAAGAACCGTGTCCGTAATTGTCCGCCGATTCGTCGGCTGCTGAATTATGTGGCTTAGGTCATCGCGTCGGTGGTCGCACATAAGTGCCCCGAAGTTATCAAGGAATGCAGCTTCAGTCCTCCCAGCCCCAATTGACTCTGCCGGCAAGCTGTTGAGCCAATACCGGCTGGTCCTTAAGCTTGAGGGGAGGTATTTGATGGCGTGAAGATCGCCACTGCGGGCCATGTGGATGTGAAGGAGATAGTCTTCGATCCAAACCGCTGGGTCTGTTGTGCCATCATAGGATTCAATATTGACGGGTTTAAACCCTTCGGGATTTGATGATCCATTACTTCGCCTGCGGAAGCATAGTGGGTGTGCGCCTCAGATCGAGCGATATCACGACGGAGCTCAAAAGAGCTTTGTCTGCTTTTGTTCGCCCGCCGACTTATCAGGTCCGGCGCGACGGTTGTCGCCACGCATCGTGGCGCGCACGCGATCCATAGATCGATCTTGATTGTCTTGCCTTGTCCTCCAATATATCTCGCAGGTCCGGAGCGCCTCGTGGCCGTGTGCTTTTGAGCGATGTCGGGCACGATTCTAGTGAAGGGCCTAGAGGCCTCTCGTCGCGACCACGGGTGGTCGGTCACCGTATTGTCTCCCGGTGATGCGGGTTCGTAAGCCTCCTCCTCTAATCGGGGAGCAGCTTATGCTTAGGGTAGCTTTTGAGGGGCGTCGAGCTCATGATCTTCGCCGCGAGGACTTCACCATCTTTCGCCAGCAGATCCTGATCAGCTCTAAGTTGTTGCTGCTTTTTCTTGAGGCTGTTTGCCGTGGCCATAAGCCTCCGTGTCTAAAACGCCTTGTTCGACGGGATCCTCAGCACGACGAATTCATCATCGCCGAGGCTTGCTTCGCCTCCGAGGGAGGCATATAATCCTCTACCTCTTCTTCGCCGCTCTCGTGAGGGCTGGCGTCTCCATCCTCCCGCGCCGGATCTTGCTGGAGTGGATTGTCTTCGCACGTCCGTGTATTGTTATCTCCGTGCCGGAATCTTCATTCTTGCTGTATGGATTTAGAGCGGCGCCACGACGCCGGCGCTTGGGCTGTTTCTTGAGGGTCATCCTCCTCTGCTCCTTCGCCATTCCCATCCTTTGGGATATCCACCATGTATATGTCATATGATGAGGTGGCTTTCCAGTGCCCAATAGGCGCTGGTTCTTGTAAATCTCCGCATCGCCGCCCATACCGCCGATGTCTTCGAGTCGTAGTCTCAGCATGTCGGTTAGATCGTCGGCGGCCGCTACCAAGTGGGTGGTGGGTGGGCTTTGAATTTCTTTGTCGTCTGTGATCCCAACCGCCCCGACCGCAGTCCGCCAGGCTCTCCGATAACGAGAGGTATTTTAGCTAACTCAAGATGTCGCCAAAAGGTGAGAGTTGAAAGATGTCGCTGCGCTGAACTCCATGACCGGCGCCCAATCGGATTCGACGGAGGGGCGCTGGAGGTTCAAGTCCGCAAGGAGTCCGCACCTGAGTCGCGAGCTTTATGAGGGACAAGATCGTGTTCGGCTCTATCACCGAGAGGTTGCAGCCCCGAGGCGGTGTCCAGCCATCCGCCCCCGACCTGCAGAGCCGGCCCGAATTGAAGATCGGAGCGGGTTCGATTGCGCCTGTGGTACTGTCCGCCGCAGAGCTAAATCATGCTCGCTGTGATAAAGGCGGCACGCTCGGCTGTGGCTCGACTCCATCGAGGATCAAGTCCCCGCGGATGTCGGCCGTGAAGTTCAAATCTTCCAAATCTGACCGACGCCGGGGCGAAGCTTCGATCCGCTCCGGATGGCTAAGCGAATCGGCCGCGGTGCGGCCGCCGAATACGTAAGATCTGTCCGGGAGAAAAGTCTCACCGGACCGCGCGCTGATGATGGTCGAAGAAGCCATCGAGCCTATCGGTTACAAATACGAGGAACTCTCAATGAAAGCACCAATGTCGGTGTCAAACCGCGGATCTCGGTAGGGGTCCCGACTGTGCATCTAGGCGGATGGTAACAGGAGACAAGGGACACGATGTTTTACCCAGGTTCGGGCCCTCTTGATGGAGGTAAAACCCTACGTCCTTCTTGATTAATATTGATGATGTGTGTTATAAGAGTGGATCTACCACGAGATCAAAGAGACTAAACCCTAGAAGCTAGCCTATGGTATGATTGTTGTTCGTCCTACGGACTAAAACCCTCTGGTTTATATAGACACGGGATAGGTTAGGGTTACACAGAGTCGGTTACAATGGTAGGAGATCTACATATCCGTATCGCCAAGCTTGCCTTCCACGCCAAGGAAAGTCCCATCCGGACACGGGATGAAGTCTTCAATCTTCTATCTTCATAGTCTTGGAGTCCGGCCGATGATGATAGTTCGGCTATCCGGACACCCCCTAGTCCGGGACTCCCTCAACGACGACAAGTATTTTTTTCGTAATTAAGCATGACTTCAACTATTTTAACGTCTAATTTTCATCTTTTATAATTTGACTAGCTTATCCCATGCCATGCAAGACGCTATGTCTTGGAGAGGATGGGTTTTGAAGACCATAAAAATTTTAAAACAAAGAAAATACACTTAAGGACCCATCATGATATGGATTTTGAAATAAATCTGTACAATTCTCAGAGCGTAACCCATTTTGGTTGCCAAAATTGGGAAGCACTTTGCAAAATGTATGGTTTTTATGAGGGTATGATTATCACCATGGATCTTGGTGATCCTGACATCGAGCAAGACAATATGGACATTTGGGTCCTTGTTGATACGCTTCTGATTCTACCGCTATGTGAGTTTCTCAAACATAGTTATTAACTAATTTATATTGTTTATTTCTAAATAGTTGACAGCTTATTTCCATTGATAGCTTATTTTCATTCTTCAAAGAATGTGCGGAAGATGGTAGACAAAACCCACTACACCGATGGCTCCGAATTAACTTATAAGGAGAAAAATCATCTGATCGCATTTTGTACTTATCTTGAGAATTACAATACCTATTATCGAACTCCTCCAAATTATGGTGAATATGTGCCACTAGTGCATGTGTTGAACCACGGTAACTTCCATGGAGATACCCTGGTAAGATTTTTTACTATTACGACATCCGTGCATCTTTTGCATACTTCTAAAACTAGTACATCATTGCTAACTACGAAGTTATTACTATGTTTTTCAACAGAAAATCTCGATGGATTGTGTGCCTCATCTGATGCATCAGAATGGTCGCCTTGAAGTTCTGAACATACAGCCATGTCATCCTACGGATCTCACCTGTGCATATCGGATTTCTAAAACCGGTGAACACATGCTAATCAAAGAATGGAAAAAATGTTTGGACATTCGTAAGGAGGTTCTTGAAAGCAACATTAAGCGAAAGGCAAGAATTGGAGACATGATAATCTCCATTCTCCATAATGGAGAGTCAGGGGCTATCTTGTTTTTTGCTATTTTACCTTAGAGAATATAGTAGGTCCTAAGAGAATGTAGTACTCCCTCCGTTCGGAATTACTTGTCTCGGAAATGGATGTATCTAGAATTAAAATACGTCTAGATACATCCATTTCTGCGACAAGTAATTCCAAACGGAGGGAGTAGGTCCTATGAGGTACAATATGTTTATTATGTGGTACAATATGTTAGTGTTGAGGATGAAAGTAGTTATGATTATGACTAGTGACCAATTTGCTATGTAATGTCTCATTGATGAAAACGATGATCATGAGGAGGTGTTATATGACAATGATGTATTATGATGATAAGTTGTGAATGATATGATGATGATGATATTTATTATATCATTGGATGAAAGAACCGTGGATTTGTTTCAAGTGGATGTCCATCCACTTGAAACTAGTCCACGGTTCTTTCACCCCGTGGTGTAATAACTCATTATGATGTAAAAACAATCTCTAAATTCCTGTTGTATGAAAACTTGTATAAAGGTGTATGAATACAACATGAAATAAAAAAAGAAATAAAATATGAAATAATAGTAGTAGCGCGGGCAGGGAGAAGCGCTACTAGTAATTACCAGTAGCGCTCTTCTGTGAAAGCGCTACTACTAAGTCGATATAGCAGTAGCGTGGGTTAAAGCACGCTACTGCTAACCTTTAGCTATAGCGCCGTACCAGTAGCGCTCCTGCCCGCGCTACTGATAGGCCTAAACCCCGCGCTGCTGGTAGGCTTTTCCCTAGTAGTGGGAGCAGCCTGGCATCAGTGCCAACGGGAGGCAGGAGGAACCCTAGCCGCGGCTGGATACGAGGCTTCTTTCCCTGGCGGCTGGGAACCCTTGGCGAAGCCACATGTCACATTTAAAGATGCAAAACGAACCATGTTTCAAACGAATTTGGTCATGTGCTGGTCATATGATCTTTTCTCATGTATGTATTTGGTTCTGCATGTGCTGGTTAGCGGTAGTTAAAACGGTGAAATATTTCGGTCATCGAACATTTTTTTTGCATCCAAAATGAGTGCCAACGTTTTGGCAGAATGTTTTGATTAATTTCTGCTTTGCCAAATTTCTGACACTCCTTATGTCCAATTTTTAACACAGGTCATGCCAATTTTTCTGTCCATTGCACAACTGATGTATTTCTGTGCCAATTACTTCAATGAATTTGGTAGTATGATCGTGAGGAACTCGAAGTATGACAAATCCTGAAAGGTTCTATTTTATTCCATATCGTAGCAAAACCAAATGTTAGCCTTCTACATAAGCGAGCCCACTATACGCATCAACGAATTTTATCCATCCAGACTATAGGATTGTTTTGTTCATAAGTCCAGCATGATATATGTTTCCGTTGGGTGCCTCTTATTTGATTGTCCCAGTGTTGGGGAACGTAGTAATTTCAAAAATTTTCCTACGATCACGCAAGACCATGGAGATGGCATAGCAACGAGAGGGAAGAGTGTCCGTCCACGCACTCGTGAGACCGAAAGCGAAGCGTTATAACAACGCTGTTGATGTAGTCGACGCCTCCACGATCCGACCGATCCAAGCACCGAACGACGGCACCTCCGAGTTACGCACACGCTCAGCTCGATGACGATCCCTGACCGATCCAGCAAAGTGTCGGGATGAGTTCCACAAGACGACGGCGCAGGACGGTGATGATGCTCCACCGACGCAGGGCTTCGCCTAAGCTCCGCGACGATATGACTTCTCTCCGCAGGGCTTCGCCTAAGCTCCATGACGATATGACCGAAGTGGAATATGGTGGAAGGGGCACCGACACGGCTAAGGAAAGATCCGTAGATCAACTTGTGTGTCTTGGGGTGCCCCTGCCCCTCAGATATAAAGGAGACAAGGGGAGGTGGCGGCCCTATAGGAGGCGCGCAAGGAGGAGTCCTACTCCCACCGGAGTAGGACTCCCCTTCCTAGTTGGACTAGGTTTGGAGGAGGAGAAGGGAAGGCGCCCCCCCTTCCTTGTCCTATTCGGACTAGAGGGGAAGCGCAGCCCACCTTGGGCTGCCCTTCCTCTTCTCCTATGGCCCATTAAGGCCCATTGACCTCCCGGGGTTCCGTAACCTCCGGCATCTCGATAAAATCCGATTTCACCCGAACATTTCCGATGTCCAAATGTAGGCTTCCAATATATCAATCTTTATGTCTCGACCATTTCGAGACTCCTCGTCATGTCCGTGATCACATCCGGACTCAACAACCTTCGTGCATCAATACTTCTAAACTCATTATGAACTGTCATCGAAACGTTAAGCGTGCAAGGACCCTACGGGTTCGAGAACTATGTAGACATGACCTAGAACCATTCTCGGTCAATAACCAATAGCGGAACCTGGATGCCCATATTGGTTCCTACATATTCTACGAAGATCTTTATCGGTCAAACCGCATAACGACATACGTTGTTCCCTTTGTCATCGGTATGTTACTTACCCGAGATTTGATCGTCGGTATCCAATACCTAGTTCAATCTCGTTACGTAAGTCTCTTTACTCGTTCCGTAATACATCATCTCACAACTAACTCATTAGTTGTAATGCTTGCAAGGCTTAGGTGATGTGTATTACCGAGAAGGCCTAGAGATACCTCTCCGACGATCGGAGTGACAAAACCTAATCTCAAATACGCCAACCCAACAAGTACCTTTGGTGACACCTGTAGTACTCCTTTATAATCACCCAGATTACGTTGTGACGCTTGGTAGTACCAAAGTATTCCTCCGTAAACGGAGTTGCATAATCTCATAGTTACAGGAACATGTATGGGTCATGAAGAAAGCATTAACATACTAAACGATCAAGTGTTAAGCTAACGGAATGGGTCATGTCAATCAGATCATTCAACCAATGATGTGACCTTGTTAATCAAATAACAACTCCTTGTTCATGGTTAGGAAACATAACCATCTTTGATTAACAAGCTAGTCAAGTAGAGGCATACTAGTGACATACTTGTTTGTCTATATATTCACACATGTATTATGTTTCCGGTTAATACAATTCTAGCATGAATAATAAACATTTATCATGATATAAGGAAATAAATAATAACTTTATTATTGCCTCTAGGGCATATTTCCTTCAGCCTCCCACTTGCACTAGAGTCAATAATCTAGATTACAAAGTAATGATCCTTACACCCATGGAGTCTTGGTGCTGATCATGTTTTGCTCGTGGAAGAGGCTTAGTCAACGGGTCTCGCAACATTCAGATCCGTATGTATTTTGCAAATCTCTATGTCTCCCACTTGGACTTGGTCCCGAATGGAATTGAAGCGTCTCTTGATGTGCTTGGTCCTCTTGTGAAATCTGGATTCCTTTGCCAAGGCAATTGCACCGAGATTGTCACTGAAGATCTTCATCGGTCCCGATGCACTAGGTATGACACCTAGATCGGAAATGAACTCTTTCATCCGACTCCTTCATTCGCTGCTTCAAGCAGCTATGTACTCCGCTTCACATGTAGATCCTGCCACGACGCTTTGTTTAGAACTGCACCAACCGACAGCTCCACCGCTTAATAAAAACACGATCCGGTTTGCGATTTAGAATCGTCCGGATCGGTGTCAAAGCTTGCATCGACGTAACCATTTACGACTAGCTCTTTGTCACCTCCATATACGAGAAACATATCCTTAGTCCTTTTCGGTATTTCAGATGTTCTTGACCGCTGTCGATGATCCACTCTCGATTACTTTGGTACCTTCCTGCCAAGCTTACAGCTAAGCATACGTCAGGCCGGTACACAAGATTGCATACATGATAGAGCCTATGGCTGAAGCATAGGAACATCTTTCATTTTCTCTATCTTCTCATTGTGGTCGGGCATTGAGTCCGACTCAATCTTACACCTTGTAATACAGGTAAAAACCTTTCTTTGCCTGATCCATTTTGAACTTCTTCAAACTTTATCAAGGTATGTGCTTTATGAAAGTCCAATTAAGCGCCTTGATCTATCTCTATAGATCTTGATGCCCAATATGTAAGCAGCTTCACCGAGGTCTTTCATTGAAAAACTTTTATTCAAGTATCCTTTATGCTATCCAGAAATTCTATATCATTTCCAATCAATAATATGTCGTCCACATATAATATTAGAAATGCTACAGAGCTCCCACTCACTTTCTTGTAAATACAAAGCTTCTCCAAAAGTCAGACAAACCCATATGCTTTGATCACACTATCAAAACGCTTATTCCAACTCCGAGAGGCTTGCACCGCACCATAAATTGATCGTTGAGCTTGCACACTTTGTTAGCACCCTTTGGATCGACAAAACCTTCGGTTGCATCATATACAACTCTTCTTCCGAAATCCATTCAAGAATGCGGTTTTACATCCATTTGCCAAATTTCATAATCATAAAATGCGCAATTGCTAACATGATTCGGACAGACTTAAGCATCGCCACGGTGAGAAAGTCTCATCGTAGTCAACCCCTTGAACTTGTCGAAACCTTTTGCAACAAGTCGAGCTTTGTAGACAGTTATATTACCATCGGCGCCAGTCTTCTTCTTAAAGATCCATTTATTTTCAATGGCTTGCCGATCATCGGCAAGTCAACCAAAGTCCATACTTTGTTCTCATACATGGATCCCATCTCAGATTTCATGGCTTCCAGCCATTTTATGGAATCTGGGCTCACCATCGCTTCTTCATAGTTCGTAGGTTCGCCATGGTCAAGTAACATGACTTCGTAATAGGATTACCGCACCACTCTGGTGCGATTTTACTCTGGTTGACCTACGAGGTTCAGAGTAACTTGATCTCAAGCTTCATGATCATCATCATTAGTTTCCTCACTAATTGGTGTGGTTGTCACAGGAACCATTTCTTGTGATGAACTACTTTCCAATAAGGGAGTAGATACAGTTATCTCATCAAGTTCTACTTTCCTCCCACTCACTTCTTTCGAGAGAAAACTCCTTCTCTAGAAAGGATCCGAATTTAGCAACGAAAATCTTGCCTTCAGATCTGTGGTAGAAGGTGTACCCAACAGTCTCCTTTGGGTATCCTATGAAGACACATTTTTCCGATTTGGGTTCGAGCTTATCTGGTTGAAGTTTCTTCACATAAGCATCGCAGCCCCAAACTTTAAAAAACGACAACTTTGGTTTCTTGCCAAACCATAGTTCATAAGGCGTCGTCTCAACGGATTTTGACGGTGTCCTATTCAACGTGAATGCGGCCGTCTCTAAAGCATAACCCCAAAACGATAGCGGTAAATCGGAAATAGACATCATAGATCGCACCATATCTAGTAAAGTACGACACGACGCTCGACACACCATTTCTCTGTGGTGTTCCGGGTGGCGTGAGTTGCTAAACTATTCCACAATTTTTCAAATGTAAACCAAACTCAGAACTCAAATATTCTCCTCCACGATCAGATCGTAGAAATTTAATTTTCTTGTTACGATGATTTTCCACTTCACTCTGAAATTCTTTGAACTTTTCAAATGTTTCAGATTTGTGTTTCATTAAGTAGATATACCCATATCTGCTCAAATCATCTGTGAAGGTGAGAAAATAACGATACCGGCGTGCCTCAACATTCATTGGACCACAAACATCGGATGTATGATTTCCAACAAATCAGTTGCACGCCCATAGTTCGGAGAACGGCGTTTTGTCATCTTGCCCATGAGGCACGGTTCGCAAGTACCAAGTGATTCATAATCAAGTGATTCCGAAGTCCATCAAGATGGAGTTTCTTCATGCGTTTTACACCGATATGACCTAAACGGCAAGTGCCACAAATAAGTTGCACTATCATTATCAACTCTGCATCTTTTGGCTTCAACATTATGAATATGTGTATCACTACCGTCGAGATTCAACAAGAATAGACCATTCTTCAAGGGTGCATGACCATAAAAGATATTATTCATATAAATAGAACAACCATTATTCTCTCGATTTAAATGAATAACCGCCTCGCAATAAACAAGATCTAGATATAATGTTCATGCTCAACGCGGCACCAAATAACAATTATTTAGGTCTAAAACTAATCCCGAAGGTAGATGTAGAGATAACGTGCCGACCGCGATCACATTGACTTTGGAACCATTTCCCACGCCGCATCGTCACCTCGTCCTTTGCCGATGCTCGTTTATTCCGTAGTCCTGTTTCGAGTTGCAAATATTAGCAACGGAACCAAGATCAAATACCAGGTGCTACTACGAGCTCTAGTAAGGTACACATCAATAACATGTATATCATATATACCTTTGTTCACCTTGCCATCCTTTTTATCCGCCAAATACTTGGGGCAGTTCCGCTTCAAATGTCCGGTCTGCTTGCGGTAAAACACTCGATTTCAGTGCTTAGGTCCAGACTTGGGTTTCTTCTCTTGATCAGCAACTTTCTTGCTGTTCTTTTTGAAGTTTCCTTCTTCTTCCTTTGCCCTTTTCTTGAAACTAGTGGTCTTGTTGACCATCAACACTTGATGCTCTTTCTTGATTTCTACCTCCGCAGCTTTTAGCATCGCGAAGAGCTCGTGAATTGTCTTAGTCATCCCTTGCATATTATAGTTCATCACGAAGCTCTTGTAGCTTGGTGGCGTGATTGGAGAATTTCATCAATGACACTATCATCCGGAAGATTAACTCCCAGCTGAATTAAGTGATTGTTATACCTAGACATTTTGAGTATGTGCTCACCGATGTAACTATTCTCCTCCATCTTGCAGCTATAGAACTTATTGGAGACTTCATATCTCTTAATCCGGCATTTGCTTGAAATATTAACTTCAACTCTGGAACATCTCATATGCTCCATGACGCTCAAAACGTCGTTGAAGACCCGGTTCTAAGCCGTAAAGCATGGCACATGAACTATAGAGTAGTCATCAGCTCGCTTTGCGACGCTCATAACTTTCGCTCAAAGATCTGCAGCGAGCCTGTCACCCAGCGGTGCTTCGGGACGTAATTTTTACGTGCAGCAATGAGGATAATCCTCGTTACGGACCC
This sequence comes from Aegilops longissima, assembly GCA_021605205.1. Lineage (NCBI taxonomy): Eukaryota > Viridiplantae > Streptophyta > Magnoliopsida > Poales > Poaceae > Aegilops > Aegilops longissima. The sequence continues at coordinate 673,647,988 of CM038682.1, read as the reverse complement.
AGTCCCGTAATTGCTACCATCATCTTTCAACTTTGCTTTCTCAAGGAACGCATTAAAATTCAACGGAACAACAAAGACGAGCCATCTATCTACAAGAAACATAGACAAGCAAAACACTATCGGTACTAAGTTCATGATAAATTTTAAGTTCAATTAATCATATTAAAAACTCCCACTTAGACAGACATCTCTCTAGTCATCTCGAGTGATCACGTGATCCATTTAACTAAACCGTGTCCGATCATCACGTGAGACGGAATAGTTTCAACGGTGAACATCACTATGTTGATCATATCTATTATATGATTCACGCTCGACCTTTCGGTCTCCGTGTTCGAGGCCATATCTGTTATATGCTAGGCTCGTCAAGTTTAACTTGAGTATTCGCGTGTGCAACTGTTTTGCACCGTTGTAGATGGACGAGAACTTATCACACCCGATCATCACGGTGTCCGGGTACTACGAACTTTGGCAACGGTGCATACTCAGGAGAACACTTCTTGATAATTTTAGTGAGAGATCATCTTATAATGCTACCGTCAATCAAAGCAAGATAAGATGCATAAAGGATAAACATCACATGCAATCAATATAAGTGATATGATATGGTCATCATCATCTTGTGCTTGTGATTCCATCGCCAAGCACCGTCATGATCACCATCGCCACCGGCGCGACACCTTGATCTCCATCGTAGCATCGTTGTCGTCTCGCCAACTATTGCTTCTACGACTATCGCTACTCCTTAGTGATAAAGTAAAGCAATTACATGGCGTTGCATTTCATACAATAAAGCGACAACCATATGGCTCCTGCCGATTGTCGATAACTTGGTTACAAAACATGATCATCTCATACAATAAAATATAGCATCACGTCTTGACCATATCACATCACAACATGCCCTGCAAAAACAAGTTAGACGTCCTCTACTTTGTTGTTGCAAGTTTTACGTGGCTGCTACGGGCTGAGCAAGAACCGTTCTTACCACGCATCAAAACCACAACGATATTTCGTCAAATAGACTCCGTTTAACCTTCTCAAGGACCGGGCGTAGCCACACTCGGTTCAACTAAAGTGAGAGAGACAGACACCGCCGGTCACCTTTAAGCAACGAGTGCTCGGAGCGGTGAAACCAGTCTCGCGTAAGCGTACGCGTAATGTCGGTCCGGGCCGCTTCATCTCACAATACCGCTGAACCAAAGTATGACATGCTGGTAGGCAGTATGACTTGTATCGCCCACAACTCACTTGTGTTCTACTCGTGCATATGACATCAACGCATAAAACCAGGCTCGGATGCCACTGTTGGGGAACGTAGTAATTTCAAAAATTTCCTACGATCACGCAAGACCATGGAGATGGCATAGCAACGAGAGGGAAGAGTGTCCGTCCACGCACCCTCGTGAGACCGAAAGCGAAGCGTTATAACAACGCTGTTGATGTAGTCGTGACGTCTCCACGATCCGACCGATCCAAGCACCGAACGACGGCACCTCCGAGTTACGCACACGCTCAGCTCGATGACGATCCCGGACTCGATCCAGCAAAGTGTCGGGATGAGTTCCACAAGACGACGGCGTGGTGACGGTGATGATGCTCCACCGACGCAGGGCTTCGCCTAAGCTCATGACGATATGACTTCTCCGCGCAGGCTTCGCCTAAGCTCCGTGACGATATGACCGAAGTGGAATATGGTGGAAGGGGCACCGACACGGCTAAGGAAAGATCCGTAGATCAACTTGTGTGTCTTGGGTGCCCCTGCCTCAGATATAAAGGAGACAAGGGGAGGTGGCGGCCCTATAGGAGGCGCGCAAGGAGGAGTCCTACTCCCACCGGAGTAGGACTCCCCCCCCTTTCCTAGTTGGACTAGGTTTGGAGGAGGGGAGAAGGGGGAAGGGGCGCCGCCCCCCCCTTCCTTGTCCTATTCGGACTAGAGGGGGGAGGGGGGCGCGCAGCCCACCTTGGGCTGCCCTTCCTCTTCTCCTATGGCCCATTAAGGCCCATTGACCTCCCGGGGGGTTCCGGTAACCTCCCGGTACTCCGGTAAAATCCCGATTTCACCCGGAACATTTCCGATGTCCAAATGTAGGCTTCCAATATATCAATCTTTATGTCTCGACCATTTCGAGACTCCTCGTCATGTCCGTGATCACATCCGGGACTCCGAACAACCTTCGGTGCATCAATACTTATAAACTCATTATGAACTGTCATCGAAACGTTAAGCGTGCGGACCCTACGGGTTCGAGAACTATGTAGACATGACCTAGAACCATTCTCGGTCAATAACCAATAGCGGAACCTGGATGCCCATATTGGTTCCTACATATTCTACGAAGATCTTTATCGGTCAAACCGCATAACGACATACGTTGTTCCCTTTGTCATCGGTATGTTACTTACCCGAGATTTGATCGTCGGTATCCAATACCTAGTTCAATCTCGTTACCGGTAAGTCTCTTTACTCGCTCCGTAATACATCATCTCACAACTAACTCATTAGTTGTAATGCTTGCAAGGCTTAGGTGATGTGTATTACCGAGAAGGCCTAGAGATACCTCTCCGACGATCGGAGTGACAAAACCTAATCTCAAATACGCCAACCCAACAAGTACCTTTGGTGACACCTGTAGTACTCCTTTATAATCACCCGATTACGTTGTGACGTTTGGTAGTACCAAAGTATTCCTCCGTAAACGGAGTTGCATAATCTCATAGTTACAGGAACATGTATGGGTCATGAAGAAAGCATTAACATACTAAACGATCAAGTGTTAAGCTAACGGAATGGGTCATGTCAATCAGATCATTCAACCAATGATGTGACCTTGTTAATCAAATAACAACTCCTTGTTCATGGTTAGGAAACATAACCATCTTTGATTAACAAGCTAGTCAAGTAGAGGCATACTAGTGACATACTGTTTGTCTATATATTCACACATGTATTATGTTTCCGGTTAATACAATTCTAGCATGAATAATAAACATTTATCATGATATAAGGAAATAAATAATAACTTTATTATTGCCTCTAGGGCATATTTCCTTCACCCAGATCTTTCATCCATGTTCAATGATAATCCACTTTGGTATCAGCTGCAACAAACTGGATTACCAATGAACATCGACGAAATATCTCGGGAACCGTCAACCTACACGCTCTTAATGGTAATGTATATGATGTTGCACTTTTAGAAATATGAACAGAACAATCTTCTAGTCTGGATGAGTGGAATTTTTATGCTCATATTATGCTAGCTTTGAAAATGTGTTTTCCCTAAATGTTCGGTTTTGACCTGTGTGTTAGATGAAGAGTGGATACGAGTCGTTAGGGCGCCTACGGTGGCTGCTTCCACCTTCATAACTGGCTCCTATGCCGAAAGCGCTCGAGCAGCCGCCGAGTATGCCACAACGGTGTTAGACATGCCATGAACAAGTGGGCGGTTAGAAGAACAACTGTTATAAAGGGTTTAGAACTAGGGAAGATGCGGAGGATGACTACTTGAAGTTTGTGCTCAAAGAAAAGAGCAAGCATGAAGTACGCAAGGTTGCACATCAGATCGAGTTAAGTGGACTGAATAATTTGATAATATTTGTCCAGTTTGTAGTCACTGTGGCCAGCGGCGAGTCTACTAGGAGGGTTTAAACAGGCTCAAGCCTACCCTCCAAATAACAATATTTTTTACTACTACTAGTACTTTCATCCCAGCCCAATAATACATCTACTATCAAGTAGCAAACACAAAATGCCACACATGCACAACGAACATGCACTACACACGAATGCCCAGCCTCTATCTACTGTAATCACTAGTTCATGTATTGTTAACTAATTTAGTGTCCAATGCAACTTATTTGCAAAAAAGAAGTGTACAAAAATGAGTATGCACGCATGTACTCCTTGCACTAAACTTGAACCTATCCAAGCTAATCTGAACCACAGATACCCTTCCCTGAACTATTGTGATTGTAATCCCTCCTCCAATTTGTATGGACAACATCATGGGGAGATAATGATTATTTTGTAAGTTGAAATCAAATTTTGGTTCAAAATTTCATATTTTTTTTCAAAAATCCTATAAAAAATCCAGTTAATACTACATGTTTGTTTTTAGTAATTTGGGAAATTCTGAGCTTATTTTGACAACAAGGTTAGGACATCATCTTTTTTTTTTCAAAAGAGAGCTTAGTTTTCTCGTTGTTGACTTTAGCCTACCCTTCATTTTCTTCCTAGATTCGCCACTGATTGTGGCGTTACTGTTATCATGTGATTGTGTGTAACATGCAAACATAACGCAAACATTATTTGTGGTCTCGCTATGTGACTTCTAATGTGATTCATACATGTTTTGCAATACATATGCAACTATTAATATAATATAATACGCCGCTGCCACGACAACTGCTCTTTTTGGGCTTGAAAGGTTACAAATGGCGGGGTGTCCAAAAGTGCACGCCACTGCTAGAATAATGCATTGTGGGTGTAATGCAACATTCGTAACTGCAGCCTAATTTACAAGTGGCGGGTAGCTAGAAGCGCTCTTCCCGCCACTTGTGATCTACTAGCAATGATGAGAGGTAAGTGGCATGCACCCTCCACAGGCAAGCCTGCCACTGGCTTTTTGCGCCCGCCACAGCTAGACTATTTTGCAGTAGTAAAACATTTATTCGTGTTTTTTTAAACAAGTATCATCTAGTCAGTACAACATGATGGGGAGTTTCTATTCCCGGACCTCAGTGCCAGAAAGCCTTTACACGCGCACTCCAGCTCGTCCACGTGTCATTTTGGGCCAGCCCATGCGCGAGGCGCAACGCCCTTGTTTTTTCTTTCATTTTTCTATTTTGTTTCTTTTTTGTTTTTGTTTTACTTTTATGTTTTTGCATATTTTAAAAACTGTTTGGGATTCCAGAAAATTTGAATTTAAAAAACGTTCATCACTTTGAATAAATGATTCAAATTTGAGAAAATGTTTAAAAATTTAAAACAGTTCCAGGATTTTTAAAATATTTTCCGTATTTCATAAAATGTTCACAAAATTGAAATATGTTCCCGTATTTCATAAATTTTAGAAAAAAATTACAAATTTGAAGATGTTTTAAATTTCAAAAATGTTCACAAATACAAAAAACACGAATTTTCAAAAAGGAATTTAATAATATTGATTGGTTTAGAAAGTTCACAAATTTCAAAAGATGTTCCAAATTTTAGAGAATATTCATGAATTCATAACGTTTTCCCGAATTTCAGATAGTTTCATGAATTAGAAAAATGTTCAAAAATTTCAGAATTTCTATATAATTTTGAAAAAGTTCCGCATTTAAAAAAGTTTTCCCAAATTTCAACAATGTTCACGAATTCAGATATCTTCATGAATTTAAATATTGATCCACACTTAAAAAATCAAATTTTGAATGTGAAAAAATGAAGAAAAAGAAAAGAGAAAAAAGTAAAAAAAAGAAAAGTATTGGGGGGAGAAACATATAAACAAGCAAAACCGGCTCATATAGGTTCTAAAGCCTTTACAAAACCGGTTGGAGAAAAGTACGTTCATGAGAGCGACCGGCAGGAGACGCATCGCATCCCTTGCTCCCCCAGCGTGCTGTTTTGGGCCGTCCCATGCGCGGGGCACCCTGTTTATTTAGTTTTATTTTTTATTTTTTTCTTTCTTCTTTTCCGTTATTGCTTTTTCTATTTTTTAATAATTTGGGATTTAAAAATATTACAAAATTTTACAAAAAATTCATTTGAAAACAATGTTAAAGAAATCATAAAATGTCCGTGGATTCAAAAAGTGTTCGTGATTTCACACAAAATGTTCGTATATTCAGAAAATGTTTGTGATTTTGAAAAATATCTGTGTACTCAAAAAATCTTTGGAATTTGATCAAATGTTCACAAATTCAAAAAGTGTTCATGTTTTTTCCTAAATGTTCACAAATTAGAAAAACAATCATGAATTAAAAAGTGTTCATCGATTAAAAAAGTGTTCGCCATTTCATGTATTCGAAAAATTATCATGCATTTAAAAAATGTTCTAAGAACAAAAAGTTATCGTGAATTAAAAATATTGTTCCCCCAATTTCCGAAAAATGTTAGCAAATTGAAAAAAAATCAAGGGTTTAGACTAATGTTCACAATTCCCAATTTTTTTTGAATTGTAAACATTTTTATGAAACTTGTGAATATTGTTTTGGTTCCGTGATTATTTTTTGAATCGATGAAATTTTTTTTGAATCCGCAAACTTTTTTGAATTGCTAAAAAATTGTAGCAATTTTTTTTCAAGTTCACGAACATTTTTTCAATACACGAACTTTAATGAAAAGCATGGACATTTTTTTAATCCACAAATTTTTATGTTTTCAGGAACATTTTCCAAATTTCACATTTTTTTAAATTTTGAACTTCAATAGGGGCGCGCGAGAGGGGAGGAATTCCGTCACACGCAGTATAGGAGGTCCCTTAAGCGTCGACCTGTGCTATAAATAGGATCTGCCAACATGATGCTTGTTCCTTTTCTTTTTGTAAACGTTCTTTTTTTAGGGTAACTAGGTATTTTATTCAAGGATCATAGTGTCTGCTATACATATAATGTCAGGCTACTCCTCGCCACAAATAGCGCCCATTTACAAGAGTCGAAGAAGCTTTAGCTAAATCATGGGCTTCAGGATTTGACTCACGAGGCTCAAACAAAATGCAAACTTCATCAAATTCCCTCATGTGATGATGTATTTCATTGAGAAGTACTGGCGCGTAGACTAGTCTGCACCTTAGTTGATGCTTGTCACCACCTCAAGGCAATCTGAAGAAATCACCACTTTGCGTAAGTTCACATCCTTGGCAAGAGCTAGGGCCTCGTTACAAGCTTGTGCCTCCAAAGATGGAGGATCAAGTAATCCGTCGAGAGTAAAAGCGGAGGTCCACAGGTAACGTCCACATCTGTCTATGCAGATTGCTGCAGCAGCACCTACATTGCCACAGCGAGAAAGGCCACCGTCCGCCTTGATCTGCGCTGCTTCTCCCCCAGACGCGATCCACTTGGGTGGTTTCTGAACCTGCCGTGTTGTGACACATTGACAAGGCGGACGAACAGGCGCTATTTCCAAATCATCCAAATATCTGGTTATGAAGCATAAGGTGGATAGCGGGCCTTGAAATTCATCGTCGTGAATGGTGTGCCTACGAGCCCACCAAATCGCCCATATGGTAACCAGAACATGAGCATGACTGCTGATTCATTGTGTCGCAGAGCCAAAAAATCCATAGGCGAGCATCTATGGTTCTATTTGATATCACATGTTCGAGGATTTCTTCATGTGTCGTCCGATCCATTACATATGGAACAAACCAAAGCCGTTGCCATGTTGCGTTCATGCCTGGTACTTCCTGTTTGTAAGGATATATATGCTAATCTCCATGCAAACACCCTCACTTTCGACGAGACTTTAACTTTCCAAAGCTGCGGCCAGGACTTCTTGTCCGCTCCCTGATCTGATTGTGCAGTTTGATTCTCTAGCCAATCCTCCCTCTGAGATTTTATCGCGGCGATCATTCTATATGCTGAGCGGACTGAGAAAATGCCCCTCTTGTCGTAGGGCCATGCCCAAAAGTCATATTGAATCTTTGAACTAAGAGGGCGGATCCTATTTCGCGCAACGGCCGTTTTGCAAATGGGCGCCTCAAGGCGATTCTAATTGGGCTGGCCCATCTTGCCTTTTTTCATAGGGCCATGCCCAAAAGTCATATTGAACCCTTGAACTAAGAGGGCGGATCCTACTTGGAAAACCCTATTCGCCGCTTACTGCGGCAAGTAGCCGCCGCTTCGCACAGGGCGCAGCTCACCATGGGCCGGTCCATTTGAGTGGTTTCGCCTCGCGAGATGAACCGCAAAAAGCGATCGCGCTAGGGATCAAACCTGGCGGAACACACCGCGCTAAACCCTAAACCTACGACCTCCAGTAGTGGAACACACCGCGCTAGCCACCGCTACTAGCTCGTGGATCTGTAAGAATAGCAATGCTAAACTTAAAGAAACTAAAAACGAGGAAAAAACCATTTGTTCCTTCTATTGTTTTTTCTTCAGTCTTATTCTGACTTTCCTTTTTCTCGTTTTCTTTGTCTTATTCTTTTTTTTTTACTTTTTCTTTGTAAGCTTTTCGAAAAGTTCAAATATGGTTCAGAATTTTCAAAAAAGTTATTTTTGTCAAAAATTGTTCATATTTCTGAAATAGTGTTCACATTTACAAAATTTTGTTCGTAATTTCGAAAAATGTTCCTGATTTTTTTTGTTCGTTTTCTATCTTTTTATCAAAAGAAATTCAAAATATTCAATTTTTGTTCGTATTTTCGTAAAATTTTCAGTTTTCAAAAAAAAAATCTTCAATTCAAAATTTGTACCCGTTACACAAATTTTTTAAAGCTTTCGAAATGCAGAAAATATACCGGATTTCATAAAATGTTCGTGTTTTCATAAGACCTTTGCGCTTCCAAATTTGTTCGGGATTTTTCAAAATTGTTTTCAAGATTCAAAAAAATGTTTGTGCTTTAAAAAATTGTTCATGCTTCCAAATATTTTAGGGATTTTTCAAAATTGTTCTCTATTTCAAAATTTGTCCTCAAGATTCAAAAAAAGTTCGTGCTTTAAAAAATTGTTTTGGAGTTTTCAAAATTTGTTCTTAAGATTCAAAAAATGTTTGTGCTTTGAAAATTGTTCGCGCTTCCAAATTTGTTCTAAAGATTCAAAAAAAGTTTGTGATTTAAAAAAATGTCCGTGCTTCCAAATTTGTTCTCTGTTTCAAAATTTGTTCTCAAGATTCAGAAAATGTTTGTGCTTTAAAGAAATGTCACAAATTCCAAAAATGTTTGGGAAATTCAAAAGTTGTTTGTGTTTCCAAATTTTGTTTCAAAATTGTTCCAGTTCATTTTTTTGGGTAGTTTAAAAAATGTTTTCGTTCTAAAATATATGTTCGCGACTCCAAAATTCGTTTGTGTGTTGAAAAATGTTTGAGTTTTCTCAAAATTTGTAAAAAAAAACTAATAATATTCGCGTTTGGTAAAACATTCACGTTTTGTTTTTGCTATTTGAAAAATCGTAAAGGATGTTTTTCAAACAGTCTTATACTTTCTTTAGTTCTTGTAGGTTTCCGCTGTAGTTTGGTCAACTGAGCGCTTCCATCCTAGTGGCTAGTAAGGTGCGAGTGCAAGTCGGTAGTGCTGTGTTCGATTCTCGGCCATCAGGCCCTGCTAAATTTTGCAAATTATCACCTTGTTTTTGCAGCGCACTCCAATGGGCCGGCCGAATCGGCGAACCGCAGCGACGTGCCTGTGCGAAAGTCGCGTCGCCCCCTGTGCGTCGGCGCCCTGTTGGACGCAACGAGCGTCCAGTAGGAGTTCCCATCCTACTTGGCGCAACGCCCGTTTGCAAATGGGCGGCTGAAAGCGATTCTAATTGGGCTGGCCCATCTTGCCTTTTTTCCCCCTTTTGTTAAAAGGTTCAGTTCAAAAAAATTACGGAGCTCCAGACTTCAAACCCCTGTGCGTCGGCGCCCTGTTGGACGCAACGAGCGTCCAGTAGGAGCTCCCATCCTACTTGGCGCAACGCCCGTTTGCAAATGGGCGGCTGAAAGCGATTCTAATTGGGCTGGCCCATCTTGCCTGTTTTTCCCCTTTTGTTAAAAGGTTCAGTTCAAAAAAATGACGGAGCTCCAGACTTCAAACCCACGACCTTCACCTTCTAAGGAAATGAGCGTAACCACCAGGCAATCAAAGGATTAGTGCTCTTCTAACCTTTTTTCTTTCTTTTATTCTCTTTTCAATTGCGAGAATCACCCGATTTTGGGAACATGTGAACTTTTATGGAAATCGGTGATCTTTTTTTTCAAAATCAATGAACTTTTTTCAAAACCGGTGATCTTTTTTCCAAAATCAAAGAAGAATTTTCAAATTTGATGATGTTTTCCTCAAAATCAATGAACTTTTTTCATAATTCGTGATTTTTTATTTGGGTACTTTTTCCCAATTTCGTGAACTTTTTTAACCCACGAACATTTTTTAATAAATCTATGAACTTTTTATTTATTTCACAAACATATTCAAAATCATAAAAAACTAGAGACTGATCTTTTTCCTGAACCAGCAGCGTAGCACAGCCAGAAAAAAAATGCAGCGAGGCGAGTCCATGGAGGGAACACTTTTTTTTAGCGAGCGAGCGAAAGCGAATCCAAAGGGAGCGCGGGAGCGATGTTAATGGGTCGCGGCCTGCTGCTGGTCGCTGTAGGTGCCATTTTCTCCAATGGGCGCCTACAACGCCGAATAGGAGCTTCCAACTAAGAGGTATATTCATTATAAATGCAACATCTGGCCATGGGGCATATGGATCTCAGAAGGTTTGTTTATGGGGCCCACACCCTTCGTATTGGCAAGCGAAAAAAGACATATTTTCATCCCCCAAAAAAGGAAAAACAGACATTTTTTTTTGTTTGAAATGTCTAAAAAAACAGACATATTGGCATCTGGGCGTTGGGATTTTTGTATGTAACAAACACATAGAGGGTTATCACGGTCAAAAGAAAAATAGATATAGCAGGGTGTCAGCTGTCAAGGAGGGCATGATTGTTAAGTGATTTGTACTTATAAAAATGTACTGATTGTTTTGGCAAAACCCACATTTGGGATTCTTGCAGAATTTTCGGTGCAAGGGACATTGCTCTTCTTTTTCAGATTTACAGCAGTTACGACAAGTTATCTAATGTCCCTTATAATTAAATAGTTAAATGAGTGACTCATTAGATTTAAACTCATCTCTACTCGAGTTTCATCTTCACAAGAAGAAAAATACAGTATATAGATGTATTCCTGCATCGTGGCTCCACATCCACTAATGACCAATCTCAAATCAAACAAATAAATGTAATCATAACCAGGATCGGACGAAGGGCCCAAAAATATCATCGTGATGATAATTATATGGACGATGACAGATGCTTTTGGCCGCAGTACACGCATCATGCCCACTGTTCCACGGACAGTGGGAGGAATCAGGCTACAGTAAGCAAACCCGTAAAGAAATGGCAAGTTGGTCGCTCATCACTCAGCACCATCAGCTAGCACCACACCACCCTGCGCAGACGCACCAAAAACACGTCGCCGTAGTTTATTTCCTCGCCTCCCGCGTCGTGGTCAGCACACGGCAGAGAAGAGCAGAGCAGCGGCGGAGGCACCGAACAGCGGGGCCCGGCGGACAACGGCCGGCTGGCGTCGCCCGGCCCGTCGCCGTCGCGGCGGGGGCCATCGCTGCGAGGCGCGGCCCGACGAACGAGCTCCGTTGTTGCGTTGTGCCAGTAGCACTCCGTGGCTCCGTACGCTGACGCCCCTCCCGGCCTCCCCACGTGATCGAGGGCCCCTCCTCCTCCTCCTCCTCTGTCTGCGGCGGTGCCGTGGTGAGCGGTGACTCCGACTGCCGTCGCTACGGACGAGGCGAGCACCATGGCCACGGGGGGGCAAGGCAACGGGACGAGCCGCGGAGTCGCACGCGGCCTTGGCCTTTTCTCCCTCTCTTGTTTTCGCTTGGCTAGCAGCATCGGAGAGGAGCAAACGCGGCCAACGCTTCGGAGCGGCCAGGGGCCTTGAATGACTCGGTCGGGCTGTGCGCTTTGTCTTTGGGCGGACAGAGACGCCTGCGCGCAGCGGCTGGCAATTGCCGCCGGTGGCCCGCCCACCGGTAGCGATCTTGTCGCCGAGTGCTCCGGTTCCGCGGCTTCGCTTTTGGGGGAAAGCGACCCGCGCTCTGCTCGGTTGGTTTGGATGGGCCTGCCAGGCCCACCCTCCGGGCCTCCATGGACCCTGCAAATTATGTAGTGGTGCAATAGCCGAGCGCGCGGGAGGACCGAAGAAATCGTATGATTGGGGGCCGTGGATGCTGATGGATATACCCTCTCCTCCCGGCGTCCAATTCACGAATTTCATAATATCGAGTACATGAAAAATCAGCGGTGGAGGCTTAGAGATTCCGTAGCAGTTTGGCAAAAACACATGTGGTTGGCCCTCACAGCAGCCAAATGGTGCTTTGGGTTCGTTCATCGCCAGACCTTGCGTGGAGCGGTCTTACAGGCAGCCAGTGGCGGAGCCAGGAAAATTAGATCGAGGGGGCCAAGTGCTGTTAAAACATAATTGGGGAAGGCCAAAGCATAGAATAATAGAATTTCAGCAGGAAAAAATTCCTAATGATGCACTATTCATCAGTAAATTAGCTGCAAATTGCTAATATTAGGGGGGGCCAGGGCCCCTGCTGGTCCCCCCTGTCTCCGTCACTGCAGGCAGCAGGCTGGAAATGCAGCACAAACATTGTAGGAATATATCGGGAAACTCCATGCGTTTTACCGCCAATCATGTACATAGCGTGTTGGCTGAGAATTGCCACGGTCGAGATCTAGCCCTAGACGCACCTGAACCAGGTTGATTCGCAGCTGGTGGCTGAGCGGCGGCCATGTCAGCGGCATCGGACACGATACAATCGACCCAAACACAGTACGTGCGTACTTGTTTTTTTACCGGGTTTTCATGACGAAATGTGATGGGCACCCACATTACGGACGCAAACAGATTCGGTTCTTTCCTCCCGCGGCCCTACGCCAGATCGATCGGAGACGACGGCCACCGCGACAGTCTCAGATCTCGACGTGAACTGCGCGCGTATGCTCTTTTTATGCCGCCGCATATTCCATCCGCTCCCGGGCTGTCCAGCGGGCGGAGACTGACACCCAAAAGGCCTGACGTCGAGAGGAGAAGACGGCGATAATAGCACAGCGACAGATGCGTTCACCTCTCGCCAGATGACAAAAATACTCTAGTAGGCAGTGGTTAAGATCTGTAGACTGTGTGCTTGTACTACGGCAAGGCAATTCTGCATGTATGATCTCCTCTTCTGAAACATAGCAAGAAATCCCGTCTTGCATGCTCTGGAAAACTATGAAAAAAAAGAGTCACACGTTGGGTGGAGATTTGTCCTTGTGAGTTTTGATATTAAAACATCATAAAATGAGTTATTGAACATTAAGATGATGAACAAAAGTTACTGAACGATCATACTTTTGTAAGCAAGTTATTTTTTTAACACACTTCTGTAAGCAAGTTGCGGCTACTACATTCATGGCGATGGCGAGTCTTTTCAAAGGAAAGGCAAGCTGAGCAGAATAGTCGAAACAGAAGGGACGGATCAAACCGCCATTGCACGCAGCAGCGGAAAAAAGAATGCGCACGCGCATCTTCTTGTCCCTTTCATATCCGAGACGGATCTCTTCCACCCAAGCGATCGAGCCGCCGGGTAGAAAGTCGTACGCCTTTTTTTTCACTGCACGCACGACGACACAGCCTAGAGCCCTAGCTCGTTCGCTCTCCTAAAGAAGCTGCTGCTGCTAAATGTCGTCGCGTCACAAGCAATGCACAAAAGAGCCTGCAGGGCTAGGAAGATTCATGTGCCGTTTTTGCACCGTGTTTTTTGTATTACCTTCATCCCAAATTACTTGTTTTAAATTTGTTTACGAACAGACATATTTAACACTCAAAACATATCTAGATACGGATACATTCGTATCTTGACAAATCTAAAGCAAGTAATTTGGGATGAAGGGAGTACATTCCTGGACAACAACCTTCAGATACTCCAACTTAACGGAAACACTCCGTTAAGAAAAACATGAGCATGTGTATGCAAGGTTTACGAGGGCGAGATATCGTACTCGTTCTAGGTCGACCACAGTCCGAAAGAAAAGAAAACCCAGCTTGGTCTTTCTTTTGATTAAAAATAATGGGCAGTGACGTAAATTCACTACAACCTCTTGTCGTTTGTGGATCTGCATCGGTCAATTCTAGCTGTGGTTACAAGGACGAGCGAGTCAATTGTAAGAAACCACCACATTTGTAGCTAGGTTTGCAGGAAACTACCAAGTCGTTAATTCGTTGCAAAAAACACCGTAGAATCTCTTAACCCATTGTAAAAAGCACTGAACAGCCGTTTAACCTCGTTTGATCTCTTTTCCGACAGGTGGGCCCGAAGTCGCTGATGTGGCATGACGGACAGGCAAACGGCGCCGTTAGCACCAAAAGGGTCAAGACGCCGCTATTGGTCCGTCTTTGTCGATGCCCCCCCCTCTCTCGCCCCCTCCCTCTCTCTCTCGCCCCCGCTGCTTGCCGGTGATGGCCACCTCGTGTGGCGGTGATGATGGCGGTGGCGGTGGTGCTGGCGATGCATCTGGTGGCAGTGGTGCTCCTACAGATCCAACAGAGTTTTGCGGCAGTTCAAATCCATCTCAGGCTCCGCCTCTTCCACAGCCGCCGTCGCCGTCTTACTGTGTTGAGTACGCGGCGGCGAGGGCGTTCGCCAAGGCCATCAAGGAAGATCCAGAGGGGAGCCATCACTACACATCCTCCTTCGGCGGTGTCTTGTAAGTTTTCTCTTTCCATACCCCGATTTGGCTTCTAGGGTTAGGTTTTTAGGGTTAGGGTTCTAAGTGTCTGTGATTCTAGGGTTAGGGTTAGGGTTCTAAATGTCTGTGATTCTAGGGTTAGGGTTCTAAGTGTCCGTCATTCTAGGTGTTTGTGATTCTAGGGTTATAGGATTATTGTTGTAGCTTGTTTATGTGGTCAGACATGTAAGCGAAGTGTTTATGTAGTTCTAGGGTTCTAAGTGTATGTGGTAGGCTAACATTAACTGAAGTTACTGAATGTTAAACTCAATTTCAACCTACTCAATTACTAAATTTACTGAATTTTTAAATGAAAATGTTACTGAATTTATAACTGAATCCTGTACTGAATTTTGGACTGAAACTATAATTGAATTTTGGACATAATCCTATACTCAATCTACAACCAAGTGTACTTTGGACTGATACTATAACTGAAATTTTAACTGAAATTTTTAACTCTAACTGAATTTTTAACTGAAATTGTATTTTAACTGTATGTAGTAGGCTAACATTAACTGAAGTTACTGAAACTTTAGTTAAATCTTTAAGTGAAATATTAACTGAATTGTTTATTCTAACTAAATTGTTTACTTGAACTGAACTGTTTTACTTGAACTGTAGATTGAATGATGAAGTGTGGGAAGTCAGATTCCATTTCCATGACAGAGATAATCTTGAAAGAAGCCTAAATGTGGATGATATCACATTTTACAATCTGATTGCACTAATAGAGCTTGAAGGATATGGGATGACAAACTTTATGTATTATGTCAGAGATTCAGGTGTTGGGTTTTCAGGTATGGAAGAACTGACAGATGATGATAAGTTGGAGGAAATGTTGGATGACCTAGTTGTCAAAGGTCAGAAGGTGGTGAACATAACAGTCATCAGAAGTGATGCTGCAAAACCTAGTGATTTGAACATTGGACCAGTTTGTGAGGAGCAGGTTCCATTGTCTGAAATAGGTGTGCCAGTGGTGTATGAGATAGATACATCAGGGGTCTGTTTCCTAGCCCAACAAAGCCACAACCGGTGCGGTCAGGTCATTAACACAGGAGAGTTCATTTTTGAAGCGAAGTGTGCACCAAGATGCAGAATTTGCAATGCAGATTGGTGAAGAGAGGCATGAGTATTTCATGGAGCAAGACCAAGATCAAGAGAAAATTGAGCAACTGATGGAGCAGAAGAGGAATGAAGAGATTGAGAAGTTCAGGAAAAAGGGGAAAGAAAAAGAGAAATACAAGGCAGTTAAAAGAAAACTTCCAGAGCTAATGGCTGAAGATTTCACTGATAGTGAGAATGACACAGATTTACTAGCAGATGATGATATAATTGCTAGGCTTGAGGCAATGAAGAAGCACAGAGATTATCCACTTTATCATATTAAAGGGGAGACTGATGTGGATGAGCCATATGGAGTAGATGAGGAGGAGGGGGAGGAGGAGGAGGAGGAGGAGGAGGAGAAGGCACCAGAGGAGGAGGAGGAAGGGAGCAGCATAGGAGGAAGTAAAAGAAAGGGGCCAACTACAAGATCTCATGCTAGTTTGGATGAGATTATTGAGGAGGATTGGTTTCCTTCATCTGATGAGGAGAGCAACCCTGGTGACCTAAGTCAGGAGGACAATGATGGGGCTCAAATACCATGTGTGAAGCTTCCAGTTGATAGGAAGAGCAGGGCTAAAAAGAAGAAGCCCAGAGTTTGGTATGATGAGCAAAGGGATAACCCAGAAGAGCAATTTGTGAAGAAGCTCTGTTTCCTATATGTGACCCAGTTCAGGAGGGCACTTCTTAATTTTCACATCTCACAGAATAGGAACCATGCCAACCACAGGAACTGTCCAGACAGGATTATAGCTGTCTGCAAAGTTGAGACTTGTCCATTTTTCATTGCAGCTTCTCAGATAGCACATGAGAAGACATTTTGTATAAAGAAACTAAACTTGCACCATAGCTGCCCAGTAGTAGGAGAGAGAGCACAAAAGTGACTGCTAAGTGGTTGGCACATGAATGTGAGCAACAGTTGAGGACAGACCCCAACACACCTGTCCAGACTATAATTTCAAACTTGAAGCAAAAGCATGGAATAGAGGTATCTATACATATGGCCTATAGGGCAAGAAAGCTAGCCAAAAATGTAGTCCTAGGAGATCAGAAGGCACAATATCATAGGATAAGGGATTACCTAGAAGCTGTGCTAGAAACCAATCTAGGAAGTAGATGCATTGTCACAACAAAGCATCTGAAACTACATCCCAG
This sequence comes from Aegilops longissima, assembly GCA_021605205.1. Classification (NCBI taxonomy): domain Eukaryota; kingdom Viridiplantae; phylum Streptophyta; class Magnoliopsida; order Poales; family Poaceae; genus Aegilops; species Aegilops longissima. Next base: position 673,631,262 of record CM038682.1, on the reverse strand, counting down.
CAAGAACCCAAGATTCCATGGCTTGTTCATCTGCCTCAATGCTTGCAAAGAGGGTTTCCTTAATGGTTGCAGACCATTCATAGGTATGTGCACACCTACTAATTAACTAGTGACCCTATATTGCACACCCACTAATTTGTTGGTAATCTACTTGTGATCTTGTATGATAGGTGTTGATGGTTGCTTCATAAAGCTGACAACGGGGCAGCAAATCTTGGCTGCCACAGGAAGAGATGGAAACAATAACATATTTCCCATTGCTTTTGCAATAGTGGACAAGGAAAACACAGCAAGCTGGTCCTGGTTTCTTACTCAATTAAAATATGCCATTGGTGGCGAGTCGGGCAAGTTTGGCTACCACACTATTATATCTGACAGGCAAAAGGTACTACTCTCTCTGCCCCAATCATTGCTTGCATTGCTTATTAGTTGTATTTTTTTATTAATTTCATACATGGCATTGTTGTAGTATTCTCAAACTGTAGTTCATTCAAACAGGGCCTTCTTACAGCCATAAACAATGTATTCCCCAATTGCAAACAAAGATTCCGCCTTAGACACATTTATCAGAACTTTCAAACAACTGGTTTTAGAGGGGAAGAGTTGAAGAAATACATGTATCAGGCAAGTTATTCCTATACTGAGCATGGTTATGTAACAGCAATGGAAGGCATGAAAAAGGAGTGTGATCCAGCTTGGGAATGGCTATCTAGGATACCAAAACATACATGGGCTAGGCATGCCATGGACCACAATTGCAAAACTGACTTGGTAGTTAACAATATAGGTGAAGTTTTTAACAAGATGATACTTGATGTCAGAGCCAAACCCATTAGAACTATTGTAAGGGCATATTTATCCCCAAGATGTTTTGGTGATTGATGACAATGCTTTTGCGGACTAATCGTGTGCGTTGAGTTCTTTCAGAGATTCATCCTTTGGCACGAGACGATTACTTCCCCTCGGTGTTTTATTCAAGACGGTGTAGCTCCTTCGCTTCTATGCTGGTGGTCTAGTTTCAGAGGAGTCACCGTACTATCAAGAGGGATCCGCTTTGGTTAGGCTAGGTGGAATCAATACGCATACATCCCTATCACACTGTTGCTTTTTTTCCGCTTCATTGGAGCTATCTTTCCTTAATCTGTGCCCACTGTCTCTGTCCCAATGGTAGTACATGCGGTCCTCGTGATAGTACCGCCTGAAGCTAAATCAGCGGTAGTCCTGTCCCAGCGGTAGTACTGCTTGTGAGCTTCGGCCGTAGTACCGCAGTGGTTTCGGGCTACTACCGCCTCGATTCTCGACTGCTATTTCTCGTGTCGGGTTTTACGGTACTAGTTGCGGCAGTAGGGGCGGTAGTACCACTCCAAGCGGTAGTACCGTCTGTACTTCCACGGTAGTACCGCTCGGGGGACAGGGCCCAGTTTCCCTCGTCAGCGCGGCAGTACCGCTGGGAGGGAGCGGTAGTACCGCTTATAAGCGGTAGTACCGCCATGCCCAAGCGGTAGTACCGCTCTGTGCGGGGCTGGTTGGTGGGTAACGGTTGGATTGGTTCCCCCACTATATATAGGTGTCTTCTTCCCCAAAGTTGACCTACCTCTTTCCCCCAAAGCTCCATTGTTGCTCCAAGCTCCATTTTCGCCCGATCTCTCTCCCTAGCCAATCAAACTTGTTGATTTGCTCGGGATTGGTTGAGAAGGCCCCGATCTACACTTCCACCAAGAGAAATTTGATTCCCCCCACTTATCCCTAGAGGATCTTGTTACTCTTGGGTGTTGAGCACCCTAGATGGTTGAGGTCACCTCGAAGCCATACTCCATTGTGGTGAAGCTTCGTGGTGTTGTTGGGAGCCTCCAATTGTTGTGGAGATTGCCCCAACCTTGCTTGTAAAGGTTCGGTCGCCGCCTTCAAGGGCACCAATAGTGGAATCACGACATCTCGCATTGTGTGAGGGCGCGAGGAGAATACGGTGGCCCTAGTGGCTTCTTGGGGAGCATTGTGCCTCCACACCGCTCTAACGGAGACGTACTTCCCCTTAAAAGGAAGGAACTTCGGTAACACATCCTCGTCTCCACCGGCTCCACTCTTGGTTATTTCGTGCCTTTACTTTTGTAAGCTTCTTGTATTATATCCTTGCTTGCTTGTGTGTTAGTTGTCATTGCATCATATAGGTTGCTCACATAGTTGCACATCTAGACAACCTATATTATTGCAAAGTTTAAATTGGTAAAGAAAAGCTTAAAAATTGTTAGTTGCCTATTCACCCCCCCTCTAGTCAACCATATCGATTCTTTCAATTGGTATCAGAGCCTCGTCTCTTTTTAAGGATTTTACCGTCCGAAGAGTATGGTTGACTTCGTAGATGATGTGGGAGAGCACTCCGGTGCGAATCCGATATCATCTACGGGAGATGGGGGTAACTCGATCTCTCGTGAGGAATTCAATGTGGCGTTGGACACATTGAAAACCTCCATGACGACCGAGGTCAAGGACATGTTTAAGGAATTCCTAGAAGGGCTTAAACTTTCCACCGCACCCGTGAAAGTGGGTGATCCCGCCAACACGGGGATGGATGCTAACTCCGATAAGGGGGAAGCTACTAGTGAGAAAGCCCCATCATCTAGTGGTAAGAATGGCACCGACATCTTCGCCCATGTGCAATCTCCTCCCGTTTTATGGTGGACCGATTCCTTCTACTCATTTGAATCATGCCGGTCCACCTCCTAAGATTGATAAAAAGGAGGATTTTGATTCTTGGGTTTATCGTTTTAAGCGTCATTTAAATCATGTGAACACTAACCTTTGGAGAATCATTGAAGAAGGTTTCTATCCGATGACCGAGCAACTTCTCTCCTAGAGAAGTCGTGGACCATCAATTCAATGAGAATGCTCTCTTCATCATCCAAGAAGCAATCCTTCCGAAGACCTCCCTCATCTCCGCCCTACTCCTTGCCAAAGATGCTTGGCACAAGGTGGTTTCCTTTATCGAGGAAGCGCAAGCATTCAACGTTCCAACTATGAAGTGGTGCAAGATGAAGCCGATGAGTTTGCAATGAAAGAAGATGAAGAACCTCGTGAGCTCTATCGGAGAGTTACCAAGCTCGCGGTCTCCCTCCGGGATCATGGAAGTAAGGACACGGATGACAACTGGATCAAGCGCAAATTCCTCAAGGCAATGATGCCCTACCACAAAGCCATGTCCTCCGTCATCCGTCAAAGGCCGGACTTCCACACCCTGTCCTCAAGTGATGTGTTGGATGAATTTGTGGCTATGAGCATATTGGACAAGACCGCCGACAATGCGGTGCTTCGCTCCCAAAGAGCAAAGAAGCCCAACCTCGCTTTGAAGGCCAAGGTTTGTGTCGAAGAGTAAGGAGAGGAGGAAGAAGAAGAGAGCAACCTCAAGATCTGAGTATGACTATCATGAACACATGGCCCTTGCTTCAAGGCAATTTTGGAGCAAGAAGAACTCAAGGCCCAACTTCAACAAGAGCAACTCAAGTGGCGCAAAGGGCAAGCAACGAGTGAGGACTTGCTTCAATTGTGGTAATGTGAGTCACTTTGTTGCGGAGTGCCCATATGAGAAGAGGGAAGACAATGGTGGCAAGCTCATCCGTAAGGACAAGGCCAAGTCTTTCCCCAACAAGAGCAACTTCACCAAGAAGGCTCCTCACAAAGCTTTGGTGGTTCAAGAAGAGTACAATGAGGATGATGATGATGGTGAAGATTGTGAGTCGGTTGCCATGGCCTCCGTTGCCATTGCGACGACTCCTCAGGTGTCTCTCTTCGACTCACCTAATGAAAACATCACCGCCAAGTGCCTCATGGCTAAAGCCACCAACAAGGTAACCCCAACATCAAAACTACCATCATCAATCATTCTTCTTTGATGGATTGCATTGATGAACATGAGGGGACTAATGTGGAGGAGAATGAGTTTGAGACCTTTATGGGTAAACTCAAGGGCAAATCCAAGAAGCACTTCGTTGCTCTCTTGGAACAACTTGGTGAAGCCAATGACATGATCGAGGCTCATGAAGAAACCGTCTCTAAGATGGAAGGGCATAGTCGTGACTATGCCGATGAGATTTCGGTTCTTTACAATGATCTTGAGGAAGAGTGTGGTCTTCGTTTGGCTCTTGAGGAGTCATACGACGATGATCATGCTAAATTAAAGAAAGATCTTGATCATGCTTTTGTTGTGTCTCGTGTGCTAAGCTCCGAGAAGGCAAAACTTGGAGTTGATCTTGCTAGACTCAACGAGGAGTTTTACATTCTTGACAAGGCTCACAAAGTCTTGAAGGGTGCTCATGCTAGTCTCAAAGAGTCTCATGATCAACTCCAAGTGAAGCTAACCAACGAGAAAGCCACCTTTCCTCATATGGTATTGATTGATAATGCAAATGCTACTAACCCTTGTTGTGAGCATGTGCATCTTGTTGAGGAGAATGCTAAGTTGAAGGAGCAACTTGAAAAAGGCCTTGTCACATGCATACAAGGTGATAAGAACCTTAACGACCTTTTGAGTAATCAAAAGGAAGTTGTGGCCAAGGAGGGGATTGGTTTCGCACCCAAGCCCAAGAACAAGAAGAAGAATGACAAGACCAAGCAACCTCCTCCTCTCAAGAAAACTTTTGTGAGGGAGGGAGAGGGTGCTTACAAGAAGAAGAAGAACCAAGCAAAGGGTGGCAATGCCAAGAAGGGCAACGCCACCCCTCCGAACATAGCCGGCGACTTTAATCCTTCTTATGTGTTATGCCGCGCTAGTGATGGGCATGTTTATGCCAAATTTGTTGGTTCTCCTCATGAATACATTGAACGGTCTATTTGGGTTCCTAAGACCCTTGTTACTAACATCAAAGGACCCATTACAAAATGGGTACCTAAAACCAAGCATTGATCGTGTGTAGGAGTTTGCTTCCGGTGAGGGATCATGGCTGCTCGATAATGGAGCTACAAATCATATCACCGGAAGCAAGGACATGGTGGTGGATGTGCAAAAGGTTCCATCTATGCCCACCAATGTTGAGTGGGGTGATGCCTCACATTCTAAGGTTTTGGGTCTTGGCAAGGTTGTGATTTCTCATGATCTAACGATCGAGAAAGTCATGCTTGTTGAGTCCCTTGCATACAATTTGCTTTCCGTTCGTCAACTTGCACTCATGGGTTTTGCTACCTTCTTTGACATTGATACCGTGGCCCTCTTGTGGAGCAAGACTCTTAAAGTAGCCTTTGTTGGGCATGTCGAGAACGGTCTCTATGTGATTAACTTTTCGGAGCGACCCACTAAGACCGCGGCATGCCTAATGGCTAAAGTTGACGTGGGATGGCTTTGGCATCGCCGTTTGGCCCACGTCAATATGAGATCTTTGCAAAGTCTTCTCAAGGGGGACCATGTCCGTGGACTAACAAATGTTAGTTTTGTCAAAGATCGTGCTTGCAGTGCTTGTATTGAAGGAAAGCTTCATGAGAAGGCTCACCCTCCCACGACCATCATCTACTCGAAGAGACCCTTGGAGCTCCTTCACATGGATCTCTTTGGGCCTCCATCATTTGATAGTCTTGGAGGTAGAAAGTATTGCTTGGTGATTGTGGATGACTATTCAAGATACACTTGGGTATACTTCTTCAAGAGGAAGAGTGAGACTCAACAAACCGTCATCGACTTTGCAAATGAAGCTCAACGTCAACATAATGCAAAGATCTTGACAATAAGAAGTGACAACGGCACCGAGTTCAAGAACTACACCTTGGATGAGTTTCTTAGTGATGAGGGGATCAAGCATCAATATTCTGCACCATATACCCCTCAACAAAATGGTGTTGCGGAGAGGAAGAACCGGACGTTGATGGATGCGGCAAGGACCATGATGGCGAATTCAAGTCTCCATACAACTTTTGGGCGAAGCCATCAACACCGCATGTCATGCATCCAATCGGCTCTATCTCCCGACAGGCTTGAACAAGACTCCTTATGAGATACTCACCGCAACAAGCCCGATCTCAAGTACTTCCGGTGTTGGTGTAAGTGTTTCATTCTCAAGAAAGGTGTTCGCTTGTCTAAATTTGAAGCTAGAGCTCATGAGGGCATATTTGTTGGTTATGCTACAAACTCTCATGTTACCGTGTCCTCAATAAATCCACGGGACTTATTGAGGAGACGTGTAACATGGAGTTTGATGAGAATAACGGCTCCCAAGTGGAGCAAAGTGGCACTTGTGATGTAGGTGATGAAATTCCTCCTCAAACCATAAGAAGAATGGGTGTTGGTTTTATCCTACCCGTTGAGGAACCCCTTGTGGCCGAAGGAGAAGGACAATGCTCCACTCAAGTGGATCCATCACCAACCCAAGGCCCACACGCTTCCGAAGAACAAAGTGAAGGCCCTCAACCTCATGAACAAGACCAAGGGCAAGATCATGCTCAAGACGATGGTGACACACCAAATGATGCCCAAGGTCAAGTTCTCTCCACCGAGCATGCTCAAGATCAAGAACATGCTCAAGACGGCGCTCAAGATGATCAAGTGACCCCTCCTCATCTCACTTCCGAGGAGGAATTAGAGCGTCGTGCCGCCAAGATTGCGTCCAAACTCACCACCAAAGGCCATATCATGGAGAATGTGGTTGGAAGCCTAAGAAAAGGGGTAAGCACTCGTAGAAAATTGGCAAACTATTGTGAACATCACGCGTTTGTCTCTTGTGTTGAACCCCAAAAGGTCTATGAGGCACTCGAAGACTCCGATTGGCTCAATGCCATGCATGAAGAACTCAACAACTTCGAGTACAACAAGGTGTGGAGATTCGTGCCAAGGCCATCGGGGAACCACAACGTCATTGGAACCAAGTGGATCTTCAAGAACAAGCAAGATGCTCATGGGAACATCATTCACAACAAGGCAAGATTGGTAGCACAAGGCTACTCCCAAGTCGAGGGTATCGACTACGGTGAAACCTTTGCTCCCATTGCTCGCCTTGAATCCATTCGTTTGTTGATTGCTTATGCTTTCCATCACAACTTTAAGTTGCAACAAATGGATGTGAAAAGTGCTTTTCTTAATGGTCCTATTAATGAGTTGGTCTATGTCAAGCAACCCCCCGAGTTCGAGGACCCCTACTTCCCGGATCATGTGTATCAACTCGATAAGGCACTCTATGGCCTTAAACAAGCCCCACGCGTGGTATGACCACCTTACCGAAGTTGTTACAAGATCGTGGATTTGAGGTAGGGCAAATCGATCCCACTCTTTTACTAAGAAGGTCAATGGGGAGTTGTTTGTATGCCAACTATATGTTGATGATATTATCTTTGGTTCCCCTAACAAAGCTTTCAATGAGGAATTTGCCGCTCTCATGACCTCCAAGTTCAAGATGTCTTCTATGGGAGAGTTGAAGTTCTTCCTTGGTTTTGATATCAAACAAAGAAGAGAAGGAACCTTCATCAACCAAGCCAAATACACTCAAGACATGCTCAAAAGATTCAAGCTAAGTGATGTAAAGCCGGCTACTACACCAATGCCTACCAAGTGCCAACTTGACATTGATCCCAATGGTAAAGCGGTGGATCAAAAGGTATATCGCTCCATGATTTGCTCCTTGCTTTACCTTTGTGCATCTAGACCGGATATCATGTTGAGTGTGGGAATGTGTGCACGGTTTCAAGCCGCACCGAAGGAAAGTCACTATGTGGCGGTCAGCTTAATCTTCGATATTTGGCTCATACCCCAAACTTTGGCTTATGGTACCCAAGAGGGGCAAACTTCAAGCTTGAAGGATTTACGGATTCCGATTGGGCGGGAGACAAAGTGGATAGGAAGTCCACCTCCAGAGGGTGCCAATTTCTTGGTTGCTCTTTGGTAAGTTGGTCTTCCAAGAAGCAAATTTGTGTGTCTCTCTCGTCCACCGAAGCGGAATATGTGGCGGCCGGTAGTTGTTGTGCTCAACTTCTATGGATGAGGCAAACTTTAAAGGAGTACGGTGTCATTTGTGACAAAGTGCCTCTTTGGTGTGACAATGAAAGTGCCATCAAGATTTCTCTCAACCCGGTGCAACACTTCAAGACGAAGCATATTGAGAACCGGTAGCACTTCATCCGGGATCATATTAGGCGAGGGGAGATCGAGCTCAAGTATGTCAACACTCATGATAACCTTGCAGATATTTTCACGAAGCCCTTGGATGAAGCAAGATTTCGCGAGTTAAGGCATGAGCTAAATATCATTGATTTGAGCAATGTGACTTGAACCCGTGCACCTCCCACCACACTCAACTTGTTGTCTAGTTTAGATGTAGGCATGGACATAGGGGGAGTGTTGTTCTCTCAATGAACTCTCCCTCCCCCCATTATGCATAAATTGATCTAGTCTTTCACTTTAACCATATTTGTATGGTACTAGTGCTTCAAGGACGAGTTTTGGTCATGGGTCCAAGGTTAAAATCTTCGCGACGCCATACCTCTTGACTCAAACATAGGTGGCCTCGGCCACCGCCCTCTCTTGAAGAGGTGTGTTCTGGTCCATTGTTTGTGTGTTTGTAGCCTTGTTGGTTCTTCCTTTCTCTTGGCTGAGTTTTTCCTTTCTCTTTGAGCTTAAGCCGTGTGTTTAGAGGCCTGTGGTTGCTGAGCGGTACTACCGCCCACCAGCGCGGTACTACCGCTGCGAGGCGGGGGCAGGGGGAGTTTTCTTCTCCCCCATACCCATTCGCTCGCCCCCACGTCCATGTTCGTCTCTCCAGCAACCGGCGCCGCGGGAGGGCTCCGGCGGATCTCCCTCTCCGGGGCGATCCTCTCCATTCCCTTCGGTGGAGTCGATCCCCACCTTGTCCTCTTGCCATGGATGCCGGTGATAAGCTTCCTGAGCATCAGGCTCGGCGTGTCAACCCCGGTCGTGCCACGTCCAAGCGGTACCGTACAACTGAGTCTGCAGGAGGTTCCTCAAGTGCTGCTCCTCCACCCCAATCTGCAGGAGGTTCCTCAAGTGCTGCTCCTCCACCCCAACTCCAGAAGACGCCTGGTATCAAGCCGAAGCCAGGCAAAAATGTGCCAGAAATGCCAGCCAAGGAGTTCTGGGCACGACGTCGCCGCAACCCCTATGAGGCAGACCAAGATCCCACTATGGTCAACCGTCCGTTCTGCAACAGGTTTCAGTTTGCCATCTTCTTTGATGTTCTCAAGGCCAAGAAGAACCTCTATGTTAACATGCACTCCATCGACACCGACCATATGGAGAAGGATCCTGATTATTTTGGTGAAGCTCTTCAGATGTGCACTCAGCTGAACATTCTTGGTGTCATGCAATTCAACAAAGATTATGATGTTGATATTGTGGCCCAATTCTATGCCACGGTTCATCTCGGGACTGATGAGGACAGGACACTGACTTGGATGACCAATGGCAAGTTGCTTTCAGTCAAGTGGAAGGCGTTCATGAATTTGATTGGGGTGGAAGATCGAGGGCTTGAGTCTCCTGTCGGCTTTCATCCACACCGCAACAACTCCTCCACTCACAAGCAAGCTCTATGGCCCTACTGCACTTTGAAGGTCAACCCTGAGACGAAGAAGGAAACATATGAGCTTCGCCTTCTGGACATTCTTCACCGTGTCTTCCGTGAGACTCTTTTCCCTCGATCGGGAATCTGGATATGGTTCACTCTTATCTCGTGGACATGCTTCTCTTCCGTCGCGTGAGAAGGAACAAAACACCGGAGAGTCCTCGGATATTTCTCATGTTATGTGGTGCGAGCTGTTATCGCTATCTCCGAGCGCAAGTGCCCGATTTATGGCCCGCTCATCATGCTGATTATTGAGAAGGCACAGGGTCGTGTCTATCCCAAGGTGATGCTAGAGACCGGGAGTTGGTTTCTCACGACATCAAGCGCCCGAGGAAGAAGGACAACTGGGGCTCTCGTGTCCCTAAATCTGAGTTCCTTAAATGCGCCAACGCCATGGAGACCGAGGAGGAGGCTGAGACCGAGGCCGAGGATGATGATGACTATGTGCCTTCGTGGCGAGAGCCCTCTTGGGCAAAGAAGCTCAAGCTCAATATGAAGAAGTTGTTCTGCATGGAGGATCACGGTCAGTACATGACTCATGTGGGTGAGAAGAAGGCCCGTCGTCGTCACAAGGAGCTCATGCGCCAGTTGGGTGCCACAGTTAGCAGTGGATCTGAGGACCAGCTTACTGAGGAGGAGGAGTGGATTCAGTAGCACTACCCGTGGACCGATTCTGATGCCGAGCACTTCCCGACCGACGATGGTGGCGCAGACGTTCCCGCTGAGATCTGATTCTCTTGCTCTCACCTGGAGCTGTAGCCACACTCCCTCTCCTTTTTGGTGTCTCGATTCCAAAGGGGGAGAGAGTTTAGGGATTTGTGTTTCCTCGCGTCGTTTGTGTTTTCTCGCGTTTTCCTGGTTTGGTTTGTGCCTGGTTTGTGTCAGTGAGACCTAAGTTCTAGTCATATGGTGTGAGACATATGCTACCTTATCTTTCGAATATCTTTATCTATGTCTATCTAGCTTATGAGTTGCATGCTTATCCTGTTATCTGTATTGCTCTCATATATCATGCTTAGGTAGTTGGTCTCTAAAATGTAGGGGAGCGTTGATCCGGTATACATGCGTGCAGTCCAAAGCACTTATCTAGACAACACACATCCAGGGGGAGCCCTTCTACATTTTAGGACGGTGGGGCTTTGCGCCGATCCTATATCTTTCATGTTTGTGCAAATCCCGTATTGTCATCAATCCACCAAAAAGGGGGAGATTGTAAGGGCATATTTATCCCCAAGATGTTTTGGTGATTGATGACAATGCTTTTGCGGACTAATCGTGTGCGTTGAGTTCTTTCAGAGATTCATCCTTTGGCACGAGACGATTACTTCCCCTCGGTGTTTTATTCAAGACGGTGTAGCTCCTTCGTTTCTATGCTGGTGGTCTAGTTTCGTAGGAGTCACCGTACTATCAAGAGGGGATCCGCTTTGGTTAGTCTAGGGTGGAATCAACACGTACACATCCCTATCACACCCGTTGCTTTTTTCCGCTTCATTGGAGCTATCTTTCCTTAATCTGTGCCCACCTGTCCTATCCCAGCGGTAGTACCGCGGTCCTCGTGATAGTACCGCTGAAGCTAAATCAGCGGTAGTACCGCTTCCTGAGCGGTAGTACCGCTTGTGAGCTTCGGCCGTAGTACCGCAGTGGTTTCGGGCTACTACCGCCTCGATTCTCGACTGCTATTTCTCGTGCCGGGTTTTACGGTACTAGTTCTTGCGAGAGGGGCGGTAATACCGCTCAAGCGGTAGTACCGCTTTGTACTTCCACAGTAGTACCGCTCGGGGACAGGCCCTGTTTCTCCTCGTCGGCAAGCGATCACTGGAGGGAGCGGTAGTACCGCTTATAAGCGGTAGTACCGCCCTGCCCAAGCGGTAGTACCGCTCTGTGCGGGGCTGGTTGGTGGGTAACGGTTGGATTGGTTCCCCCACTATATATAGGTGTCTTCTTCCCCAAAGTTGACCTACCTCTTTTCCCAAAGCTCCATTGTTGCTCCAAGCTCCATTTTCGCCCGATCTCTCTCCCTAGCCAATCAAACTTGTTGATTTGCTCGGGATTGGTTGAGAAGGCCCCGATCTACACTTCCACCAAGAGAAATTTGATTCCCCCCACTTATCCCTAGCGGATCTTGTTACTCTTGGGTGTTGAGCACCCTAGACGGTTGAGGTCACCTCGAAGCCATACTCCATTGTGGTGAAGCTTCGTGGTGTTGTTGGGAGCCTCCAATTGTTGTGGAGATTGCCCCAACCTTGCTTGTAAAGGTTCGGTCGCCGCCTTCAAGGGCACCAATAGTGGAATCACGACATCTCGCATTGTGTGAGGGCGTGAGGAGAATACGGTGGCCCTAGTGGCTTCTTGGGGAGCATTGTGCCTCCACACCGCTCTAACGGAGACGTACTTCCCCTTAAAAGGAAGGAACTTCGGTAACGCATCCTCGTCTCCACCGGCTCCACTCTTGGTTATTTCGTGCCTTTACTTTTGCAAGCTTCTTGTATTATATCCTTGCTTGCTTGTGTGTTAGTTGTCATTGCATCATATAGGTTGCTCACATAGTTGCACATCTAGACAACCTATATTATTGCAAAGTTTAAATTGGTAAAGAAAAGCTTAAAAATTGTTAGTTGCCTATTCACCCCCCTCTAGTCAACAATATCGATCCTTTCAACTATGGTAGAGGGGATCAGGACAAAGCTGTTAGTGAAGTTCAATGAAAATAGGACAAAGATCGAGGCGCTAAGTGGCGATATGCCCAACATATCTTTGAGAAGCTAGAGGAAGCAAAACATCATTCTAGGTTTTGTCAGTCTATCAAAGCTGGACCTGATCTCTTCCAGGTGACAAGTGGAGAAAGCACATATGCAGTTAACTTGTTGCTGCATACATGTGGTTGTAGGAAGTGGGACATGTGTGGAGTTCCTTGCAATCATGGTGTTTCTGCAATCAACAAGGCAATACTACAGCCAGAAGATTTTGTTCATGACTTCTTCAAGAAACCAATGTATATGGCAGCTTATAGTCCAATAGTTTTCCCTATGCCTGGGCCTGACTTGTGGCCAAAGACTAGAACCCCTGACATTGAACCACCAATGTTCAAAGAAAAGCCAGGAAACAAAGAGACAAAGAGGAGAAAGAGCAGGTTTGAAAAGCCAGCTCCAAAGGATACATCTAGGATGGCAACTATCACTTGTAGCAATTGCAATAGGACTGGGCATAGGTACACTAGTTGCAAGCAGGCTCTTAAACCAACCCTAGCTATGAGAAGGAACCAGCACCAGGTAACTACTGTTGTAGGTTTATATATATCAGTTTCACATATCAGTTTCTAACATTTGTATGCTGTAATTGCAGGAAAATAGGATAGATGATACACCCGGAACTGTATCTGCTCCTGCTCCCATGCCACCAAGGAGAAGTGCTCCTTCTGCTCCTTCTGCTGCTCAAACTGCAGCTCCAGCTCCACCAGCTCCAAGGGCTCCAAGGGTAGCAAGGAGAGCTCCTACTGCTCCTGCTTTAGCTCCCAGTGCACCAAGGAGAGCTCCTTCTGCTCCTGCTGTAGCTGCAGCTCCTCCTGCTACAAGGGCAACAAAGAGAGCTAAAACTACAAGGACTGCAACTTCTACTGCTGGTGCTGGTCCAAGTTCTTCTACTGCTGGGCCAAGAGGAAGAAACAAGTTCATCCCCCCAAGAGTTGTAGGTAGTGGAAGAGTGAGGAAGCCATCCTTTAAGATGTCTGAGTGGTTCAACTGTTCTCAAGGGAGCAGCAGGTGAAGTTGTGTTAATTCGTGTTGAGCTGATGATGTTGAAAACATCTGCATTTTGGTTGTGATGACACCTTTCATGTAAGGTACCTAGTGGACTTGTTGGGTTGTGATGAAAACTTGTGTTGCTTCTGGTTAGCTGTTGATGTTCTAAACATCTTTATTCTGGTTGTCATGAGTACTTTCATGTAAGGTACCTAGTGGACTTGTTGGCTGTGATGAAAACTTCTATATTATGGTTGCTTCTGGTTAGTTGTGGCTCCTAGTGGACTTATTCTGGTTAGTTGTTCATGTTCAAGTTAGTTGTTCTTATTGTTTGCTAATAAGTGTGATGAATGTGGTAAGTTGTTGTTATTGTTTGCTAATAAGTGTGATGAATGTGGCTAATTTGATCATCTAGGGTGCCTCGACGTTGACGGTACCCAAGATAACCTAATTTGATCATCTAGGGTTCCTCGACGTCGACGGTATCCAAGATAACCTAATTTGATCATCTATGGTTCCTCGACGTCGACGGTATCCAAGATAACCTAATTTGATCATCTAGCGTGCCTCGACGTCGACGGTATCCAAGATAACCTAATTTGATCATCTAGGGTGCCTCGACGTCGACGGTACCCAAGATAACCTAATTTGATCATCTAGGGTGCCTCGACGTCGACGGTATCCAAGATAACCTAATTTGATCATCTAGGGTTCCTCGACGTCGACGGTATCCAAGATAACCTAATTTGATCATCTAGGGTGCCTCGACGTCGACGGTACCCAAGATAACCTAATTTGATCATCTAAGGTGCCTCGACGTCGACGGTACCCAAGATAACCTAATTTGATCATCTAGGGTGCCTCGACGTCGATGGTACCCAAGATAACCTAATTTGATCATCTAGGGTGCCTTGACGTCGACGGTATCCAAGATAACCTAATTTGATCATCTAGGGTGCCTCGACGTCGACGGTAGCCAAGATAACCTAATTTGATCATCTAGGGTGCCTCGACATCGACGGTATCCAAGATAACCTAATTTGATCATCTAGGGTGCCTCGACGTCGACGGTATCCAAGATAACCTAATTTGATCATCTAGGGTGCCTCGACGTCGACGGTATCCAAGATAACCTAATTTGATCATCTAGGGTGCCTCGACGTCGACGGTACCCAAGATAACCTAATTTGATCATCTAGGGTGCCTCGACGTCGACGGTACCCAAGATAACCTAATTTGATCATCTAGGGTGCCTCGACGTCGACGGTACCCAAGATAACCTAATTTGATCATCTAGGGTGCCTCGACGTCGACGTATCCAAGATAACCTAATTTGATCATCTAGGGTGCCTCGGCGTCGACGGTACCCAAGATAACCTAATTTGATCATCTAGGGTGCCTCGACGTCGACGGTACCCAAGATAACCTAATTTGATCATCTAGGGTGCCTCGACGTTGACGGTACCCAAGATAACCTAATTTGATCATCTAGGGTGCCTCGACGTCGACGGTACCCAAGATAACCTAATTTGATCATCTAGGGTGCCTCGACGTCGACGGTATCCAACATATCCTCATTCCATCATTTAGGGTGCCATAGTTAACATCAGGACATAGTTAACATCATGCCACCATAGTTAACATCATACTTAACAACTCTAAGGTACCTAGTTAACATCATACTTAACAACTCTAGTCACTAACATAGTTAACATCATACTTAACAACTCTAGTCACTAACATAGTTAACATCATGACAGCGTAGTTAACATCATACTTAACAACATAGTTAACATCATGACACCATAGTTCAAAGCTTACAAGACATAGTTCAAGGCTACAACCTACTTCAAACACTACAAACGGCCACTGGTTCACACATTACAAGCCATAGTTCAATGCTTGAAACTTAAGATAATGACCCATATGGTCAGATTACAAATCACTCTTCATCACAAATATCCTTGATGTCCTTCAGCTTTCTCTTGTTCTTGTCACTAGCTTTCACAAGATCAGCAATGTGAAACTCCAAATTCCTGTTGGGGAATGTAGTAATTTCAAAAAATTTCCTACGATCACGCAAGACCATGGTGATGGCATAGCAACGAGAGGGGAGAGTGTCCGTCCACGTACCCTCGTAGACCGAAAGCGGAAGCGTTATAACAACGCGGTTGATGTAGTCGTACGTCTTCACGATCCGACCGATCCAAGTACCGAACGACGGCACCTCCGAGTTACGCACACGTTCAGCTCGATGGCGATCCCGGACTCGATCCAGCAAAGTGTCGGGATGAGTTCCGTCAAGACGACGGCGTGGTGGACGATGTTGATGCTCCACCGACGCAGGGCTTCGCCTAAGCTCATGACGATATGACTTCTCCGCGCAGGCTTCGCCTAAGCTCATGACGATATGACCAAGTGGAATATGGTGGAAGGGGCACCGCACGGCTAAGGAAAGATCCGTAGATCAACTTGTGTTTCATGGGGTGCCCCTGCCCCGTATATAAAGGAGCCAAGGGGAGGTGGCGGCCCAAGGGGAGGCGCACAAGGAGTCCTACTCCCTCGGGAGTAGGATTCCTCTCAATCCTAGTTGGATTAGGATTAGGAGGGAAAAGAGAGAGGGGGCGGCCCACCTTCCTAGTCCTAATAGGACTAGGGGAAGGGGGCGCGCCACCTAGGGCTGCCCTTCTCCTTTCCTCCAAGGCCCACTATGGGCCCATGTAGTTCCGGGGGTTCGGTAACCTCCGGTACTCGATAAATTCGATTTCACTCGGAACCTTTCCGATGTCCAAATGTAGGCTTCAATATATCAATCTTTATGTCTCGACCATTTGAGACTCCTCGTCATGTCCGTGATCACATCCGGGACTCGAACAACCTTCGTGCATCAATACTTATAAACTCATAATGAACTGTCATCGAAGCGTTAGCGTGCGGACCCTACGGGTTCGAGAACTATGTAGACATGACCTAGAACCATTCTCGGTCAATAACCAATAGCGGAACCTGGATGCCCATATTGGTTCCTACATATTCTACGAAGATCTTTATCGGTCAAACCGCATAACGACATACGTTGTTCCTTTGTCATCGGTATGTTACTTACCCGAGATTCGATCGTCGGTATCAATACCTAGTTCAATCTCGTTACGGTAAGTCTCTTTACTCGTTCCAGTAATACATCATCTCACAACTAACTCATTAGTTGTAATGCTTGCAAGGCTTAAGTGATGTGTATTACCGAGAAGGCTGGAGATACCTCTCCGACAATCGGAGTGACAAAACCTAATCTCAAATACGCCAACCCAACAAGTACCTTTGGAGACACCTGTAGTACTCCTTTATAATCACCCGATTCGTTGTGGACGTTTGGTAGTACCAAAGTGTTCCTCCGTAAACGGAGTTGCATAATCTCATAGTTATAGGAACATGTATGGGTCATGAAGAAAGCATTAACATACTAAACGATCAAGTGTTAAGCTAACGGAATGGGTCATGTCAATCAGATCATTCAACTAATGATGTGACCTTGTTAATCAAATAACAACTCCTTGTTCATGGTTAGGAAACATAACCATCTTTGATTAACAAGCTAGTCAAGTAGAGGCATACTAGTGACATCTTGTTTTGTCTATATATTCACACATGTATTATGTTTCGGTTAATACAATTCTAGCATGAATAATAAACATTTATCATGATATAAGGAAATAAATAATAACTTTATTATTGCCTCTAGGGCATATTTCCTTCAGTCTCCCACTTGCACTAGAGTCAATAATCTAGATTACAAAGTAATGATCCTCACACCCATGGAGTCTTGGTGCTGATCATGTTTTGCTCGTGGAAGAGGCTTAGTCAACGGGTCCGCAACATTCAGATCCGTATGTATTTTGCAAATCTCTATGTCTCCCACTTGGACTTGGTCCCGAATGGAATTGAAGCGTCTCTTGATGTGCTTGGTCCTCTTGTGAAATCTGGATTCCTTTGCCAAGGCAATTGCACCAAGATTGTCACATAAGATCTTCATCGGTCCCGATGCACTAGGTATGACACCTAGATCGAAATGAACTCTTTCATCCGACTCCTTCATTTGCTGCTTCAAGCAGCTATGTACTCCGCTTCACATGTAGATCCCGCCACGACGCTTTGTTTAGAACTGCACCAACCGACAGCTCCACCGTTTAATAAAAACACGTATCCGGTTTGCGATTTAGAATCGTCCGGATCGTGTCAAAGCTTGCATCGACGTAACCATTTACGACTAGCTCTTTGTCACCTCCATATCGAGAAACATATCCTTAGTCCTTTTCGGTATTTCAGGATGTTCTTGACCGCTGTCCGATGATCCATTCTGGATTACTTTGGTACCTTCCTGCCAAGCTTACAGCTAAGCATACGTCAGTCTGGTACACAGCATTGCATACATGATAGAGCCTATGGCTGAAGCATAGGAACATCTTTCATTTTCTCTCTATCTTCTGCTGTGGTCGGGCATTGAGTCGACTCAATCTTACACCTTGCAACACGGGTAAAAACCTTTCTTTGCACGATCCATTTTGAACTTCTTCAAAACTTTATCAAGGTATGTGCTTTGTGAAAGTCCAATTAAGCGTCTTGATCTATCTCTATAGATCTTGATGCCCAATATGTAAGCAGCTTCACCGAGGTCTTTCATTGAAAACTTTTATTCAAGTATCCTTTTATGCTATCCAGAAATTCTATATCATTTCCAATTAATAATATGTCGTCCACATATAATATTAGAAATGCTCTGAGCTCCCACTCACTTTCTTGTAAATACAGGCTTCTCCAAAAGTGCATGCGAACCCATATGCTTTGATCACACTATCAAAGCGTTTATTCCAACTCCGAGAGGCTTGCACTGGACCATAAATTGATCGTTGGAGCTTGCACACTTTGTTAGCACCCTTTGGATCGACAAAACCTTCTGGTTGCATCATATACAACTCTTCTTCTAGAAATCCATTCAAGAATGCAGTTTTACATCCATTTGCCAAATTTCATAATCATAAAATCGGCAATTGCTAACATGATTCGGACAGACTTAAGCATCGCTACTGGTGAGAAAGTCTCATCGTAGTCAACCCGTGAACTTGTCGAAAACCTTTTGCAACAAGTCGAGCTTTGTAGACAGTTACATTACCATCAGCGTCGGTCTTCTTCTTAAAGATCCATTTATTTTCAATGGCTTGCCGATCATCGGGCAAGTCAACCAAAGTCCATACTTTGTTCTCATACATGGATCCCATCTCAGATTTCATGGCTTCCAGCCATTTTGCGGAATCTGGGCTCACCATCGCTTCTTCATAGTTTGTAGGTTCGCCATGGTCAAGTAACATGACTTCTAGAATAGGATTACCGTACCACTCTGGTGCGTATTTTACTCTGGTTGACCTACGAGGTTCAGTAGCAACTTGATCTCAAGCTTCATGATCATCATCATTAGTTTCCTCACTAATTGGTGTAGTTGTCACAGAACCATTTCTTGTGATGAACTACTTTCCAATAAGGGAGCAGATACATTATCTCATCAAGTTCTACTTTCCTCCCACTCACTTCTTTCGAGAGAAACTCCTTCTCTAGAAAGGATCCGAATTTAGCAACGAAAATCTTGCCTTCAGATCTGTGATAGAAGGTGTACCCAACAGTCTCCTTTGGGTATCCTATGAAGACACATTTTTCCGATTTGGGTTCGAGCTTATCTGGTTGAAGTTTCTTTACATAAGCATCGCAGCCCCAAACTTTAAGAAACGACAACTTTGGTTTCTTGCCAAACCACAGTTCATAAGGCGTCGTCTCAACGGATTTTGACGGTGTCCTATTCAACGTGAATGCGGCCGTCTCTAAAGCATAACCCCAAAACGATAGCGGTAAATCGGAAATAGACATCATAGATCGCACCATATCTAGTAAAGTACGATTACGACGTTCAGACACACCATTTCTCTGTGGTGTTCCGGGTGGCGTGAGTTGCAAAACTATTCCACATTGTTTCAAATGTAAACCAAACTCGTAACTCAAATATTCTCCTCCACAATCAGATCGTAGAAACTTTATTTTCTTGTTACGATGATTTTCCACTTCACTCTGAAATTCTTTGAACTTTTCAAATGTTTCAGATTTGTGTTTCATTAAGTAGATATACCCATATCTGCTCAAATCATCTGTGAAGGTGAGAAAATAACGATACCGCCCGCGTGCCTCAACATTCATTGGACCACAAACATCGGATGTATGATTTCCAACAAATCAGTTGCTCGCTCCATAGTTCCGGAGAACGGCGTTTTTGTCATCTTGCCCATGAGGCACGGTTCTTAAGTACCAAGTGATTCATAATCAAGTGATTCCGAAGCCCATCAAGATGGAGTTTCTTCATGAGTTTTACACCGATATGACCTAAACGGCAGTGCCACAAATAAGTTGCACTATCATTATCAACTCTGCATCTTTTGGCTTCAACATTATGAATATGTGTATCACTACCGTCGAGATTCAACAAGAATAGACCATTCTTCAAGGGTGCATGACCATAAAAGATATTACTCATATAAATAGAACAACCATTATTCTCGATTTAAATGAATAACCGTCTCGCATTAAACAAGATCCAGATATAATGTTCATGCTCAACGCGGCACTAAATAACAATTATTTAGGTCTAAAACTAATCCGAAGGTAGATGTAGAGGTAGCGTGCCGACCGCGATCACATCGACTTTGGAACCATTTCAACGCGCATCGTCACCTCGTCCTTAGCCAATCTTCGCAATCCGTAGTTCTGTTTGAGTTGCAAATATTAGCAATGTAACCAGTATCAAATACCGGTACTCTGCGAGTATTAGTAAGGTACACATCAATAACATGTATATCACATATACCTTTGATCACCTTGCCATCCTTTTTATCCGCCAAATACTTGGGGCAGTTCCGCTTCAAATGTCGGTTTGCTTGCGGTAAAAACACTCGTTTCAGGCTTAGGTCTAGACTTGGGTTTCTTCTCTGAGCAACAACTTGCTTGCTGTTCTTTTGAAGTTTCCTTCTTCTTCCCTTTGCCCTTTTCTTGAAACTAGTGGTCTTGTTGACCATCAACACTTGATGCTCTTTCTTGATTTCTACCTCCATGCTTTTAGCATTGCGAAGAGCTCAGAATTGTCTTAGTCATCCCTTGCATATTATAGTTCATCACGAAGCTCTTGTAGCTTGGTGGCGTGATTGGAGAATTACATCAATGACACTATCATCCGGAAGATTAACTCCCAGCTGAATTAAGTGATTGTTATACCCGGACATTTTGAGTATGTGCTCACTTTGTGAACTATTCTCCTCCATCTTGCAGCTATAGAACTTATTGGAGACTTCATATCTCTCAATCCGGGCATTTGCTTGAAATATTAACTTCAACTCTGGAACATCTCATATGCTCCATGACGTTCAAAACGTCGTTGAAGACCCGATTCTAAGCCGTAAAGCATGGCACCTGAACTATAGAGTAGTCATCAGCTCTGCTTTGCGACGTTCACAACTTCGGCTCAACATCTGCAGCAGCTCGTCACCCAGCGGTGCTTCCGGGGCGTAATTTTTACGTGCAGCAATGAGGATAATCCTCAAGTTACGGACCCGTCCGTGTAATTGCTATCATCATCTTTCAACTTTGCTTTCTCAAGGAACGCATTAAAATTCAACGGAACAACAAAGACGAGCCATCTATCTACAATAAACATAGACAAGCAAAATACTATCGGTACTAAGTTCATGATAAATTTAAGTTTAATTAATCATATTAAAAACCTCCCACTTAGGCAGACATCTCTCTAGTCATCTAAGTGATTACGTGATCCAAATCAACTAAACCATGTCCGATCATCACGTGAGATGGAGTAGTTTCAATGGTGAACATCACTATGTTGATCATATCTACTATATGATTCACGCTCGACCTTTCGGTCTCTGTGTTCCGAGGCCATATCTGTTATATGCTAGGCTCGTCAAGTTTAACTGAGTATTCGCGTGCGCAACTGTTTTGCACCCGTTGTATTTGAACGTAGAGCCTATCACACCCGATCATCACGTGGTGTCTCAAAGACGAAGAACTTTCATAGCGGTGCATACTCGGGAGAACACTTCTTGATAATTTTTTAGTGAGAGATCATCTTATAATGCTACCGTCAATCAAAGCAAGATAAGATGCATTAAGGATAAACATCACATGCAATCAATATAAGTGATATGATATGGTCATCATCATCTTGTGCTTGTGATCTTCATCGCCAAGCACCGTCATGATCACCATCGTCACCGGCGCGACACCTTGATCTCCATCGTAGCATCGTTGTCGTCTCGCCAACTATTGCTTCTACGACTATCGCTACTCCTTAGTGATAAAGTAAAGCAATTACATGGCGTTGCATTTCATACAATAAGCGACAACCATATGGCTCCTGCCGATTGCCGATAACTTCGGTTACAAAACATGATCATCTCATACAATAAAATATAGCATCACGTCTTGACCATATCACATCACAACATGCCCTGCAAAAACAAGTTAGGCGTCCTCTACTTTGTTGTTGCAAGTTTTACGTGGCTGCTACGGGCTGAGCAAGAACCGTTCTTACCTACGCATCAAAACCACAACGATACTTCGTCAAATAGACTCCGTTTAACCTTCTCAAGGACCGGGCGTAGCCACACTCGATTCAACTAAAGTGAGAGAGCAGACACCCGCCGGTCACCTTTAAGCAACGAGTGCTCGGGCGGTGAAACCAGTCTCGCGTAAGCGTCGCGTAATGTCGGTCCGGGCCGCTTCATCTCACAATACCGCTGAACCAAAGTATGACATGCTGGTAGGTAGTATGACTTGTATCGCCCACAACTCACTTGTGTTCTACTCGTGCATATGACATCAACGCATAAAACCAGGCTCGATACCTTTGTTGGGGAGCGTAGTAATTTCAAAAATTTCCTACGATCACGCAAGACCATGGTGATGGCATAGCAACGAGAGGGAGAGTGTCCGTCCACGCCCTCGTGAGACCGAAAGCGAAGCGTTATAACAACGCGGTTGATGTAGTCGTGACGTCTTCACGATCCGACCGATCCAAGTACCGAGCGTCACGGCACCTCCGAGTTACGCACACGTTCAGCTCGATGGCGATCCCGGACTCGATCCAAAGCAAAGTGTCGGGATGAGTTCCGTCAAGACGACGGCGTGGTGGCGATGTTGATGCTCCACCGACGCAGGGCTTCGCCTAAGCTCGCGATGATATGACTTCTCCGGCGCAGGCTTCGCCTAAGCTCATGACGATATGACCGAAGTGGAATATGGTGGAAGGGGCACCGCACACGGCTAAGGAAAGATCCGTAGATCAACTTGTGTTTCATGGGGTGCCCCTGCCCGTATATAAAGGAGCCAAGGGGAGGTGGCGGCCCAAGGGGGGCGCACCAAGGAGTCCTACTCCTCCGGAGTAGGATTCCCCTCAATCCTAGTTGGATTAGGATTAGGAGGGAAAGAGAGAGGGGGCGGCCCACCTTCCTAGTCCTAATAGGACTAGGGGAAGGGGGGGCGCCACCTAGGGCTGCCCTTCTCCTTTCCTCCAAGGCCCACTATGGGCCCATGTAGTTCCGGGGGTTCGGTAACCTCCGGTACTCGATAAATTCGATTTCACTCGGAACCTTTCCGATGTCCAAATGTAGGCTTCAATATATCAATCTTTATGTCTCGACCATTTGAGACTCCTCGTCATGTCCGTGATCACATCGGGACTCGAACAACCTTGGTGCATCAATACTTATAAACTCATAATGAAGCTGTCATCGAAGCGTTAAGCGTGCGGACCCTACGGGTTCGAGAACTATGTAGACATGACCTAGAACCATTCTCGGTCAATAACCAATAGCGGAACCTGGATGCCCATATTGGTTCCTACATATTCTACGAAGATCTTTATCGGTCAAACCGCATAACGACATACGTTGTTCCTTTGTCATCGGTATGTTACTTACCCGAGATTCGATCGTCGGTATCCAATACCTAGTTCAATCTAGTTACGGTAAGTCTCTTTACTCGTTCCGTAATACATCATCTCACAACTAACTCATTAGTTGTAATGCTTGCAAGGCTTAAGTGATGTGTATTACCGAGAAGGCTGGAGATACCTCTCCGACAATCGGAGTGACAAAACCTAATCTCAAATCGCCAACCCAACAAGTACCTTTGGAGACACCTGTAGTACTCCTTTATAATCACCCGATTACGTTGTGACGTTTGGTAGTACCAAAGTGTTCCTCCGTAAACGGAGTTGCATAATCTCATAGTTATAGGAACATGTATGGGTCATGAAGAAAGCATTAACATACTAAACGATCAAGTGTTAAGTTAACGGAATGGGTCATGTCAATCAGATCATTCAACTAATGATGTGACCTTGTTAATCAAATAACAACTCCTTGTTCATGGTTAGGAAACATAACCATCTTTGATTAACAAGCTAGTCAAGTAGAGGCATACTAGTGACATACTGTTTTGTCTATATATTCACACATGTATTATGTTTCCGGTTAATACAATTCTAGCATGAATAATAAACATTTATCATGATATAAGGAAATAAATAATAACTTTATTATTGCCTCTAGGGCATATTTCCTTCAATTCCTCCTCTCAGTGCTCAACTTTTCCTTCTCCTTCAAATGAGAAAACTTCAGATTCCTAATCACATTACCTTGGGCAACATGAATGCTCTTCAACTGGTCAACCTTTTGCTTCAGTTCTTTGTTCTCAGCATCCATTGCACCCAGCTGTTCCTTCATAGCTGACATTTTGTTGTCCAAAGTAGGAGTGATCTCCTCATTTTCCTTGGGAATATTGTCCCGGTATCAAGTAGGTTGTTCACATCCTCAACAAGCTTCTCATAAGTCTCCTGTAGCTTGTTCTTCGTGATGTCGATTGTGGACAAGTGATGAATGTTCGGACATGCCATCCTATTAGCACGCGGCAATCCTCATACATAACCCATAGTTTGTGAAGAGCATTTTGCGATGCTCGCCACTCCTCATCTACCCATCGAACAACACCACAACCGCTTGCTTCTGCAAAACAACAAGTACAAATGCATTTACTTCCTTTTTCAATTCACTTCTATTCAGTCCAATTCAAAACAACTATAGTATACTGCACATGCACAATTCAGCTAAATTCTGAATTTATATCTGATTTTTTAACAACATAGTACACTGAATTTACTTCATTTATAATATACCTTAATTTTTAACAGCACAATACAATTCAGTTCAATTCATTTAATTCATTTATATCTATGAACAATGCACATCACTCAGTGACTATCACTCAGTCACTATGGTATAGTACATGACAGTACCTTTAACTAAACTACAAGGTGAACAGTGAACATGAACACAGAACAGTGAACATGAACAATGAACAGTGCTTATGAACAATATATAATTTCCACACAAAATAAGCAAACTATAGATTTTTGCTAGCACTCACATCAAGTCCACAGGCAATGAACCTCCTCCCAGTGCTAATCCCTTCGAAGCAAACATGCCTCTTCGCCGGCTGGCCATGCTCACACATCACCATCACCTCATTGTCAACACCAGAGTAGTTCGGGTCCTCGATTGTAGCGGGGATCTACATCAACAAAAGAAACGCATAAAATCCATCTCACGAGTTCAAATCGAGCAGGAAAAAGAAAATCCCCAAATCGAAACCCTAGCTCAAAGAACAAAATGCCCAACTGACCTTGATAGGGGAGCCGCCTGAAGAGTATTCGTAGCCCGATTCCTCGCTGGCGTCGCTCCACGAAACCATGGCGGACGGCGGCGAGCTGGCTTCTCACCGACGGCGCGAGCGAGAGAGAGAGAGCAGAGAGAGGCGAGAGAGAGAGAGAGAGAGAGAGAGAGAGAGAGAGAGAGAGAGAGAGGGTGGGGGGACTGTCTGACGAGCACCGACAGGACGGACCGGCGCGGCGTCTTGACCCTTTTGGTGCTTACGGCGCCGTTTGCCTGTCCGTCATGCCACATCAGCGACTTCGGGGCCCACCTGTCGGAAAAGAGATCAAACGAGGCTAAACGGCTGTTCAGTGCTTTTTGCAACGGGTTAAGAGATTCTACGGTGTTTTTTGCAACGAATTAACGACTTGGTAGTTTCCTGCAAACCTAGCCACAAATGTGGTGGTTTCTTGCAATTGACTCAGGACGAGCCGCTAAATTAATGAAGTGGTTGCCTAGGACACCATACGTGCAGCTGCTTTCTCATATTTTCTGCTCTTGCAAGTGGGTGCACAGTACGGTGCAGACAAATCCATTCAAAATGGAGTGATCATTGGAGCACCCACACCACCATCAATCGATGGTGATTAATTAGATTAGGGTTTGTTCTTTGCAAGCGGTCCATGAGTTGGTCTCTAAGATGGGACCCAAGATTTGAAAAAGGGAAGTTAAAATCAAAACCAGCTTATTGTCCAACAAAAAGTATATATAGGTCTATTTTATTTATCAAAATATGTATGTGCTTTCTCTATGAAAACCGTCGTCTTACATTTTGATACCGAGGGAGTATTAACTAATTAGGCCCCTCTGTTTGTTTTGAGTGGCCACTTGACCACGTTACAATTATTGATCCAACAAGACCACACTCACAGAGTCACAGTCACGGCTGAGCTCACACAAGTTGCAGTTACTAATTATAAGATCAATTAGCATTCCCATTTTCTCATACAGACAAAAATGATGGGACTTTTGACTACATGTTTAGCTTGATTTGTCCGCTTTGCTTCCCTCACCAAGCACCTCGGGATCATCCTAGACCTACACTACACAAACCTAGTAGTTGCCACTTGCCACTTAATCTACTCCTTAACTAACACCGATTGGCCCCGCTTATCCACTCTTAAGTATTTTCCAAGATGTGTCGCACTAACCACTGAATGAAACTAAACAAAATCGCCATCGTTTTCGGGCCAGACTTTGCACTCACACACCATCCTCTTGTTCCATCATTTTTTTCAGCCCTGGCCTGAGCATGACAGCCGGGCCCCGCCGGGCCGAGCTGCTAACCATGATTCTTCCGGAGCACTCGTTGTGTTTGTTTTGATAATATAATCCGATTCCTCGGTGGCCAATGTCGCTTGCCCTCTCGATTGCATCAGAGGTTGCCCCAGATTCCATGCATCTCACACTTTTTCTATTGTCGTTGGTTTGATTAGCCCTGTGCTTATGTCAGACACACTACCGGGACTAGTTTAATTTGAAGTCATGGTCGCTTGCTTCATCCATCTTACTCTGGACAATATGCGATGCCTTTTACTCTTAACAATCTCCCATTTTTCTATTATAAATTATAATTGGTTGCACTCACCGGTTACCAATGTTTTATAACAGCATGTTGCCGAACATTATTTCATGATAGCAGCACATATGATTAGGGGAAAATGCTGCTCAAACTTTGTACTAAATCAGTTCAATTAATATGGATCCGAGGGAGTGCTAGCATTCTGACAGACATGGTCATATTGACACACACCAAACCCAAGCCAAAAATGGCCTGGTTTGCGCACCACCCGGGAGAAGAATACCAGAAATGTTGCTGGCGTTTTGTGGTAAGAACTGGCCTCTGATGCAGGCCTGCTCCCAACTTCCCAAAGGCTAAAAAAAGAAAAATAATGCGCTGTCAGGGAGCGTATTTTACTAGCTAACATCGTCAGAAAATCATGAATAATCAAAGCACATATACAAAAATAGGTTAAGAAAGGCTACACATTTACTCACAGGCAATCTGGAAATTTAAACAGGGCATCTGAGAGACCGAAGAAAAGCAGCCAACCAGAATAGAGTTGGAGTAGTACAAGAAAAGGTGCAGTATGGTCACCAAGCACCAATGATTTGCAGGGAGAGAGATACTAGGACTTTTTCTTAGGCCTCTCTGACTCTCTCTCTCTCTCTCTCTCTAGGGAGGGGGAGCTGCTGTTGGATAAGAGAAGAGAAGGGAGGAGAGCTAGAGATAGGCAGATTAGCAGTACAACCCATCTCGCAGATTCTGAATCTCCTCGTCCTACTGCCCATCTTCTTCTCTGGCTTTCCAGGTGAGGCCGCCCGATGTTACACAGATCCGTCATGCATTTTATCTCCCTGGTTCCTCGGCTCCAATCTAGGAGCCATGGTTCTTTGTGTTGTTCTGGCCAGATTTAACCATTCTTCTAATGGTTTTTTCGGTTGAGCTTTTCTGTTGGTTAGTGCTGGAATATGTGATTTGAAAAGGGGGAATAAAGCTCGCTTCCTGATTTGGTTTGCCTTTTGTTTTTCCCATTTCCGGTCGATGTGCCTGTTTGTCCTCTTTCAGATTTTTGTTCCCGTTTATCCTCTCTCATTTCCTGTGCTTTGACAGGATTTTTCACGAGCTGTGGTAAACAACAGCAATTTGTCTTTAAATCATGTCGAACTGCCTGCTATTGTTTTTTTTCTTCTCTTGACCTCTAATGCTCTGAATTTGGCGCCTGTGCTGTGTGCGGCAGCGGTGCTAATCACCACTAATTCAGATCCAATCCTGTTGCCACATCACACACTATGTCACTTAGCCAGAAGTTATGACATTGTGTGAATTAATGGTAGCTCAAGCATAAAATGGATTCTGTGGTCATAAACAAGCTCCTTCTGCATGTACACAAATTTCTTTGCGAGAAGCTTCAGTATATACATTTTCTGAAGTGTATTTATATTCTGAATGAACTGTTTGGTTGGATAAGTATTAACAGGCATCAATTTTTGTGTGTTCAGCAGTGTATGATCAGGTCACTAATCAACTGAACCAGCATGAGCTCCCATGGTGTTGTTGCCGTGAAGCCAATCGCTGCGCCGGACAAAACAGCGCATTCTTATGCTTGTGGATCCACACAGTCCTCAGTTCATAAGCTGCTGGATGATAATCTGTCATCCACCAGTCAGTCATCAGACATCAAGACCGAGCTGATCCGAACGTCGAGCCTGGGAAGAAGCAGCCTGCCATTTAACCTTCAGAGAAGAAGCCCTGAGCCTGATCCTGAAAGTCCATTGTCTCATGTCTCGCATCCCAATTTTTCAGACCCCATGGCCTCAAACTCTTCAACGTTCTGCACAAGTTTATTCTCGTCATCTTCGACAAACTCGGCGCCGTGCCGGCGAATGGGTGCTCTGCCTTTCCTGCCTCACCCTCCTAAGTATGAGCAGCAGGCTCTCCCAGGGCAGTCGTCAACCTCCTCCCTGCAGCTCAGTGGTGACACAGGCAATGCTCATGACGAAGCTGAACAGACAGACGACATAAAGGACTTCCTCAATCTTTCTGCTGGAGATGCTTCTGATGGCAGCTTCCATGGTGAAAACCAAGCGTTTGCTTTCGCCGAGGCCGAGCAGATGGAGTTCCAGTTCTTGTCTGAGCAGCTAGGAATCGCCATCACCGATAATGAGGAGAGCCCCCAATTAGATGTGAGTCCATTGCCATTTGGTGCATTTTTGTTTACTGCAGTGTGAGGGTAAAAAGTTCTCCATTGAACTTTTGCAGCATGTCTGAAACTCACTCCTAGTATTCTTCTTCATCTGATATGTTGTTGTTCAGGACATATACGACACGCCGCCGCCTCAAATGTCGTCGCTTCCAGTGTCATCCTGCTCCAATCAGAGTCTGCAGAATCCAGGGTCTCCGGCTAAATTGCCGCTTAGCTCATCGCGGTCGTCTTCTGGATCTGCAGCAGCTAACAAGTCAAGATTGAGGTGGACACTGGAGCTCCACGAGCGTTTTGTAGAGGCCGTGAACAAGCTCGAAGGACCTGACAGTAAGATGACTGCTCTGCTTTCATTTCCCAAAAGTATTTTTAATTTTCTGTTTTCCACTCTAAATACTCCAGTTCACTTCAACATCTCTTATTACAGAAGCAACTCCCAAGGGCGTTCTGAAGCTTATGAAAGTGGAAGGCCTGACCATCTATCATGTAAAGAGTCATTTGCAGGTACTACTTCAGGGCTATTTCCCTACTTCACTAAAAATGAAATCAAACATCTCTTCTTCTTTTCATTGTTACTCATAGTTTGCCTGTCTTTGTTGTACAGAAGTACCGACACGCAAAGTATATCCCAGAGATCAAAGACGGTAAACAAACTACAGAAGATAAATATTGCTCACAAGTATTCGGTATCGGCGCTTTTTGCGATTCTGAATTTTGATGCATACTGTTGTCTGCAGAAAAGAAGGCTTCCTCGGACGTTAAGAAAGTACAACCAGGTAGCAGTGGAAGTGATCCGTTCAAAAACAAGTAAGCTCTCTTAATTATTACACCGGAGTGCATGCTTAGCAAACACCATGACCTTAGAAATTTACATCTCTTCCCTTCTCGTTTTATTAGGAACTTGGCAGAAGCTCTACGGATGCAAATGGAGGTTCAGAAACAGCTCCATGAGCAGCTAGAGGTAGTCTGAAACTCTGAAATGCAGTTCACTGTTGTCATATGTGTCAGAATTCAGACATACTTCTGAAGTTCATATTAGAAAATTGTCTGGAGTCTGTCGATTTTCTGACAGTCTGCATGCTTAATCTTGGCCAGGTGCAAAGGCAGTTGCAGCTACGCATAGAAGAACACGCGAAGTACTTGCAAAGGATACTGGAGGAGCAGCAGAAGGCCAGCAGTGGCAGCTCGCTCTCACTGAAAACTCCGACGGAGCCGTCCGTGTCGACGTCGAAAGACAGAACTGAACCTGAAGAGGCCACCACCTCTTCACCTCAGACGACCAAGAACAGCGAGACAGGGTCCCCTTGTTCATAACAACCGTCACATCGTCCGGTGCTTCGCCATTGCCGGCAGCCGGCGGAAAGCTCACCACTTCCTCGGTGGCAGAGCTGTGGTGGCCACGATGATATATACACGAACATGGTAGTTTGGACGAAATTGAGGTTTTAGCCGGTGGTCGCCAGTGGATGCATGTATATTGTATATAACTTTCACTTTGGGAATAGGAAATGGAGGAACCAATAAGCCGATCATAGCATGGTTTTGAATGTGCATCAAGCAGTGCCCAAAATCGAATTTGCATAAAGTGTTTGGATATTTGCTGCATTTTTGGGTCGAAAAGATGAATTACGTTTTCCATCCCCTCTTATTTTCCCGCTTTCCCAAAATGCCCCTGCACCATATAGCTTCAGAAACGACATATAGTATATAGTGTAGAACTGCAAACCCTCGTTCTTCTCTGTTCTCCCCCAAAAATTTCAGTTTCCCCCCAACTTCTAGGTCTAGTGGCACGACGGCCATCGCCCCAACTTCTGGTCCGGCCTACCTTCACCGGCCCACCATATTGGATCAGTTCAAGACCAGCTTCGATTGACATTTTCCGGTAAAGTTCGTGTTGGAAATATTAGCACTTTCTCGAATAATCTAATCCACGAGTAGACAGTAAACAAGACAAATACGGTATGCATCTCATACCGATACCTAAGCATGTGAGCACGTACAGTACATAGAACCGAACCATCTATGAACAACATATATACGGCTAGCACATGAACGAGCAGATAGGGGATGAACGAGTTATACCCTTCGGTTGGCCAGGCCAACGCGGCGGTGGCAGCAGCAGCCTCGGCATCAGCCAAGGCCTTCTTCTTGGCAACTTCGTCGTCAGCCATGGAGTCGATGTAGAGAAAGTAGTGGAAGCAGAGGCGGACGAAGATGGGAACGGATCGGAGCAGTCGCGTCGAGACGCTCCCCAAAAACCTTATTGCCGTTCTCCCGGGCAGGATCTCGAACGACAAGGTTCCGGAGGCACCTGCTCTCCCGACCAACCGTGCACGCGGTCGTCGGGATGGGATCGCCGGAGGCAACACAGAGAGAGGAACAGTAGATGACTGCTAGGGTTGTACGAGAGGGAGTGAGTGAACTGAGTTAGGGTTCACTCCACTGGCCAGCGCCTTCTTATATAGGCCGTCAGGTAAGTGGGCCTGGGCCAGGCGCACGACCGAGTTCGTGAACATCCCACGGTCCAACGTCTCGGACACTGGCGCTTCCTTAAGCGACCCGTTAATTAATTAACAATTAATTAACCATTCCTGAGCGGCAAAAATAAGCTTCGGCTCGGCTCATTCCCGCAACCCGCGGCGCGCGCGTGCGTCGTGATGAGGCGAGGCGGGCGGCGGAGGAGGAGGAGCGTGCGTGTACAGCTCCTATTCCCAAGCTCCCAATTGCAAGTGGTAGAGCAGCCCTTATAAAGAGGTCTCACTCTTCTTACTGTAGCAGTATGGGACTAAACATCCCACACTTCCCACCACTTGCCGTACACATGCATGGGCCTTAGAGATTAATCAGGGATTATTGTCTTATATGGGTCTAAGCCTATCCATAATCCATCAATCCCCCACCAGATCTCGAGGCACATAAGTTTGTCAACTGTTCCAAACAATGTTTGACATACCAGAATTTTCGATTGGAGATGTTAAGTTGAACTTCCACCTAGAGCAATAGGATTAGACTTCTTCACAACCCAACAATGGACTATGCCTTGAATTGTCGGTTTGGCGTGTAGAAGTTTCGCCTATTGTCGCCGACACGTGGCTGCGAAGGCTAAACCCCACGGGGAGCTTATTAGTCATACTCGTACCTTCTCATGAGCTTCCTAGAGATCACCCAATCTCATAGGCTGTGACCAGCAATGGGCTCACATAGGTGTGTTCCTCCAAAGAATGCTTTGTAGGTTAGCATCTTGCTTACATAAGCTTTGGAACACATTAAGACAAAAGTCATCGCCTTACTGTAATTGAGAGTATTATTGCATCTCCAACGGAGTGGGTTAATTAAGGGTACTCTCCTCAGTTGACCGCTGGATTGTTTTCCCAGGTCCTAATTCACAGGATATCCGATCACATAGGTTGGGTTACCCCCATGGCAACTTACGTGGGTCTCATACCCATCTCCCTCGATGCATTTTCTATCACAATCCATGATAGCCCTTTCGTAAAAGGGTCTGCAGATTCTTAGCCGTCTGGATATAATCCAACGCTATTACTCCGGAGTTTCTTGATTTTCTGGCAGATTTTAATCTTCTTCTTATGTGCTTCGTGGATTTCAAGTTGTCCTTTGAACTCTTAGCCTTGGCAATCACTGTTTGATTGTCACAGTTCATAAGGATAGCCGGGACTGGTTTATCAAACACCGGCAAATCCATCAAAAGCTCTCGAAGCCATTCTGCTTCGACGCATGATGTGTCTAATGCTGTGAGTTCTGCTTCCATCGTTGATCTGGTTAAGATCGTCTGCTTGCAAGACTTCCAGGAAACAGCACCACCACCAAGTGTGAAGACATATCCACTTGTGGCTTTCATCTCATCAAGATCGATATCCATTAGAATCACTATACCCCCTCAAAATCGCCGGGTACCCGAATAGTGAATCCGTAGTTCACAAGACCTTGCAAATACGCATCACTCGCTCAACAGCATGCCAATGCACATCTCCCGGATTGGAAACAAACCGGCTCAGTTTGCACACAGCAAATGAGATGTCAGGGCGATTAGCACAAGCTAGGTACATGAGTGAACCAACCACTTGAGAATATCTCAATTGATCTACAGCCGTGCCTTCAAACTTTCGAATCCGCACGCTAGGATAATATGGTGTTGCAGAAGGTTTGCAGTCCGAATATCCAAAACGGCTCAGAACCTTCTCAACATAGTCGGATTGCAAAAGTGTAATTCCACCCTCAGTATTTCTCAGTAGCTTGATGTTCAAGATAATCAGCCACTCCCAGGTCTTTCATCTCAAAGTTGTGAGATAGAAAAGCCTTGACCTCCTCAATGACCTTGAGGTGGGTCCCAAATATCAGTATGCCATCGACATACAGACATAGTATAACCCCTTCGCCCCCACCATAGCGATAGTATACACATTTGTCAGCTTCGTTAACTACAAAGCCAGCAGATGTCAAAGTTGTATTAAACTTCTCATGCCATTGCTTAGGCGCTTGTTTCATGCCATACAAAGATTTCACTAGCTTACACACCTTTCTTTCCTGACCATTTACTAGAAAGCCGTCTGGCTGTTGCATGTAAATTTCCTCATCTAGCTCTCAGTTAAGAAAATCCGTCTTAACGTCCATCTGATGAACGAGAAGACCATGCGAGGCAGCCAATGCGAGTAACACTCGAATGGTTGTCAATCTAGCCACAGGTGAGTAAGTATCAAAGAAATCCTCTTCTTCTTTTTAGGTATAACCCTTGGCCACAAGCCTAGCCTTGTACTTCTCAACAGTACCATCAGGCCTAAGCTTCCTCTTGAACACCCACTTACATCCCAATGGTTGGCAACCATAAGGACGATCAGTGATCTCCCATGTCCCGTTAGCCATGATGGAATCCATCTCGCTATGGACCGCATCCTTCCAGTAGTCAGCATCCGGAGATGCATAAGCTTCTGAAATGGAACTGGGAGTGTCATCATCCAGGAGGTACACGAGGAAATCATCACCAAAATACTTTGCATTCCTTTGTCTCTTGCTCCTAACTGGAGCTTCCTCGTCTTCCTCCGTGGAACTTTCATCACTTTTGTGTTCATAGTATTCCATCGGAATGGCAGGTTCAAGAGTCTCATTAGATTCCAGTCTAGAAGTGCTTTGCATATCTCTCATGGGGAATATATCCTCAAAGAATGTAGCATCCTTAGACTCTATAATTGTACCGACCTTCTGGTCAGGTACCTCAGATTTCACCACTAGAAATCTATAGCCAACACTATTCTTAGCGTAACCCAAATTAACGCAGTCCACGGTCTTTGGTCCAAGCTTACGCTTTTTGGGGATCGACACATTGAATTTCGCCAAACAGCCCCAAGTGCGCAAGTAAGAGAGTGTAGTTCTTTTCTTCTCCCATTGCTCATAGGGAGTAGTCTCATTATCCTTCGCGGGAACTTTATTCAAGACATGACATGATGTCAATACAGCCTCCCCCCATGCCTTGGATAAACCCGATGTATCTAACATGGCGTTAGCCAAATCTGTTAGAGTACGGGTTTTCCATTCGGCAACCCCATTGGACTGGGGTGAATAGGGAGGCGTCCTCTCATGAATAATACCATGTTCCGCACAGAATAAATCGAACTCACTAGAAAAGTACTCTCCACCACGATCAGACCGGACTCGTTTAATTTTCTTCTCAAGTTGGTTCTCAACTTCAGCCTTATAGATTTTAAAGTAGTGTAGAGCCTCATCCTTTGTGATTAGCAAATACACATAACAGAATCTAGTGGAATCATCAATCAAAGTCATGAAGTATCTCTTTCCACCTTTAGTCAACACACCATTCATCTCACAGAGATCTGAATGTATGAGCTCTTGTGGTGCCAGGTGGCTCTCCTTTGCAGGCTTGTGAGGCTTATGAGGTCGCTTTGCTTGCACACACGCATGGCACTTAGAGCCTTTGGCTAAAGTGAAACTCGGGATTAGATTCATCTTAGCTAGCTGTGTCATACAACCGAAATTTATGTGACAAAGACGTGAATGCCAAACCTCACATTCGTTCACATTGGAATGAATTTGGTTCACGACTTTATTACAGAAATCCTACAGGGAAAGGCGGAACAAACCACCACAATCATATCCTTTTCCAACAAATAGTCCATACCGAGATACGACTACTTTGTTAGAATAAAATACTAACTTAAACCCTTCTTTACATAGAAGGGAGCCACTAACAAGATTCTTCTTGATGGCAGGGACATGCTGCACGTTCTTCAGTTGCATGATCTTTCCCAAAGTAAACTTCGGATCTACCGTGCCAACACCATGAACAGAAGCATGCGAGCCATTCCCCACGGAACAATCTCATGTGACCTGGTAAGAACAAAACAAGGACACATCAGCACACACATGAATATTGGCCCCAGTGTCAACCCACCAATCGGTGGACTGACAGACTGAAAGTATGGTAAACAGATTACCATACCCTGATGCCGTATCATTGTTGCTCAGAGTCACATTGACAGACTTTGCGTCCTGTCCTGGCTTCTTATACTTGTTTGGGCATTTGTTGGCCCAGTGTTCAACCGAACCACAAGTAAAACATCCCTCATCCTTCTTGTTTTTCTTCTTACCCTTCTTCTTGAAGGTAGTATTCTTCTGGACAGAGTTCTTTCCCTTGAACTTGTGGGAGTTCTTCTGCACCATATTGGCGCTAGAAGAACCCTCTGCCTCTTTCACGTGTGATTCCTTTGCTCTCGAGTTCTGCTCAACACTTAGATGACCGATGACATCCTCAACAGAGAATTCACGTCTCAAGTGCTTGAGAGAAGTAGCAAAGTTCCTCCATCCAGGAGGGAGTTTTGCAATAATGCAACCCGCGACAAACTTTTCCGGTAACTCACACTTCAGGAGCTCCAGCTCCCTAGCGACGCATTGTATCTCATGGGCCTGGTCCAATACAGAATGGTTATCAACCATTTTGTAATCATGGAACTGGTCCATAGCATACAACTCCCTTCCAGCATCGGTTGTGCCGAATTTAGCTTCGAGCGCATCCCACAAATTCTTGGCAACGCGCATATGGAGATATGCATCTACAAAGCTTGTCTCAGATCACAGTAAGAACGGCTCCCAGAAAGATGGTGGTTTCCTCCCTAAACGCATTCTCCTGTTCAGGAGCAATCGCTACCGTGGGAGACACACCACTAACCCAGAACACGTTAATTGTTGTGAGCCACAAGGTGGTCCTCGTTTGCCAACGCTTAAAATGCGTTACAGTAAACTTTTCCGGTTTCAGAGTAGCGGCGAAGGCATGAGTCGAGAAGTGCCTAAAAGAGGGTTTTTGGATTGTTGGAAACATTAGCACTTTCTCGAATAATCTAATCCATGGGTAGACAGTAAACAAGGCAAATACGGTATGCATCTCATACCGATACCTAAGCATGTGAGCACGTACAGTACATAGAACCGAACCATCTATGAACAGCATATATACGGCTAGCACATGAACGAGCAGATAGGGGATGAACGAGTCATACCCTCCGGTTGGCCAGGCCAACGTGGCGGCGGCAGCAGCAGCCTCGGCATCAGCCAAGGCCTTCTTCTTGGCCACTTCGTCGTCAGCCATGGAGTCGATGTAGAGGAAGTAGTGGAAGCAGAGGCGGATGAAGACGGGAACGGATCGGGAGCAGTCATGTCGAGACGCTCCCCAAAAACCTTATTGCCGTTCTCCCGGGCAGGATCTCGAACGACAGGGTTCCGGAGGCACCTGCTCTCCCGACCAACCGTGCACGCGGTCGTCGGGATGGGATCGTCGAAGGCAGCACACAGAGAGGAACAGTAGATGACGGCTAGGGTTGTACGAGAGGGAGTGAGTGAACTGAGTTAGGGTTCACTCCACTTGCCAGCACCTTCTTATATAGGCCGTCAGGTAAGTGGGCCTGGGCCAGGCCCACGACCAAGTCCGCAAACAGCCCATGGTCCAACGTCTCGGACAGTGGCGCTTCCGTAAGTGACTCGTTAATTAATTAACAATTAATTAACCATTCCTGAGCGGCAAAAATAAGCTTCGGCTCGGCTCATTCCCGCAACCCGCGGCGCGCACGCGCGTCGTGATGAGGCGAGGTGTGGCGTGGCGAGGCGAGGCGGGCGGAGGAGGAGGAGGAGCGCGTGTGTACAACTCCTATTCCCAAGCTCCCAATAGCAAGTGGTAGAGCAGCCCTTATAAAAAGGTCTCACTCTTTTTACTGTAGCAGTATGGGACTAAACATCCCACACTTCCACCACTTGCCGTACACATGCATGGGCCTTAGAGATTAACCAGGGATTATTGTCTTATATGGGCCTAAGCCCATCCATAATCCATCAGTTTTCCCCCTGCTCTTATCGCTGCTCTTTGGAGCGTGTGGGAAAGAAGGATGTGCAGTCTAGGTCAGGGGTCTGTGCTGAACGAGAGAGGAGGGAGCTCTTTAGATTCAGGGGCGTGCCAAGGGTTTCCAGATTGGGTTATATCTTTGTAACAAGATGATGCATTGTTTTTGACTTATAGCTTAATAGATTTGATAAAAGAAACATAGAGTACTAATATATCAGGATACTGAATGGAGAGTATAAAATTGATCGCATCCTCTCAACTTCTTGAAATATAATAACATTGTAGAGTACTAATTGTTCAACATATCAGGGTGTAAATATCTCAAATAATATAGAGCGGATACGATATAGAGTGATAAGAAAGCTTACAAGTTACATGACAACTTTCCCATACTTCAGTTTTTTATAATGTGTGATTTTTTTCTTCTAGAAATGAGTTTAGGGTTTATAAATGAGTG
The DNA here is from genome assembly GCA_021605205.1 of Aegilops longissima. Classification (NCBI taxonomy): domain Eukaryota; kingdom Viridiplantae; phylum Streptophyta; class Magnoliopsida; order Poales; family Poaceae; genus Aegilops; species Aegilops longissima. The sequence goes on along the minus strand of CM038682.1, from coordinate 673,593,641 downwards.
ATGATATCATCATCCTTGATTCCCCCATCTTGTTTCTCAGCTTGTTATAGCTTGTTTATAAATGTCAGTTGCTACCGAGAGAATCACAATGTACTGTCGCCAACTTACTGTAGAATCATAATAGCTACCAAATATAGGGGATTCAATTCAAATTGTAACGTACCGTTGCTGACTTGCTGTTTTTCAGCTTGTGGACTAGCGCCTGCCGGTCTGAAAAGGCGAGGCGCACTGGTTGCTGGAGGCTTGGAGCAGGGCGCGTTGGAGGACTAGGAGGAGCTGAGGCAAGGGTTGGTCCACACGTGAGCTTTCTCAACTCATTGCTTGTTGTCGTTGGTTTAGACTTTAGACCGACGGTTTTTTGAATAGGGGATTGTGGCGGGACGCGATCGTTCTGATCTTTGCGATGGGCAGCGGCCTAAACGGGGCGATGTAGATAAAAAATTGTAGCGACCAGACCTCAAACAGTCTGATCTCTGTGCATAAGTGTCATTCCTGGATCTGTAATGCTGACACACACAATACTCGAAGGATTTATAATAGAGTAGCAATCACACGCTTATTACATCGAATGTCTCAAAAGAGAACTTATTACAATAAATATGGCTTAAGGCCATCTAATACGATAACAGCGGAAGGCTTGGAAGATAAAGTGAGTCCATCAACTCCAACGGCATCACTGAGTGAAAGACCACGACCTAAGGCCCCTTACTCGTCGTCTGAAAAGTTTGCAACATGATATGTTGCAGCCCGAAACGGGCCAGCACATGGAATATGCTGGCAATGTAACGCAAGAGAGTAATGAACAGAATAATGCTATCACTACATGCATATATGGCTGGTGGAGGCTGTATGGTTAATATGTTTTGCAAAAAGCCAATTTTCCCTACTGCAAAGGAATAAATTTTATTTAACTATCATGGTGGTTGATAAACATTTTGAAGGTTCACCCAACTCAATCCCAATTAAGAGTAATCAATAACCCAATCAAATTAAATTAAATAACGTGATGAGATCCACATGATAAACCAAGAACTAGATACTCAAGATGTCCATAACCGGGGACACGGCTAACCATGATTAGTTTGTACACTCTGCAGAGGTTTGTGCACTTTTCCCCACAAGACTCGATCTCCTCCGTGGAATTTCTCGCACTACATGGTGTTTGAGAAGCAGATGACCGTGACATAGTCTTTCAAAAGCGTTAGCACCTTAAGATGGGTAGACCGTACCACCTACATCCCCTACATCTGCTAGTCTACCACTGTAAGAGTTCACACGATTTAATCAACTATGCTAGAGCCCATAATAGCTTGTGGCTGCACACGGAAGTTTCCAGTATGAAATATCTCATGATCCCTTTGAGCCTGGGTGGCGGTCCATAGGAGAATCACAGGGTATCCCGGGATTTCCCAAAAATACAGGCAATCACTGGAAAACCCAGGTGCCTCAATCCACCCAGATGTGTATTTAAGTTGCCACCTTAAGTTTAACCATTAATTAACAATCTCACATCTGTCATGGATACACTCAAACCCAATCCACATCTACGAGTATAGCATAGCAATATAAGCATAACATAGAAGTAACTCCTAGGGTTTGATAATAAACAGGTGAATAGGTACTACCCCATCTACTTCCCAAACCCACAATTTAATTCAGATCCTAATCATGCAATTGTTTGAGGGTTGATCTAATGCAATAAAACTTGGTAGTAGGAGGTATGATCAAAGTGTTACTTGCCTTGCTGATGATCCGCGAAACCTAGATACTCGTAGAAGCACGCTTCGCAGTCCGGGTACTCTATCGCAAACAAACAAGCATACAATAAGCAATCAAGCAAGGGCATGGGTAAAACTCAAATAAGATATCTAACCAGAAAGTTCAACTTAAGAACTCTGGTTTGCAAAAACAAAATCAAATCAAACGAAGCAACAAAACTCAAACGGCGAAAGAAACAAACTTCATTTACTAATCTGGACTAAAGTCAAATTTTACAGTAGCAAAAACTTGTTTAAGTTGGTTAAACGTAAAGAGAGTTTCGAGACGAAACTCTAGGCGTTTGAATCGCCTGATTCCGATAAACGAGCGAAAAGTTATACTAGAACGAAAATCGGATCAGAAATCGCGATCGAAAATAATCACGGAAAATCCGAGAAAAAGAAAAACTGACGTACAGGCTAACGAACGAACGTTCGCTGTCTGCGGCTAATCGGTGAAAACCGTTCGTAAAAAAGAACGTACGGACGAATGTCCGCTAAATAACTAAACCGAAAAAAATAAAACCAATCTACTAAAAAAATAAAACCGCGGGTTCTAAAGAAAAACCGATCTGTTTTTCCGTAGAAAACCGACGGCGGTGGCGGTGGTTACCTGCAGCGGCGGAACAGCGGCGGCGGCGTGCGGCTTCGGCGGGTTCGGGCGGCGAGGCGGCGGCGCGGTCGCTCGAGCGGCTAGGGTTTCAGGCGGGGGTGCGGGGTGGGCTGAGGGGCGGCTCCCCTGGCTTATAAGGCCGGCCGTGCCGAGAGTCCTAGACGGACACGGCCCGGTTAGGTCGGTTCGCGTTTTTTTAACAATTTGGACGTGCAGAAAAAAATACCAAACGGACTCCAAAAATCCCTAAGTAAGTTTTCCCCGTCCTTTAAAAATAAGCCGGACAAGATGAACATTTATTTGGGCCTAAAATGCAATTTACATATGTGCCCCTAACTCGAACCCACTACTCATATTTGCCCCTAATTTTGAAGCATGCTCAAATTTGCCCCTCCGCCGTTAAGTCACTACTCAGAAATGCCCTTCCGACAAGATCTTGTAGCACTTTCCGTCCAATCTTGTAGCACTTTCCGTCTGCCACAAGACACATGGGCCTTGGACGGTCAAAGGCCTTGATGGGCGGAAGGGCATTTCGAGTAGTGACTTAACGGCAGAGGGGCAAATTTGAGCATGCTTTGAGATTAGGGGCAAATCTGAGTAGGTGGTTCGAGTTAGGGGCAGAAATGCAAATGGCCCTTTTGAAAAACGCATTTTTTCCTAATTCAAATAAAATAGCGATAAAACTCCGAACAAATATATTATTTGATTTTAATATTAAATCTCTGATATTTCTTTATTTTGAGGAAGTCATTTTATCCTCTCTCTTTCAATTTAATGAAAGAAATATTTTCAGAGAAATAAAATTAAATCAAAGATCCTCTTTTCATAATTCGAGAAAAACTCAAATATGAAAATGACGAAATCCCCAACTCTCTCCTGGGTCCTTGAGTTGCTTAGAATTTCTAGGATCTACCAAAATGCAATAAAATTATGACATGCAATGTTGATCTAATGCATAACATTCCAAATTGAAAATTTGGGATGTTACAAACCTACCCCCCTTAAGATGAATCTCGCCCTCGAGATTCGTGTTGGCTAGAAAATAGGTGAGAGTGATCCTTCCGTAAGTCTTCCTCTCGTTCCCAAGTGGCTTCATCCTCGGTATGGTGACTTCAGTGAACCTTACAAAACTTGATAACCTTGTTGCGCGTAACTCGGCTGGCAAACTCGAGTATCTTGACTGGTTTCTCCTCATACGTCAAATCACTATCCAACCGTATCGCTTCAACTGGCACCGTATCTCTCAGAGGAATATCAGCCATCTCCACGTGGCACTTCTTTAATTGTGAAACGTGGAACACGTTGTGAACTCCGGACAATCCTTCGGGTAATTCCAACTTGTAAGCCACTTCTCCCATACGTTCCAAAACTCTGTATGGTCCCACAAAACGTGGTGCTAACTTTCCCTTAAATTCAAAGCGCTTCACTCCTCGAAGTGGTGATACTCGAAGATACACTATGTCTCCGACTTCGTAAACTGTCTCCTTGCGTTTAGAATCCGCACAACTCTTCTGCCTTGACTGGGCTACCTTGAGTCTATCGCGTATCAGCTTAACCTTCTCTTCAGACTCTTTAATCAAATCTGGTCCCAACAATTGTCAGTCTCCAACTTCGTCCCACAACAACGGTGTTCTGCACCTCCTTCCGTACAGTGCTTCGAAAGGGGCCATCTTCAAACTGGCTTGATAGCTGTTGTTATAAGAGAACTCTGCATAAGGCAAATTATCATCCCAACTAGATCCATAGTCTAGTGCACAAGCTCTCAGCATGTCCTCTAGAATTTGATTGACTCTCTCAGTCTGTCCATCTGTCCGCGGGTGAAAAGCTGTACTAAACTCTAGCCTAGTTCCCAAAGTTTCATGCAACTGATTCCAAAATTTTGAAGTAAACTGGGTTCCTCTATATGATACAATGGTCCTCGGAACTCCATGCAGACATACGATCTTGGTCATATATATCTTTGCCAACTTAGCACTGGTGTAAGTGGTCTTTATTGGGATGAAAATGAGATACTTTCGTCAATCGATCGACTACAACCCATATCGAGTCATAGCCCGAACGAGTTCTGGGCAATCCTGTGATAAAATTCCATGCCTAGTTTATCCCACTTCCATTCGGGTATAGGTAATGGCTGTAGCAATCCTGTTGGCTTCTGATGTTCTGCCTTCACTCTCTGACATACATCACAAACTGCTACATACTCCGCAATATCCTTCTTCATACCGGTCCACTAGAAACTGTCCTTCAAATCCAGATACATCTTGGTATTTCCTGGGTGAATAGAATATGGTGAATCATGTGCCTCTTGCAGAATCAACTTCCTGATCTCCTGATCATTGGGCACATATATGCGGTCCTCAAACCATAAAGTATCATGCTCATCCTCACAAAATCCCTTGGCTTTTCCTTTACTCATTCTTTTCTTAATCTCGGCAATCTCCTTCTCCGTCTTCTGAGCTTCTCTGATCTTATCCATCAAGGTAGACTGAATTTCCAATGCTTCTACATAGCCTCTCGGAACTATCTCCAAACATAGCTCGTGAAGGTCTTCTGCTAACTCCTTGGGTAATTCTCCGGTCATGAGAGTATTTACATGACTCTTGCGGCTCAACGCATCGGCTACGACGTTAGCCTTTCCTGGATGATAATGCAATCTCATATCATAATCCTTGATGAGTTCCAACCATCTCCTCTGCCTGAGATTTAACTCCTTTTGCGTGAAGATATACTTCAAAATCTTGTGATCCGTGTATACCTCACAATGGTTTCCGATGAGAAAATGTCTCCATGTCTTCAACGCATGCACTATGGATGCTAACTCCAAATCATGCGTAGCATAGTTTAACTCATGGGGTTTTAGCTGTCGTGAGGCATATGAAACAACTCTTCCCTCCTGCATAAGTACGGCTCCAAGTCCTCAACGAGAAGCGTCGCAATAAACTTCATAATCCTTGCGTTGATCTGGCAGAATCAACACTGGTGATGTAACCTGGCCTCACATTCCTTAGTCCAATTGAATCTGGTGTCTTTCTTCAACAACTCCGTCATAGGTTTTGCAATCTTTGAGAAATTCTCAATGAACCTCCGGTAGTATCCTGCAAGTCCAAGAAAACTCCGGATCTCTCCAACAGTCGTGGGTGATTCCCAATTTGTCACGGTGACAACTTTGGTGGGGTCTGCTGCTATTCCTTCTCCAGATATAACATGTCCAAGAAATCCAACTTCATGCCAAAACTCACACTTGCTGAACTTGGTGTATAACTGGTGTTCCCTGAGCTTACCAAGTACCAAATGCAAATGTTCCTTATGTTCTTCTTCATTCTTCGAGTAAACCAGAATATCATCAATGAACACTACGACGAACTTATCCAAAAACTCCATAAACACTTTGTTCATCATGTTCATAAAATAGGCAGGTGCGTTAGTCAGACCAAATGACATAACGGTATATACTCATACAGCCCATACCTTGTGGTAAAAGCTGCCTTAGGTATGTCCTGCTCTCGAATCTTCAACTGGTGATACCCTGATCGCAAATCGATCTTGGAAAACAACTTAGCTCCTTGCAATTGATCAAACAAATCATTGATCATCGGCAGTGGGTACTTATTCTTGATCGTCACCTCATTCAATCCTCGATAATCAACAACCATCCTTAACGATCCATCCTTCTTCTCCACTAGAAGTACTGGTGATCCCCAAGGTGACGAACTTGGGCGAATATATCCCTTATCCAGTAACTCCTTAATCTGCTTCTTAATCTCCTCCAAATCCTTTGCAGGCATTCTGTATGGTCTCTTAGATATTGGTCCTGTGCCTGGCAAAAGCTCAATCAAAAACTCGATGTCTCTATCCGGTGGCATGCCGGGCAACTCTTCTGGAAATACATCCAGAAAATCCTTTACCACCGGTACTTCCTCCTGTACAACTCCTGATAAGGAATTTACTTGAGTCCTATTCGGTACATGCCGGGATACATACTTGATCCTTCTTCCCTCTGGGGTGGTGAGCAAAATCGACTTACTGGCGCAATCAATGTTCCCTCCATACTTTGATAGCCAATCCATGCCTAATATCACATCCAATCCTTGTGACTCCAATACTATTAGGTCTGAGGGGAACAAGTAGTTACCAATCCTTGATGGTAACCGTTCACACCATAGGCTAGCCATATACTCTGCTCCTGGCGAGGTTACTAACATGGGCGACCTAAGGGCTTGGGTTGGTAGTTTAAACTTATCCAAGAATCCCCTTGATATGTATGAATGCGATGCACTAGTATCAAAAAGAACGATTGCAGTAAATGACTTAACCAAAAACTTACCTATTACTGCATCAAGCTGTGCTTCAACCTCCTCCACGTTAACATGGTTCACCTGTCCCCTGTTGAAAGGGTTGGGCTTCTTCCCAGAGCTTACATTGCCATTTCCATTCTGAGCTTCAGGACACTCATTGGCGTAATGTCCGGTCTTCTGGCACTTGTAGCAAGTTACGTGGCTTAGATCCTTCTTAGCGGGTGTTGCCGGGTTGGAATGGTTCTGTCCGCTGCTTCCTCCATTACCATTACCATTCTTGGGGCCACTATGGTTGTGCGAACTTCCTCCATTATGAGTGTGGCCTCCATGGTTATGAACAAGTCCTCCCAAGTTCGGGGTATAACGGGGTCTCTGCTGGGCTCCAGAATTATACTTCCCCTGTCCATACTTCCTCTTGCGGTTGTCAATCTGCTTCTGCTTCCCTTCAAGCATGAGAGCTCTATCTACCAACTCCTGGTAGTTATTGAAATTTTCCACCATCAACTGCATGCTCAGCTCATCATTCAGTCCCTCCAAAAACTTCTCCTTCTTAGCGACATCTCGTGAGTAACGCTCATCTGGGGCATAACGTGCTAACTTACTAAACTCATCCACATATTGGCCAATAGTGCGCCCTCCTTGGCGTAAGTTGCGAAACTCACGCTTCTTCATGGCCATAGCTCCTGCTGAAACATGGGCAGTCCGAAAAGCCTGCTGAAACTGGTCCCATGTCACAGTGTCAATAGGGTAAGTGACTATGAAATTCTCCCACCAAGATGCGGCGGGTCCATCAAGCTGATGTGCGGCAAAACACACTCTCTCCGCATCTGTACATCCCGCAGTAGTCAACTCCCCCTCAATCTTGCGGAGCCAATCATCTGCAACAATCGGCTCGGTGCTACTGGAGAACACCGGCGGATTCAGCCTAAGAAAACGGGCTAAGTGGTCAACTGGTGGTGGTGGCGGTGGGTTGTTGTTATTGTTGTTGTTGTTGTTCCCCTGGTTCTGATTCTGGACTAGTATCTGCATCAATGCATTCTGCTGCTGGATCAACTGAGTGAGATCCGGTGGGAAAGCAAATCCATTGTCGCGTCTCGGAGGCATCTGCCCGGTTTAGAAAATATGAGAAAACAGAATAGAATGAGGTCTAGGAAGAAAAACACTACCCATATGTACATGAGACAAACACAAACATATCACTCAATCAATCAAGCAAAGCATACAATCGGTCTAGAACTATCCTTACAAAAGTGCTTGGACTATGCTATATACATGGTGGAATTCTACTACTGATTTGGTGGTCTACTAGAAAAATTGATCGGTCGAAGAATCCATGATATCTGCTCCAGCTTCATCAACATAATCATCATTACTATCGTCAGGGTCCGAGTTAGTGTCGTCGATGATGATGTAGTTCCCCGGGCAAGTGGAACTGTCATCTTCTCCTCCTGGCGCGGGGTCTCCCATGAAAACTCCTAGCTTCCTGGTCAGGTCGTCATTCTTCTCCACTAGTACGACGATTTCTTCCTCATATTCTTCGCGTGTAGCCTTGATTTCTTCCTCCAGTTCCATAATCCTCGTCATTGCTTTCTTCAAATCCATCATGCCTGCGCACATCTGGTTCTCCTGGCGCCGAATGTGCTGGTTTAACTCCTGGATGAAAAGAGGCAATCGATCTATCCTTCCTGGTGTTGATCATCTCCCATTGCTCATCTCGGCGCCCACAAATCTGGTAGATAGTGTCCTTGAGATCATTTTGGTAGACTTCTCCAATGCGTCCCATGGTGATGTGAGCTGCCATACTCTTTCCTAGACTCTAGGTGGGTGCATCGAAAGTAAACTCTATGGGCTCAGTGACTGGCGTGAATGTCCTTCCTGGAAGTTGAACTTGAATCATCCAACGCTCCTCTTCTAGTAAAGTGGCATTGTAGGTCCCGGTGAAACTTGGTATTCCAATGTTCATGTACCTAGTAACTTCCTTCAAGTGGCGTCCAAAAGGGGTGTCTTCATTCGGTTGCATGAATTTGATCCTTGCATCCGCCATCCTAAAGAGTAGAAAATGGAGAGGAGTTAGAAATGAGAAGAGAGTAGTGATCTAGGGCTTTAGCTTAGTGGTCGTGTCCTATAGTTAGTGTGTGCTCTGATACCATCTTTGTAGCGACCAGACCTCAAATAGTCTGATCTCTGTGCATAAGTGTCATCCCTGGATCGGTAATGCTGACACACACAGTACTCGAAGGATTTATAACAGAGTAGCAATCACACACTTATTACATCGAATGTCTCAAAAGAGAACTTATTACAATAAATATGGCTTAAGGCCATCTAATACAATAACAACAACGACATCAACTCCAACGGCATCAGTGAGTGAAAGACCACGACCTAAGGCTCCTTACTTGTCGTTTGATAAGTCTGCAACATGATACGTTGCAGCCCGAAACGGGCCAGCACATGGAATATGCTGGCAATGTAACACAAGAGAGTAATGAACAGAATAATGCTATCATACATGCATATATGGCTGGTGGAGGCTGTATGGTTAATATGTTTTGCGAAAAACCAATTTTCCCTACTACAAAGGAATAAATTTTATTTAACTATCATGGTGGTTGATAAACATTGAGAAGGTTCACCCAACTCAATCCCAATTAAGAGTAATCAATAACCCAATCAAATTAAATTAAATAACGTGATGAGATCCACATGATAAACCAAGAACTAGATACTCAAGATGTCCATAACCGGGGACACGGCTAACCATGATTAGTTTGTACACTCTGCAGAGGTTTGGCACTTTTCCCCACAAGACTCGATCTCCTCCATGGAATTTCTCGCACTACATGGTGTTTGAGAAGCGGATGACCGAGACCGTACCACCTACATCCCCTACATCTACTAGTCTACCACTGTAAGAGTTCACACGACTTAATAAACTATGCTAGAGCCCATAATAGCTTGTGGCTGTTGTCGGATTTCGGGTTCCGGCAGACCCTCTAGGTTCGAACTCTGGGGTGCACGCGGAGATCTCACCCCCTACCAACCTATACCTCGCCGCCTCGCAAGGATCTAAAACTACACAAAGAGCAACACAAGGGACACAAGGTTTATACTGGTTCGGGCCACCATTGTGGTGTAAAACCCAACTCCAGTGTGTGGTGTGGTGGATTGACTCAGGGGCTGATGATGAACAATACAAGGAAGAACAGCCTCATGAGGGTCGGGTTCTTGGCGGTCTGAGCATTTAACTGCTAGGGGAGTTTGGTCTCTCTCTCTCTCTCTCTCTCTCTAGGTGGCTTGATCTCCAGCTATCGATTCTCGGATCCCCCTACCCTGTGGGTGGCTGGTCCTATTTATAGGCAAAGGCCCTGGGCCTCCTCCCAAATATTGAACGGGAAGGGCGCCAACAATTGGCCATTTTGAAGGGGAACATCTAGTACACTTATCCTGACTAAAGTTGGTCCTCGCCTGCCAAAGGCTCTGACGATGATGCCGGCTTGGGCTCCACGATGACCTCCTTCCTGCCCTTGTGTTGGTCTTGGTCTTGTTGCACCGAAATGGTTGCCTTTGCTTGATGCTCTCGCCTGCGCTTGCCTCCTTTGCACCAAAGAGGAAATGAGGACACTGCGCGGGCTGGCGCCCTCCTGGCGCCCTTGGTCGTCATGGCTTGCGTCATGTGCACCTCGTGAGGTACCCCTCCTTGATCTCTCCGCCTCCTTGCGAGCCAGCCTGACGAGGCCGTGCATGAGGAAGCTTCCTGTCGTCCGCCCCGCGAGGCTTGGCCCCTCGCGAGGGTCTTGAGCTTGTGCTGATGAAGATGGGCCGTGTTGGGCCACCCCTTGAGCCACGCTGCAGGCCGCAGGGTGGCAAGTCTGGGTACCCCCATTCCCAGAACGCCAATAGTAGCCCACGGGCCCAAGGCGCGCCTGGACTTGGCTTAGCGGAGAAACGAAGGGGCAAGTGCCAAGCGCCGCGGGCCCTAACAGCCTGCGGCCTTCGGCGCCGCGTGGCGGTTGATTGGACGTGGGCGCCCCTGCTTCCCCGCGACGCCTAGGCAACTGCGCGAATTGACAAGTCCCTGCACGCAAAGCGGGTCATGATTACCTGTGATCGTGGAGGTCGACGGTTGGCCTTCCCCGGCTATAAGTACGGAATGACGCGTGCCCTTCCAGTCCATCTCTTCTTGCTTCTCCTTCTTGCCCTCGCTCCATATTGCGGCATTGGCTCCGATCCGCCGGTTCTCCGCAGGAGAGAAAGGAAAGGCCCCCCAGGAGGGTCCCGACCTGCTTCCGCCGAAGAAACGGCTAGCCCTCTGCCGTCGAGATGAGGGCGCCCGGCAGGAGGTGTCGAGGCCCTAGTACGAGCGGCCACCGCTAGGGTTCTCGTTGCCCTTGTACGCCCGCATTGAGGGCCCTGAAGGAGTCGACGCCGAGCGCCATGGACGACGCTGCCGTCGACGCCGACGGGTCACGGCGGTGCGCGTTGTTCCCCCCGGAGTCCATGTCGAGGGCTCCGCCCGAGAGTTTGTGCTCCACGCCGCCATGCCTCCTCAGTCTTGGATTCGCCTTCCTCCCTCCTTCGCCTTCGTGATGCCGCAGGGGGGATATTTGGAGCTCTGGTTGCAGCACGCCGGCTGCAGCACCCTTGCAACCGAAGCGGAGGTCGCGGTCGTCGCTCCGGGCAAGGTCTCCATGACTCGAGGCTGGGGCGAGATCGCCCGCGTCTGCAGGACGAGGGGCGCCCTCGCGATCCACCTGGAGTACGACGGCGCTTTCGTGATGCTCTTCAAGGTCTTTGACGCGGAAGGACGCCGGCTGGAGTGCTGCCCTGAGAGAGGTGGTCGGGGCCCTGCCGTGGCGAGGACCAGGCTCGCCGATCGCTCCCTCAGTAGCTCCTCAGGCGGCGGAGGCGTCAGAGGATCCAGCGACTCCGCCGAGCTCTTCGCGACTCCGGAGATGAGCGACGACAGCTACGAGCCCCCGAGCTTGCGTCGCTCTTGGAGCAGGGCTGGCTCGTCAGGCCGCCGCCGCCTCTGATCTAGATGAGGTTGGCGCCGGTGCCTGACGGTCCACTGTTGATGATGGCGCCTCTTGCGGAGGCGCGTGTAGTTAGCGTTCTTTAGGATCTGCTCCCTTTGTTCCCTGCGAGGAGTCGAAAAACGCGCCCCGTGGGGGCTTGTAAGGTGCCTGTGGTTCTGTTTGTTAATATGATCCTTGTCGTGAAGTAGCGCGAGATGCTCATCCCATCTTAGCTTAGTTCCTCCTTTCGAACCTCACAAGGGCTTGATGCTCTGCGCCGACAGGTCCCGGTCCCAAGGCAGGCTTCAGCCGTTGCTGGTATGCCAGGTCGCGATGCCATGGTCAAGGCCAGGAGGTGAGCGGCCCGGGGTCCATTAAGAGCCCCTAAGTCGCGATGCTCAGGAGGTCCCCTTTAGCGCTCAAGCAGCCATCGTTCAGTCAGAAAGGAGCGCGACGTTGCTAACACGGGATTGCCTTAGGTGCGAGGTTGGTGCTGCGATAGCTAGTGTTTCCGGAGGATGACTTATCTCGGGAGTCAGGAACCGCTTCCTGGTGCGGCGTCAGGTCCGCGCATCGGCAGACGAGGAGTTGCCTGGCGAGGTCCCCGCGTGCCTCTTCCCTCTCGCCTTTACTCCCTTTTCGCTTACGTCCTCGGTCCCGGCCCTCGAAAGGGCTCAGCCGTCAACGGTATGCTGGTCGCGATGCCGCGGACAAGGCCAGAGGGTGAGGGCTGGAGAGCCAGTAGGAGCCCATGAGTCGCGATGCTCAGGTACCCCCCTTTAACGTGCAAGCGGTTCGTGCGGGCGAGAGTGAAGAAGACGCCGTGAGGGCCTCGCCTGACGCTGCTCCTTGAAGAGATACTGCAAGCTCATCACAAGAAGAACAAGAGTTCGCCATGACAATCGACAGTCAGCCGTTGGTTGCTCTGGAGGGGTGACGAGGCACTGAAGGCTTGACGAGGTGGTGCCATGCGGGGCTGCCGCGGCCAGATCTCAGCCATTCAGGTTTGTCGGCACTGCAGGGACGGACCCATGCGCAAGCGTCGTGCCGTTAGGGAGCATCTCCATCAGTTGGTGTCAATCGAGCGGGCGACTAGGTCAAACACGTTAATCACGAAGGAGCAAGTTCATTTAGATAGGTGCAGGGAAGGCAGACATCGCTGGGTCTGGCCTGAGTGACTTGGGGATGATGCAGCCCGAGGGGCGCCCCCAATAAGGTAAACTAGAAACATGAAGCAAAAGGGATACACGCCGCAGGGACGGACCCACGCGGCCTGGGAATGATGCAGCCCTGGGGGGCGCTCCCAGCTGAAAATGAAACTCGAAGGATGTCACTTGATAACGTTGAAGACGAAGGGATGCCGAAGTAGCGGACGTCGGCGCTATGAAGCCGATCTTCACGAGCCCCTGGCCGGGGAGCTTCGGGAGGCTCCGGAGGCGCTGGTGGCTCCTCGCGGACCATCTCCATCTCCGCCAGGACTGTGGAACGCCTGGCCTCTTGAGCCTCCAGGATGCTCCTCATGAGGCGCTGGCGCGTGGTAGCCGCGGTCACCAAACCGTAAGGCATGCGAACATAGCCATGGGGTGGACCTTCACAACGCCCCACGCGTGAGGGCCAGAGGCGCTCCTGAGAGGCGGCTCGGTTGAGCCCTGGTATGTCGATGCAGACGCGCAGCCCACCATCCTCGCCTGGATGGGGAGCTATGGTGGGTAAGCGGCGGCTGCCACTCATGACTCTTGACTCCTGCAGCTCCTGAATGATCTGGCTGACAAACTCCTGAGGGTTTGGCCCTCCTTGCCTCGCTCCTTCCTGAGGGAAACGTTCTTTGAAACACGCTCCAAGTGGTGCCCAAGCGCGTCCCTCGTGATCTTAGAAAGGTCGGTGGCCCTCCAGGAGAGAGCCCCCGAGCCTTGCTCGAGGAGGGCGCCAGGCGCGCCTTCCTATGCGACAGAAGGAGATGCCCCCTGAACAGGCGCGGACCCTGAGGGGCCTGCCTCCCGAGGGTTCGGGCCAGGCGACGTCTTCTTCTTCTTGGGAGCAGCCTCAGGGAGCCTCCTGCTCCTGTGATCTGGGTCTTCAAGTGATGCGGCTTGAAAAGCACGCTCCAGGGAACACACTGCGTCTCTCTCTTCACAAGGCACCGTGATGACTCCACCGCTTCCTGGCATCTTGAGGACATTGTAGCCGTGATGAGTCACGGCCATGAATTTGGCCAGAGCTGGTACCCGAGGATGGCATTGTACGGCAGGCGAATGTGGGCGACGCCGAAGTCGATGAGCTTGGTGCGGTAGTTGTCACGCGCCCTGAAGGTGACAGGAAGGCGGACCTGCCCAATCGGAACTGTGGAGCCATCGGTGACTCCAGAGAAAGGCTTGGTTGGCTGAAGCTGATTGTAAGGCACTTGGAGATTGTTGAATGTCTCGAAGGACAGGACATTGATCCCTGCTCCGCCATTGATGAGGGTCCTGGTGACTTGCATGTTGCTGATGATTGGGGAACAAAGCATTGGGAGGACTCCGGCTATGGCTGCGCACTTGAGCTGATCCGCTGAGCTGAACGTGATGGCGCACGCTGACCACCTGAGAGGGCGCGTGGCTTCGAGCTTGGGGAGGACTGCGTTCACTTCGCGGGCGAACTGCTTGAAGATGCACTGAGAGGCTGGGGCTTGAGCTCCGCCCAGGATGCAAGAGATCGCGCGCGGCTCCTGGAAGCCCCCAACCCCCTCTTCCTGATGATGGTCTTCATTTCTCCTTGGCTGCGGTGGTAGAGGAGGGAGGCCTGCGTTGCCTTGCGGGCGATCCTCGCGAGGCTGATCCCTCCAGCCTCCTTCGCGAGGCGGGTCCCTCCAACCTCCCTCGCGAGGCTGATCCTGCCAGCGGTCCTTGCGAGGTCGGTCGCGCCACCCTTGGCGAGGGCCACGGTCTTCCCAGCGTCCTGCATTTCTTCCTCCTCCTCGGCCGTAGCCTCGATCACTGCGGTCAGGGCGTTGACCGATTCGCCCTTCTCGCATGGCTCTGAGCTCTTGGCATCCGTTGGTGTTGTGGGTGTGGAGGTCGTGGTACATGCAGTACCGGCTGCCCTTGGAAGACTCGGGCTGATCCCTGCCTCGCTTGGTATCTGGTTCTGCCGCGAGCACGGCAGCCCCCTTGCGCTTCACATCCTTGACCTTGGGCTTCTTCTCTTCTGGGTCGGCAACCAGCAGCTCGAGGAGGGAGAGGCGTCCTTCCTCAGCCCTGGCGCACTTGCTTGCCAAGTTGAAAAGCTCCAGGGATGTGCACAGGTCTTCATGCATCGCCAGCTCCTCCTTCATCTTGAGGTCACGCACACCGTCGGAGAAGGCTGAGATGATGGCCTCCTCGGTCACCTTGGGAATCTTGAGGCTTGCATTGTTGAAGCGCTGGATGTACTTCTGCGGGGTCTCTCCTGGCTGCTGCATGATGCGGCACATGTCGCTCACGGCAGGAGGCCGGTCGCGAGTGCCTTGGAAGTTGGCGATGAAGCGGGTGCGCATCTCGTCCCAGGAGGAGATTGTGCCAGGAGCCAGGTGCGGGCACCGTCCTTGAGCGCCATGGGAAACCAGTTCGCCATGACTTTCTCGTCCCCGTTGACGGCTTCGATGCCCAGCTCGTAGAGTTGGAGGAACTCCGCGGGGTCTGCCGTGCCGTCATAGCGAGGAGGCAGGTCAGGCTTGAACTTGCTGGGCCACGCGACGCTGCGTAGCTCGATGGTGAAGGCGCGACAGCCTGCAGTGGCCACGGGAGGCCTTTGGTGACGAAGGGCTTGATCTTGCGGGTCCCCGTGTGCCACCGCTGGGAGCAGCGCGGGGTCTTGGCGTGCCGGATCAGGAGTGCGGTCGTGACGGGCCGGTGCAGGGAGCACTCGGGCAGCTTCTTGGGGGCGAGGGACCTCTTGGCAGCTCTACTCTTGCTGCACTGGTGCCGGACGGAGCAGGTTCCGCCCATGGGACGCGCGCCTTGCGGCCAAGGCGCCTTCTTGAGGGGGAGGCGGCTGAGGCGCCCCCAGAGCTTCATCGCCTGCGCAAGGCGGGGCACGGTGCAGCGAGAAGGACGGCGCGGGGGAGCCCCATGCGGCGCGGACGAGCTCGGCGACGCGTCGAGCCACTCGAGACGCGCCGACGGGCGGTAGCACAGAGCTCGCTTGCCGCGATGGCGAGCGCGGCTCGAGCCTCCATGGGCGCACGGAGCCGCGAGACGAAGAACCACCGGGCGGCGAGGGAGTAGCGGTGCGGCCGTCTCGCCACGGACGGATCTTTGGGACAACGCTTGCTCGTTTCGCCGGGCGGTGGCGCGTTGACGGCGAGCGACGGGAACGGTGGGGGCGGCCGACGGGGCCGTCTGGCGACGCGGTAGCGAGCGGCCGGCGCTTCAGCGGGCCCGACGAAGCGTCCGACATGGATGCGATGGGCGGCGAAGAACAGGGCGGCGGAAGACGGATTCCGGTGCACCCCTACCTGGCGTGCCAAATGTCGGATTTCGGGTTCCGGCAGACCCTCTAGGTTCGAACTCTGGGGTGCACGCGGAGATCTCACCCCCTACCAACCTATACCTCGCCGCCTCGCAAGGATCTAAAACTACACAAAGAGCAACACAAGGGACACAAGGTTTATACTGGTTCAGGCCACCATTGTGGTGTAAAACCCTACTCCAGTGTGTGGTGTGGTGGATTGCCTCAGGGGCTGATGATGAACAATACAAGGAAGAACAGCCTCGCGAGGGTCAGTTCTTGGCCGGTGCGACGAACTGCTAGGGGGAGTTCGGTCGCTCTCTCTCTCTAGGTGGCTTGATCTCTAGCTCTCGATTCCCGGATCCCCCTACCCTGTGGGTGGCTGGTCCTATTTATAGGTAAAGGCCCTGGGCCTCCTCCCAAATATTGAGCGGGAAGGACGCCAACAATTGGCCATTTTGAAGGGGAACATCTAGTACACTTATCCTGACTAAAGTTGGTCCTCGCCTGCCAAAGGCTCTGACGATGACGCCGGCTTGGGCTCCACGATGACCTCCTTCCTGCCGTTGTGTTGGTCTTGGTCTTGTTGCACCCAAATGGTTGCCTTTGCTTGATGCTCTCTTTGCGCTTGCCTCCTTTGCACCAAAGAGGAAATGAGGACATCTGCTGGGCTGGCGCCTTCCTGGCGCCCTTGGTCGTCATGGCTTGCGTCATGTGCACCTCGTGAGGTACCCCGCCTTGATCTCTCCGCCTCCTCGCGAGCCAGCCTGACGAGGCCTTGCCTGAGGAAGCTTCCCGTCGTCCGCCTCAAGAAGGCTTGGCCCCGCGCGAGGTCTTGAGCTTGTGCTTGATGAAGATGGGCCGTGCTGGGCCACCCCTTGAGCCACGCCGTAGGCCGCAGGCAGGCAAGTCTGGGTACCCCCATTCCCAGAACGCCGACAACTGCACACGAAAGTTTCCAGTATGAAATATCTCATGATCCCTTTGAGCCTGGGTGGCGGTCCATAGGAGAATCACACGGTACCCCGTGATTTCCCAAAAATACAGGCAATCACTGGAAAACCCAGGTGCCTCAATCCACCCAGATGTGTATTTAAGTTGCCACCTTAAGTTTAACCATTAATTAACAATCTCACATCTGTCATGGATACACTCAAACCCAATCCACTTCTACGAGCATAGCATAGCATAGCAATATAAGCATAACGTAGAAGTAACTCCCAGGGTTTGATAATAAACAGGTGAATAGGTACTACCTCATCTACTTACCAAACCCACAATTTAATTCAGATCCTAATTATGCAATTGTTTGAGGGTTGATCTAATGCAATAAAACTGGGTAGTAGGAGGTATGATCAAAGTGTTACTTGCCTTGCTGATGATCCGCGAAACCTAGAGACTCGTAGAAGCACGCTTCGCACTCCGGGTACTCTATCGCAAACAAACAAGCATACAATAAGCAATCAAGCAAGGGCACAGGTAAAACTCAAATAAGAGATTTAACCAGAAAGTTCAACTTAAGAACTCCGGTTTGCAAAAAGAAAATCAAATCAAACGAAGTAACAAAACTCAAACGACGAAAGAAACAAGCTTCATTTACTAATATGGACTAAAGTCAAATTTTACACTAGAAAAAACTTGTTTAAGTTGGTTAAACGGAAAGAGGGTTTCGATACAAAACTCTAGGCATTTGAATCGCCTGATTCTGATAAACGAGCAAAAAGTTATACTAAAACGAAAATCAAATCAGAAATCACGATCGAAAATAATCGCCGAAAATCCGAGAAAAAGAAAAACGAACGAACAGGCTAACGAACGAACGTTCGCTGTCTGCGGCTAATCGGTGAAAACCGTTCATAAAAACGAACGTACGGACGAATGTCCGCTAAATAACTAAACCGAAAAAATAAAACCAATCTACTAAAAAAAATAAAACCGCAGGTTCTAAGGAAAAACCGATCGGTTTTTCCGTAGGAAACCGACGGCGACGGCGGTGGTTACCGGCAGCGGCGGTGGTTACCGGCAGCGGCGGAACGGCGGCTTGGCTCGGCGTGGTCGGGCGGCGGCGGCGGCGGGCGCGGCTCCGCGGCGGGCGGCGGCTCAGCGGCTAGGTTTTCAGGCGAAGTGCGGGGTGGGCTGAGGGACGGCTCCCCAGCTTATAAGGCGGCCGGGCGAGAGTCCTAGACGGACACAGCCAGTTAGGTCGGTTCGCTTTTTTTAAAAAAAATTGGACGTGCAGAAAAAGAAATAAAAAAAAAAACTAAACGGACTGCAAAAATCCCAAAATAAATTTTCCCCGTCCTCTAAAAATAAGCGGGACAAGATGAACATCTATTTGGGCCTAAAATGCAATTTTGAAAAACGCATTTTTTCCTAATTCAAATAAAATAGCGATAAAACTCCGAAAAAACATATTATTTAATTTTAATATTAAATCTCTGATATTTTTTTATTTTGAGGAAGTCATTTTATCCTCTCTCTTTCATTTTAATGAAAGAAATATTTTCAGAGAAATAAAATTAAATCAAACGATCCTCTTTTCATAATTCAAGAAAAATTCAAATATGAAAATGACAAAATCCCCAACTCTCTCCGTGGGTCCTTGAGTTGCTTAGAATTTCTAGGATCTACCAAAATGCAATAAAATTATGATATGCAATGTTGATCTAATGCATAACATTCCAAATTGAAAATTTGGGATGTTACAAAAATTGTCTGGGCTTTCATCCTTTTCTTTTGTTGATTGATGGAACGTTTTTTGCCACTAGGCCATGTTGGAGCAAGTGGTGGGCTACTGCAGCTTATGGGCTGAATTATTGAATACTTTCCCAATTTTGGTTGTTGTCTATATATACTACAAGCATACGTGCGCTTTGCTGCGCCGATGATAACCCATAATGATGTGCATATCTTCTTTTTTGCGCAATGATGCACATCTAAATAAAATGTTTAGGGTCACCAATAGCATCAGTGTCGATCCTAAAATATATGATTCTGATGCATCAGGTGTAGGTATTGGACTTTTTTCGAACAATGGGCTGCTTTCCTTAAATGTTCATTTTCCTTGTTGATATGGAAAATATTTATGGTCAATTTGTCAGGTATCAATCGACTCAATCTTTTTTAATGGAAACAACTCGACCATTATCCGAAAGAATAGATTAAATCCGTTGTAACCTAAATGATTTTGTAACTATTCTATAAATTCAAGACAACTTGAGAAATCTTCCTAGTTGGAAATGACAAGAAACACACAGTGCAACTGTAAAACCAGATATGAAATTTTCTAAAAATCATGCACTCACAATGCAAGAACATAGTTCAAGTGCAAAACAATGCACATCATTAAAGTATTTCTACTGTAGACCATTTTATTCTGTGAGGAGATAGTTTAAAAACACAATAAGGCAACAGAACCATAAAATTTGTTTTCGCAACCAACGTACAGGGTAGACCAGGAATGTTATATATTCCTTCCTCCTCTTGTCTCGTCAACTCATCCTAGGTGGCGTTGCCGGTCGTTTGAAGCATGCTTTCCCTATTTCTCATGCCAATTAAATAATATAAGTATCGAAGTGATTAGGCATTTATGCAAGAGTCCAAGGAAGGAAAAAAATACCATGTAAAACTACATACAGATGAAAGAATTCTACTCTTGTAATAGCGCATACAGATGAAAAAATGGTACTATTGTTATCTCTTGTAATGGAAAAAGGAAATATGTTTCTCCTTTTATGATATACGCGAGAAAAAGAAAAAGAAGTCTCCCAAGTAAATTATATTAAAATAATGAATGATAAGAACTAAGAGCATGCACTTTTCTAATCTAACCTACACAATGCCGATGTACTCCTACAGTCCTCCTCTTAGCTATTTAGTTACAAAATTTCTGAGAAGCCACCAACCTGAAGTTGCACTTATAGACAATCATCAAATGCTTTGTACACAACTCATTATTTATCAGGTCGCTGCAAATGCAATGTTCACCAAATCAAAAACTAACTTCGATATAATATCTATGGAGAGTCTAGGTCAAGGCTCCTCCGTCCTACCTTCACTGGTCCACCATCTTGGATCAGTTCATCCTCGACAAATCCCGCATCATTTCCCGGTAAAGTTTGCTCCCCTGCTCTTATCACTGCTCACTAGAATGTGTGGAAAAGAAGGATGTGTATTCTAGGTCAGGGCTCTGTCCTGAACGAGGGAGGAGATTTTTAGGTTCAGGGGCGTGCCCTAGGATTTCCAGATTGGGTTATATCTTTGTAACAACATGATGCATTGTTTTTTATTAAAAAAACATAGACTATTAATTGACCAGTTACTGAATAGAGAGTATAAAATTGATCATATCATCACAACTTCCAGAAATATAATAACATCATAGAGTACTAAATTGTTCAACATATCAAGGTGCCAATATCGACAACTTTCCCATACTTTAGTTTTTATAAATGTGATTTTCCTTCTTCTAGAAATGAGTTTAGGGTTTATAAATGAGTGATGATATTTTCAGCCTTAACTCCCCTGTTTTGTTTCTTAGCTTGTTTATAGATGACAGTTGGTACCGAGAAAATCGCAATCTACTGTCGCCGACTTACTGAAAAGTAATAATAGCTACCAAATATAGGGGATTCAATTCAAACTGTAACATACCATCACTTACTCGCTGTTTGTCACTCGTGGACTGGCATCTGCCGGTCTGAACAAGCGAGGCACACTGGTTGTTGGAGGCTTGGAGCGGGTCACGTTCGAGGACCAGGAGGAGCTGAGGCAAGGGCTGGTCCACACGTGAGCTCTTTCAACTCATCGCTTGCAATCGTTGGATTTAGACCGAGTGTTTTTTGAATCGGGGATTGTGGCGGGATGTGATCGTTCTGATCTTTGCGATAGGCAGCCTCCGGGAAGGGGCGAAGCAGATGAAATTTTTTTGGGCTTTTTCCCTTTCATTCTTTTGATGGAAATGTTTTTGGCCACTAGGCCACGTCGGAGGAGGGAGGTGGGCTGCTGCAGCTTATGGGCTGCATTATTGAATACTTTTCAATCTTAGCCCAGTTGTTGTTGTCTATATATACTAGAAGGTGCGCTTTGTTGCACAGATGATAACCATGATGATGTGCATTATCTTTGTTTTTGCGCAATGATGCACATCTAAAATCAGATGTTTAGGGTCACCAATAGCGTCAGTGCGAATCCTAAATACATGATTCTTATACATCGGGTGTAGGTATTGTTTTTTTAGAACAATGGTCTGCTTTCCTTCAATGTTTATTTTCGTTGTCGTTGATATGGAAAATGCTCATGGTCAATTTGTCATGTATCAATCGACTCAATCTTTTTTTAACAGAAACAACTCGATCATTATCCGAAAGAATAGACTAAATCCGTTGTAACCTAAATGATTTTGTAACTATTCTATAAATTCAAGACAACTTGAAAAATCTACCTAGCTGGAAATGACAAGAAACACACAGTGCAACTGTAAAACTAGATATGAAATTTTCTAAAAGTCATGCACTCACAATGCAAGAACATAGTTCAAGTGCAAAACAATGCACATCATTAAAGTATTTCTACTGTTGGCCATCTTATTCTGTGAGGAGATAGTTGAAAAACACAATAAGCCAACACAACCATAAAATTTGTTTTCGCAACCAACGTTCAGGGTAGACCAGGAATGTTATATATTCCTTCCTTCTCTGTCTCTTCAACTCATCCTAGGTGGTGTTTATAAATGATGATATCATCATCCTTAACTCCCCCATTTATTTTGTTTCTTAGCTTGTTATAACTTCTTTATAAATGACAGTTGCTACCGAGAGAATCGCATTGTACTGTCGCCGACTTACTGCAAAAGTATAATTGCTACTAAATATAGGGGATTTAATTCAAATGGAATGTATCATCACTGACTCGCTGTTTTTCAGTTTGTGGACTGGTGCCTACCGGTCTGAAAAGGCGAGGCGCACTGGTTGCTGGAGGCTTGGAGCGGGGCGCGTTGAAGGACAGGGAGGAGCTGAGGCTAGGGCTGGTCCACGGGTGAGCTTTCTCAACTCATCGCTTGTTGTCAGTTTAGAGTCTGGTCCACTTTAGACCGAGGCAGGGGCTGGGGCTGGTCCACTTTAGACCGAGGGTTTTGTGGCAGGCCGCGGTCATTTTGATCTTTGCGATAGGCAGCGGCCAGGAATGGGGCGATGCAGATGGAAATTTGTTTGGTTTTTTTCCTTCTTTTGACGGAAGCGTTTTTGGCCACTAGGCCACGTCGGAGGAGGGAGGTGGGCTGCTGCAGCTTATGGGCCGAATTATTGAATATTTTTCAAGCTTAGCCCAATTTTGAGAACCCATAATGATGTGCATCATCTTATTTTTTGCGCAATGATGCACAACTAAAATAAAATGTTTAGAGTCACCGATATTATCAGTGCGAATCATAAAATTTATGATTTTTATGCATCAGGTGTAGGTATTGGATTTTGTAGAACAATGGGCTGCTTTCCTTAAATGTTCATTTTCCTTGCTAATATAGATAATACTCACGTTCTATTTGTCCAGTCAAACATTTTTTACTACCTTGCATGATGCCAGGTATCAATGGACTCAATCTTTCTTAAACGTAAGCAAATCGATCATTATCCAAAAGAAGAAAAAAAAATTAAATCTGGTCTAACCTAAATGATCTTGCAATTATTCTATAAATTCAAGACATTTGAGAATCTTCCTAGCTGGAAATGGCAAGAAACACACAGTGCACTGTAAAATCAGACATGGAATTTTCTAAAAGACATGCACTCACAATGTAAGAACATAATCCATTCGAAGTGCAAAACAATGCACATCATTAAGGTATTTCTACTTTAGAACATTCTATTCTGTGAGGAGATAGTTTAAAAACACAATAAGGTAACACAACCACAAAATTTGTTTTCGCAACCAACATTCAGGGCAAACTGAGATAGTTATATACTCCTTCCTCTTTTGTCCCTTCAACTCATCCTAGTCGGTGTTGCATATCGTTTGAAGCATGCCTTCCCTAGTTCACATGCCAATTAAATAAAATAAGTATCAAAGTGACTGGGCATTTATGCAAGAGTTTGAGGAAGGAAAAAGTGCCACGTAAAACTACGTACAGATGAAAGAATGGTACTTTTCTTGTATCTTGTAATAGTGCATACAGATGAAACAATGGTACTATTGTTATATCTTATAATGGAAAATAGAACATTGTTTCTCCTTTTATGACATACTAGCAAACATGCACGTGTGTTCAACGGGAGAAAAGAATCATATGCCACTACCTTAATAAGCATGCCTCAAGGACCCCCTGCCCCAGTCCCTATCCTCTATTTCAATAGTGTCCCATCCG
Source organism: Aegilops longissima (assembly GCA_021605205.1). Lineage (NCBI taxonomy): Eukaryota > Viridiplantae > Streptophyta > Magnoliopsida > Poales > Poaceae > Aegilops > Aegilops longissima. The sequence continues at coordinate 673,570,134 of CM038682.1, read as the reverse complement.
TGTCGCCGCTTATCCTCCTTTCTGCCCTTGCCTAAGATGGATGAACTGTCCACCTAATCACTAGTGTCTTGTTGTGTATGGACTGCGACAGTGCAAAGGAATATCTAAGCTAAACTCTCGATCTGGCCGTGAGGGCCGCCCTCCATGAATCCCTCTCCACACATGTTCCATACACCGTCCCTTGCACCTAGTCCATACACCGCCCCTCATACTTCCGCTCTCTTTTGACTGTGGACTTGTTTCATGGGAGGGCAGGTTGCTCATGTCCCTACATGCCACCTTCCCACCATGCATGTTCGCAACTAATATATATTAATAAATACATTACATAGCAATCAATAATGAATGTTAGGTAAGAAAATACCCGTGCTTCTCTACGGAGCAAATACCAGTTGCCATGAACCAAGCGACAAATGACTAAAAGAATTAAACATGTGATTAAGTGATATGCATAAGGTCAGTAAAACCTTGGAGAGTAGCAACATTCAGGAAGTTTGAGGATTCATCATTGATAACTCAAACCCAAATAAGTAGAACAGATACACAACAAAAGTTTTTGTTCGCTTCTATGTTCATTACGTATCCTAGCATGGCAAAAACAAAAATCTCGGAGTTTGTTGTTCGTCATCAAGCTAGTCGGTGGATTTTGAAGGACTCGTGCAACTCCTCCCCATTGGAGTCAGGCCACGTCATGTTGGGGAACGTAGTAATAATTCAAAAATTTCCTACGTGTCACCAAGCTCAATCTAGGAGATGCTAGCAACGAGAGAGAGGGAGTGCATCTTCATACCCTTGAAGATCGCTAAGCGGAAGCGTTACAAGAACGCGATTGATGGAGTCGTACTCGCGGCGATTCAAATCGCGGAAGATCCGTTCTAGCGCCGAACGGACGTCGCCTCCATGTTCAACACACGTAAAGCCCGGGGATGTCTCCTCCTTCTTGATCCAGCAAGGGGAGATGAGAAGTTCAGGGAGAACTCTAGCAGCACGACGGCGTGGTGGCGATGGAGCTCGTGTTCTCCGACAGAGCTTCGCTAAGCACTATGTAGGAGGAGGAGGAGTTGGAGGAGGAGAGGGCTGCGCCAGGGGAAGGGGTTTCGACTGCCCTCCCAGCCCCTCACTATATATAGGGGGAAGGGGAGAGGGGGAGGCGCCCTAGGGTTTCCCCTAGGGGGCGGCGGCCAGGGCAGATTGTATCTCCCTAGGAAAACCCTGTGAGACTTGCCCCCCAAGCCAAGCCAGGTGGAGGCTTGCCTCCCAAGTCAGGTGGAGGCGCCCCACCTCCCCAAGCAACGCGGGAAAGGGTGTGGGGGCGCAGAGCCCCTTAGTGGGCTGGTTTTCCCCCCTCCCCTTGGCCCATGAGGCCCTGCGACACTTGCCGGGGCCCCCTGTAGCGACCCGACCCAAAATCGGTCAAGTCTCTGTGTCTGTGCCATCCTAAGATCATGCTGGCACTCACAGTACATTGATGAAATAATCAAAGTTCAATCACACCTGAATTTATAACACGGTTCTCATATCGAGTCTTTATTACAATAGAATAAATTTGACCGAAGGCCAACTCATGAGAAATAAACTAAGTAAAGCTGCGGAAGCGTAGAAGAATAGCGAGACCATCTGACTCCAAAGGGCAATCGCCAAGCGCGGATCGTAGCCTCATTCCTGATCGGAATACTCCTCTGCAACATAAGACGATGCAGCCGTGTAGGTCAGCATTTTGAATATGCCGGCAAGTCATGAAGAGAGAATAACAATAAAAATTACTAACACTATATGCAATTTGGCTGTGGGGCTCTAAGTTTCATCATTTTGCGAAAAGCCAGTTTTTTTCCTACTACAGTGGACTTGCTTGCAAATACTACAAAATTGTTGGTAGTTATTGAGATGGTTCCGCCAACCAATGTCTCATTCCCAAATTATTAAGTCATAACCCCCTCAATTAATTTATTAATTTTAGTGTTGAGATTTTCGAATACTTCCAAGTCCCAGAGGCTCAAATTATCCGTAACCGGGGACACGGCTAATCGATTAGATCTTTTCTGTGCAGAGGTTTGTGCACTTTACCCGCAAGAATCGTTCCCTCCTTTTAAGTCTTCGCACTTCATGGTGTTTGAAGACGGGATGAACGCAACAGGGTCTTCGAAGAGTTCTTCGCCACCGCCGGTACCCATCCAATCCTACCGTTCTTCTACATCTTGTAGTACCGTCCGCCGAGTCACAACTAGGGTTGACCAAGCCGAGCCCATAATGGCTTGCGGCTGCATGTAAGCTTCCGGTCAATGGGATATCCATCCGTCTCTTCGTGGCTGGGTGAAGCTTTTACAAGATGTCATGGCACTTCTCCATGCATCCGGCCAACCACTGGGTTCTCCGGGGTGCCCGTCAACCGTCCTCCACCCAAAGAGTGAATTCAAGTCCATCTTGAGCTTGAAGTTCATGGGGTTGTCATCATCTTGACTCTCACATCTTTCTTATGAATTCACTCAACCAACCCGTCACGGGCATAGCAAAATAAACTACTTCGTCCCGGTCATGGTAACAAGGGGAATTGGGTTCATCCTACCTCATGATACTACTCAAGAACATAACTTCAAAATTTCAACTACTGCATGCATGGTGGGGAGGTATAATTCTAATGCAACAAAATTATAGGTATTGTAAAGAAACATGATCAATGACTTGCCTTGCTGACGATCTTCGTAAGCTAGGGACTCGTGGTAGCAAGCTTAGCACCGGAAATTCTACCGAGGCAAACAACAATCATAATAAGCATATAGCATATGATCACTAAACATAATAGCATGCTAACACAACACACAAAACAAACGAATCAAAACCCAAAGGAAAACTCAAGAAATCCAACTCAAAGTTTTCCTACTTCAAGCAACAACTAAAATAGTTTTACATAACAAATTTTTCTTAACAGAACCTAAGCATGGGTTTATGCTACCTAACAGAAAAGAATTCATCTAGCAACTAGGAGCAAAAAGAATCACCTTAAAATCTATTATAGAACTCCTATTAGGCCTAAAGCAAATTCTAATAAGAAAAATAAAATAAAAGTTTTATTTATTATAAATAAAAGTTCATGCTCTAAAGTTACAGAAACTAATCAAGAATAAACTATCTCTCATCAAAATAAATTTTTTGCTAAGTAAAACAATAGGAAAACAGTAGCTAGTTAATTAATTAAGAATAACATGATTCTGATTAAAACTATTTTTTATTAATCCTAAAATGCCCAAATAAATTCCTACGGTTAGGCAATGTCAAAACAAAGTTGTGACAAAAGAATCATTAAAAATAATATTCCTAACTCATTTCATAGCAGATTTACTATTCTGTCTAAATCTAAAATAAAGCTATTTTAAATAATTTTAACATGCCTAATTATATTTTTCTACAGAAACTATAAGAAATTTGCAAACCAACAAAAAAAGAATCACTTAAAAATATTAAGTAGATTAAAAGATATGAATTTTTCAAATCTGAAACTATTCTGTTAAAACAGAAAACGAAAAATAAAGAAAAACGGGCTAATGGGCCTATATAACGCTTCGGGCGTAATATAACTAAACTACGCACGTGGTTTTAAATCGAATCGGCCCGGTCTAACTAAACCCTAACTAAACCGATCTAACCGGAATAAAACCCGGTTTATTTTAAATAACATACCCCTTCGGGGGGGATCTAATCCTAAGCGTCGGAATTAGATCGGACGGCGGGGAGGTGCTCCGGCAACTTACCGAAGGTCGACGGCGACGGCGGCTCGGGCGGCGAGTGCTCCGGTGGCTCCGGCAGTCGGGGGCGACGGCGGAGGGGTCCGACGAGTGCGGCGTGGCGAGGGGGTTGGTTTGGTGGAGTCGGGCGAGCTCGGGGTGGCCGGGGTGGGTCGGGACGAGGCTAATGGCGGCGGCGGCGTGCTCGGACTCCGGCGAGCGTGCGCGGCGAGAGGGAGAGGTCGGGCGAGGGAGCGAGGGAGGGAACGGGGTCGAGGGGGTATTTATAGGCGGGCGGGGCACGACTTGCGCGAGGGGGCGATCGGGAGGGGATCGGGTGAGATCCCGGAGATCGCGGGATCTCCGGCGAGCGGCGGCGCGGGTTGGCGTGGGCGAGGGGAAGGTGACGGGGTGGGGGCCACCCGTCAGCGAGACGGAGGGGGAGCGCGTCGGGTCGATCGGCCGACCCGGAGGGTTTTCGGGCGAGGGGGTCTGTCGGGCCGGTTGGGTGGCGCGGCTGGGCCGCCTGGTGGGCCTCGGCGCTAGCCGGGCCGGGGCTGGCCTGGCTAGCGCCCAGGGTTTTCCCTTTTCTAATTTTTTTTTGAAAATAAAAGAGAGAGAATAATATATAAAATATAAATATTTTATATAGGATATATATATATATATATATCAAAATGATCAGGGGAATATTCCCTATCATTTGAACATTTTTCCAGGGGCAAAATCCAAACTTTATAAAAATTCATTTTTTTCAAAATTCAAATGAAACTCAAATTTGAATTCAAACTTTTTGGCAATGTTTTTCCTCTGATATTTTTGGAGTGTCATGTTTACTCCTCTCATACTTTTTCTCAAGTATTTATCAGGCATAGTTTTTGAAATGATTTTCCACTGCCAAAATCTGAATTCAATTCCAACAACTCCCAAAACTTCTGAAACTTCAAATGCCACTCAAATTCAAACAGAATGCATAGATGCTTAGCTATAATTGTAAAACATTCCAAATAGGAAATTTGGGATGTTACAAACCTACCCACCTTAAGATGAATCTCGCCCTCGAGATTCGGGTTGGCTAGCAAATAGGTGCGGGTGGTCTCGAAGGAGGTCTTCTTCTCGCTCCCAGGTGGCTTCTTCCTCGGAGTGATGACTCCACAGCACCTTGCAAAACTTGATGATCTTGCTGCGGGTGACTCTGTTCGCAGTCTCGAGAATTCGGACGGGTTTCTCCTTATAAGTCAGATCACTGTCGAGCTGTATGGCCTCTAGGGGCACTGTGTCTCTCAACGGAATATCGGCCATGTCGGCATGACATTTCTTCAGCTGAGAAACATGGAAGACATCATGAACTCCGGACAATCCTTCCGGAAATTCCAACTTGTAAGCAACTTCTCCACGACGTTCGAGGATTTTGTAGGGGCCAATGAATCGGGGTGCTAACTTTCCTTTAACACCGAACCTCTTGATTCCACGAAGTGGGGACACACGAAGATATGCTCGGTCTCCCGCTTCGTAAGTTACTTCCTTGCGTTTACTGTCGGCATAACTCTTCTGTCTCGACTGTGCTATCTTGAGTCTATCCCGAATCAGCTTGACTTTCTCTTCGGAATCTCTGATAAGATCGGAACCGAAAAGTGTTCGATCTCCAACACCATCCCACAGCAATGGTGTTCTGCACCTCCTTCCGTATAGAGCTTCGAAAGGGGCCATCTTCAGACTGGTCTATTAACTGTTGTTGTATGAGAACTCTGCGTACGGCAAATTATCATCCCAGCTAGACCCATAGTCTAGCACACAAGTGTTGGGGAACGTAGCAGAAATTCAAAATTTTCCTACGTGTCACCAAGATCTATCTATGGAGAAACCAACAACGAGGGGAAGGAGAGTGCATCTACATACCCTTGTAGATCGTTAAGCGGAAGCGTTCATGAGAACGGGGTTGAAGGAGTCGTACTCGTCGTGATCCAAATCACCGGAGATCCTAGTGCCAAACGGACGGCACCTCCGCGTTCAACACACGTACAGCCCGGTGACGTCTCCCACGCCTTGATCCAGCAAGGAGAGAGGGAGAGGTTGAGGAAGACTCCATCCAGCAGCAGCACAACGGCGTGGTGGTGGTGGAGGAGCGTGGCAATCCAGCAGGGCTTCGCCAAGCACCACGGGAGAGGAGGAGGAGGAGAGGTAGGGCTGCACCAAGAGGAGAAGTTCTCATGTGTATGGCAGCCCCAAAACCTCAAGTGTATATAGGGGGAAAGGGGGCTGCGCCCCCTTTAGGGTTTTCCCACCCCAAGGGGTGCGGCCAGCCCTAGATCCCATCTAGGGGGGCGGCCAAGGGGGGGAGGAGTGCCTCCCAAGTCAAGTGGAGGCCCTCCCCTTTAGGGTATTCCCTTTCCCATGCGCATGGGCCTTGGGGGGGGGCTGGTGCCCCTGGCCCATTAAGGCTAGGGCGCCCCCTTACAGCCCATGCTACTGTATTGGACGTGGTGGAACTATTTCGGACCTCCGGACCCCTCCGAATCCTCCGAACCTTCCGAAGCTTCCGGTACAATACCGAAAAACTCGAACTTTTCGGAACCCAACAACAACTTTCCATATATAAATCTTTACCTTCGGACCATTCCGAACTCCTCGTGACGTCCGGGATCTCATCCGGACTCGAACAACATTCGGTAACCACATACAAACTTCCTTTATAACCCTAGCATCATCGAACCTTATGTGTAGACCCTACGGGTTCGGGAGACATGTAGACATGACCGAGACGTTCACGGTCAATAACCAACAGCGGATCTGGATACCCATGTTGGCTCCCACGTGTTCCACGATGATCTCATCGGATGAACCACGATGTCAAGGACTCAATCGATCCCGTATACAATTCCCTTTGTCTAGCGGTATTGTACTTGCCCGAGATTCGATCGTCGGTATACCGATACCTTGTTCAATCTCGTTACCGGCAAGTCTCTTTACTCGTTCCGTAACACATCATCCCGTGATCAACCCCTTGGTCACATTGTGCACATTATGATGATGTCCTACCGAGTGGGCCCAGAGATACCTCTCCGTTTACGGAGTGACAAATCCATCTCGATTCGTGCCAACCCGCAGACACTTTCGGAGATACGTGTAGTGCACCTTTATAGCCACCCAGTTACGTTGTGACGTTTGGTACACCCAAAGCATTCCTACGGTATCCGGGAGTTGCACAATCTCATGGTCTAAGGAAATGATACTTGACATTAGAAAAGCTTTAGCATACGAACTACGATCTTTGTGCTAGGCTTAGGATTGGGTCTTGTCCATCACATCATTCTTCTAATGATGTGATCCCGTTATCAACGACATCCAATGTCCATGGTCAGAAACCGTAACCATCTATTGATCAACGAGCTAGTCAACTAGAGGCTTACTAGGGACTTGGTGTTGTCTATGTATCCACACATGTATCTGAGTTTCCTATCAATACAATTATAGCATGGATAATAAACGATTATCATGAACAAGGAAATATAATAATAACTGATTTATTATTGCCTCTAGGGCATATTTCCAACAGTCTCCCACTTGCACTAGAGTCAATAATCTAGTTCACATCGTCATGTGATTAACACTGATAGGTCACATCGCGATGTGACCAACACCCAAAGAGTTTACTAGTGTCTGTAAACTAGTTCACATCATCATGTGATTTAGACTCAATGAGTTCTGAGGTTTGATCATGTTTTGCTTGTGAGAGAGGTTTTAGTCAACGGGTCTGAACCTTTCAGATCCGTGTGTGCTTTGCAAATTTCTAGGTCATATTGTAAACGCTGCTTCCACGCTCCACTTGGAGCTATTCCAAATGGTTGCTCCACTATACGTATCCGGATTGCTACTCAGAGTCACTCGGATAGGTGTTAAAGCTTGCACCGACGTAACCCTTTACGCCGAACTCTTTATCACCTCCATAATCGAGAAACATGTCCTTATTTACTCCAAGGACAATTTTGACCATTGTCCAATGATCCATTCTGGATCATTCTTGTACCCCTTATAGTGACTCATGGCAAGGCACACTTCGGTGCGGTACACAAGCATAGCATCTTGTAGAGCCTACGTCTAAGGCATAGGGGACGACCTTCGTCCTTTCTCTCTTTTCTGCCGTGGTCGAGCTTTAAGTCTTAACTTCATACCTTACATCTCAGGCAAGAACTCCTTCTTTGGTGATCCATCTTGAACACCTTCAAGATCATGTCAAGGTATATGCTCATTTGAAAGTACCATTAAGCGGTTTTGATCTATCCTATAGATCTTGATGCTCAATGTCCAAGTAGCTTAATACAGGTTTTCACTTGAAAACACTTTTCAAATAACCCTATATGCTTTCCAGAAATTCTACATCATTTCTGATCAACAATATGTCAACAACATATACTCATCAAAAATTCTATAGTGCTCCCATTCACTTCTTTGGAAATACAAGTTTCTCATAAACTTTGTATAAACCTAAAATCTTTGATCATCTCATCAAAGTGCACATTCCAACTCCGAGATGCTTACTCCGGTCCTTAGAAGGATCGCTGGTGCTAGCATACCTTTTAGCATCCTTAGGATCGACAAAACTTTCGATTGCATCACATACAACCTTTCCTTACGAAAACCGGTAAGGATACTCATTTTGACATCCATCCGCCAGATTTCATAAATGCAGCTTGTGCTAACATGATTCCGACGGACTTAAGCATCGCTACGGATGAGAAAATCTCATCGTAGTCAACTCCTTGAACTTGTGAAAACTCTTCGCCATAAGTCGAGCTTCATAGACGGTGACATTACCGCCCACGTCCGTCTTCTTCTTAAAGATCCATTTATCTCAATGGCTTGCCGATCAGCGGCAAGTCCACCAAAGTCCATGCTTTGTTACGATACATGGATCCTATCTCGGATTTCATGGCTTCTAACCATTTATCGGAATTTGGGCCCACCATTGCTTCTCCATAGCTCGAGGTTCATTGTTGTCTAGCAACATGACCTTCAAGACAGGATTATTGTACCACTCAGAAGTAGTACGCATCCTTGTCACCCTACGAGGTACGTTAGTGACTTGATCCGAAACTTCATGATCACTATCATAAGCTTCTACTTCAATTGGTGTAGGTGCCACGGGAACAACTTCCTGTGCCCTGCTACACACTAGTTGAAGTGACGGTTCAATAACCTCATCAAGTCTCCACCATCCTCCCACTCAACTTTTCGAGACAAACTTTTCCTCGAGAAAGGATCCGATTCAAGAAACAATCCCTATTGCTTTCGGATCTGAATTAGGAGGTATACCCAACTGTTTTGGGTGTCCTATGAAGATGCATTTTATCCGCTTTGGGTTCGAGCTTATCAACCTGAAACTTTTTCAATAAGCGTCGCAGCCCCAAACTTTTAAGAAACGACAACTTAGGTTTCTCCAAACGATGTCGTCTCAATGGAATTACGTGGTACCCTATTAAAGTGAGTGCGGTTGTCTCTAATGCCTAACCCATGAACGACAGTGGTAATTCGATAAGAGACATCAAGGTACGCACCATATCCAATAGGGTGCAACTATGATGTTCGGACACACCATCACACTATGGTGTTCCAGGCGGTATTAGTTGTGAAATAATTTCCACAATGTCTCAATTGTGTACCAAACTCGCAACTCAGATATTCATCTCTATGATCACATCACAGACATTTTATCCTCTTGTCACGAAGATCTTAAACTTCACTCTGAAATTACTTGAACCATTCAATAATTCAGACTTGTGTTTCATCAAGTAAATATACTCAACATCTACTCGAATCATCGTGAAGTAAGAACATAACGATATTCATCGCATGCCTCGGCACTCATTGGACTGCACATATCAAAATGTGTTACTTCCAACAAGTTGCTATCTTGTTCCATCTTCTTTGAAACCGAGGCTTTTGGTCATCTTGCCCATGTGGTATGTTTTGCATATCTCAAGTGATTCAAAATCAAGTGAGTCCAAACGATCCATCTGCATGGAGTTTCTTCATGCGTATAAACCAATAGACATGGTTCGCATGTCTCAAATTTTCAAAACGAGTGAGTCCAAAGATCCATCAACATGGAGCTTCTTCATGCTTTTACACCAATATGACTTACATGGCGAGTGCCACAAGTAAGTGGTACTATCATTACTATCTTATACTTTTGGCATGAAAATGTGTATCACTACGATCGAGATTCAATAAACCATTTGTTTAGGTGCAAGACCATCGAAGGTATTATTCAAATAAATAGAGTAACCATTATTCTCCTTAAATGAATAACCGTATTGCGATAGACATAATCCAATCATGTCTATGCTCAACATAAACACCAAATGATAATTATTCTGGTTTAATACTAATCTTGATGGTAGAGGGAGCGTGCGATGTTTGATCACATCAAAATTGGAAACACTTCCAACACATATCGTCAGCTCTCCTTTAGCTAGTCTCCGTTTATTCCGTAGCCTTTTATTTCGAGTTACTAACACTTAGCAACCGAACCGGTATCTAATACCCTGATGCTACTAGGAGTACTAGTAAAATACACAATAACTTAATGTATATCCAATATACTTCTATCGACTTTGCCAGCCTTCTTATCTACCAAGTATCTAGGGTAATTCTGCTCCAGTGGCTGTTCCCCTTATTACAGAAGCACTTAGTCTCGGGTTTGGGTTCAACCTTGGGTTTCTTCACTGGAGCAGCAACTGATTTGCCGTTTCATGAAGTGCCCCTTCTTGCCCTTGCCCTTCTTGAAACTAGTGGTTTCACCAACCATCAACAATTGATGCTCCTTCTTGATTTCTACTTTCGCGGTGTCAAACATCGTGAATACCTCAAGGATCATCATATCTATCCCTGACATGTTATAGTTCATCATGAAGCTCTAGCAGCTTGGTGGCAATGACTTTGGAGAAACATCACTATCTCTCCTGGAAGATTAACTCCCACTCGATTCAAGTGATTGTTGTACCCAGACAATCTGAGTACAAGCTCAACGATTGAGATCTTCTCCCTTAGTCTGTAGGCTAGAAAACTCGTCGGAGGTCTCATACCTCTTGACGTGGGCACGAGCTTGAAATCCCAATTTCAGCCCTCGAAACATCTCATATGTTTCGTGACGTTTCGAAATCGTCTTTGGTGCCTCAACTCTAAACCGTTTAACTGAACTATCACGTAGTTATCAAGATGTGTATGTCAGATGTTCGCAACATCCACAGACGACGTTCGAGGTTCAGCACACCGAGTGGTGCATTAAGGACATAAGCCTACTACTGTCCACATAATTGCTACTGTCAACTTTCAACTATATTTTCTCTAGGAACATATCTAAACAGTGGAACTAAAGCGCGAGCTTACGACATAATTTGCAAAAGGTCTTTTTGACTATGTTCAAGATAATTAAGTTCATCTTATGAACTCCCACTCAGATAGACTTCCCTCTGGTCATCTAAGTGATTACATGATCCGAGTCAACTAGGCCGTGTCCGATCATCACGTGAGACGGACTAGTCATCATCGGTGAACATCTTCATGTTGATCGTATCTACTATCGACTCATGCTCGACCTTTCGGTCTCGTGTTCCGAGGCCATGTCTGTACATGCTAGGCTCGTCAAGTTAACCCTAAGTGTTTGGCGTGTGTAAATCTGTCTTACACCGTTGTATGTGAACGTAAGAATCCATCACACCCGATCATCACGTGGTGCTTAGAAGCGACGAACTTTAGCAACGGTGCACAGTTAGGGGAGAACACTTCTTGAAATTGTTGTAAGGGATCATCTTATTTACTACCGTCGTTCTATGTAAACAAGATGCATAAACATAATAAACATCACATGCAATTATATAGTAGTGACATGATATGGCCAATATCATATAGCTCCATTGATCTCCATCTTCGGGGCTCCATGATCATCATTGTCACCGGCATGACACCATGATCTCCATCATCATGATCTCCATCATCGTGTCTTCATGAAGTTGTCTCGCCAACTATTACTTCTACTACTATGGCTACCGGTTAGCAATAAACTAAAGTAATTACATGGCGTTGTTTAATGACACGCAGGTCATACAATAAATAAAGACAACTCCTATGGCTCCTGCCGGTTGTCATACTCATCGACATGCAAGTCGTGAATCCTATTACAAGAACATGATCAATCTCATACATCACATATCATTCATCACATTCTTCTTGGCCATATCACATCACATAGCATACCCCGCAAAAACAAGTTAGGCGTCCTCTAATTGTTGTTTGCATGTTTTACGTGGCTGCTATGGGTTTCTAGCAAGAACGTTTCTTACCTCACGCAAAACCACAACGTGATATGCCAATTGCTATTTACCCTTCATAAGGACCCTTTTCATCGAATCCGTTCCGACTAAAGTGGAGAGGCGGCACCGCTAGCCACCTTATGCACCAAGTGCATGTCGATCGGTGGAACCTGTCTCACGAAGAATGCGTGTAAGGTCGGTCCGGCCGCTTCATCCCACAATACCGTCGAAACAAGATTGGACTAGTAACGGTAAGCATATTGAACAACATCAACGCCCACAACTGCTTTGTGTTCTACTCGTGCAAAGAATCTACATAATAGACCTAGCTCATGATGCCCTTTGTTGGGGAACGTGGCAGAAATTCAAAATTTTCCCACGTGTCACCAAGATCTATCTATGGAGAAACCAGCAACGAGGGAAGGAGAGTGCATCTACATACCCTTGTAGATCGTTAAGCGGAAGCGTTCATGAGAACGGGGTTGAAGGAGTCGTACTCGTCGTGATCCAAATCACCGGAGATCCTAGTGCCGAACGGACGGCACCTCCGCGTTCAACACACGTACAGCCCGGTGACGTCTCCCACGCCTTGATCCAGCAAGGAGAGAGAGGGAGAGGTTGAGGAAGACTCCATCCAGCAGCAGCACAACGACGTGGTGGTGGTGGAGGAGCGTGGCAATCTAGTAGGGCTTCGCCAAGCACCACGGGAGAGGAGGAGGAGGAGAGGTAGGGCTGCACCAAGAGGAGAAGTTCTCATGTGTATGGCAGCCCCAAAACCTCAAGTATATATAGGGGGAAAGGGGGCTGCGCCCCCTTTAGGGTTTTCCCACCCCAAGGGGTGCGGCCAGCCCTAGATCCCATCTAGGGGGGCGGCCAAGGGGGGGAGGAGTGCCTCCCAAGTCAAGTGGAGGCCCTCCCCTTTAGGGTTTTCCCTTTCCCATGCGCATGGGGGCTGGTGCCCCTGGCCCATTAAGGCTAGGGCGCCCCCTTACAGCCCATGCTACTGTATTGGACGTGGTGGAACTATTTCCGGACCTCCGGACCCTCCGAATCCTCCGGAACCTTCCGAAGCTTCCGGTACAATACCGAAAAAACCCGAACTTTTTCGGAACCCGAACAACAACTTTCCATATATAAATCTTTACCTCCGGACCATTCCGAACTCCTCGTGACGTCCGGGATCTCATCCGGACTCAACAACATTCGTAACCACATACAAACTTCCTTTATAACCCTAGCATCATCGAACCTTAAGTGTGTAGACCCTACGGGTTCGGGAGACATGTAGACATGACCGAAACGTTCACCGGTCAATAACCAACAGCGGGATCTGGATACCCATGTTGGCTCCCACATGTTCCACGATGATCTCATCGGATGAACCACGATGTCAAGGACTCAATCGATCCCGTATACAATTCCCTTTGTCTAGCGGTATTGTACTTGCCCGAGATTCGATCGTCGGTATACCGATACCTTGTTCAATCTCGTTACCGGCAAGTCTCTTTACTCGTTCCGTAACACATCATCCCGTGATCAACCCCTTGGTCACATTGTGCACATTATGATGATGTCCTACCGAGTGGGCCCAGAGATACCTCTCCGTTTACGGAGTGACAAATCCCAGTCTCGATTCGTGCCAACCCAAAGACACTTTCGGAGATACCGTAGTGCACCTTTATAGCCACCCGATTACGTTGTGACGTTTGGTACACCCAAAGCATTCCTACGGTATCCGGAGTTGCACAATCTCATGGTCTAAGGAAATGATACTTGACATTAGAAAAGCTTTAGCATACTGAACTACGATCTTTGTGCTAGGCTTAGGATTGGGTCTTGTCCATCACATCATTCTTCTAATGATGTGATCCCGTTATCAACGACATCCAATGTCCATGGTCAGGAAACCGTAACCATCTGTTGATCAACGAGCTAGTCAACTAGAGGCTTACTAGGGACTTGGTGTTGTCTATGTATCCACACATGTATCTGAGTTTCCTATCAATACAATTATAGCATGGATAATAAACGATTATCATGAACAAGGAAATATAATAATAACTAATTTATTATTGCCTCTAGGGCATATTTCCAACAACAAGCTCTCAACATGTCCTCCAGAATCTGGTTGACTCTCTCGGTCTGTCCATCTGTCTGCGGATGAAAAGCTGCACTGAACTCCAGCCTTGTACCCAAAGTTTCATGCAACTGATTCCAAAACTTTGAGGTAAACTGCGTTCCTTTATCTGACACGATACTCCTCGGAACTCCATGCAGACATACAATCCTGGTCATGTATATCTTGGCCAACTTAGCACTGGTATAGATAGTCTTCACGGGAATGAAGTGAGCTACCTTGGTCAATCGATCAACCACTACCCAGATAGAATCATAACCTGAACGGGTCCTGGGTAATCCTGTGATAAAATCCAGTCCAAGTTTTTCCCATTTCCAATCGGGAATCGGCAAAGGTTGAAGTAACCCTGCTGGCTCCTGATGTTCTGCCTTTACTCATTGGCAAACATCGCATACTGCTACGTACTCGGCAATATCTTTCTTCATACCTGTCCACCAGAAACTTTCCTTCAAATCCAGATACATCTTGGTGTTACCGGGGTGAATCGAGTACGGTGAATCATGAGCCTCCTGAAGAATTAGCTTCCTGAGTTCGGGATCATTGGGTACATAAATACGATCCTCGAACCATATAGCTCCGTATTCATCCTTACGGAACCCTTTAGCTTTTCCTTCATTCATCTTTTTCTTTATCTCATCAATTTCCTTGTCCAACTTCTGGGCTTCACGAATCCTTTCGGCCAAGGTGGACTGAACTTCCAGAGTTGCAACATATCCTCTCGGAACTATCTCCAGTCGGAGATCTCTGAGGTCATCGACTAACTCCTGGGGTAATCCTCCTGCTATAAGAGTATTCACATAACTCTTACGGCTCAAAGCATCTGCTACAACATTAGCTTTTCCTGGGTGATAATGCAGTCTCATGTCATAGTCTTTGATTAACTCTAGCCATCTCCTCTGCCTGAGGTTCAACTCTTTCTGCGTGAAAATATACTTCAAGCTCTTATGATCTGTGTAAACATCACAATGGTTTCCGATAAGGAAATGTCTCCAGGTCTTGAGTGCATGCACTACGGCTGCTAACTCCAAATCATGTGTGGCATAATTCATCTCATGAGGTCGTAGCTGTCTGGAGGTATAAGCTACAACTTTTCCCTCCTGCATGAGTACTCCTCCGAGTCCCTGACGAGAAGCGTCACAATATACCTGGTAATCCTTGTGTATGTCCGCAAAATCAGCTTTGGGCTGTAACCAAACGTTTCTTCAATTCTCGAAGCGGCTGCACAATCCTCGGTCCAATTGTACTTGGCTTCCTTCTTCAACAGCTCAGTCATGGGCTTGGCAATCTTCGAGAAGTTCTCAATAAACCTCCGATAATATCCTACGAGTCCGAGAAAACTGCGGATCTCCTTAACTGAGGTGGGCGACTGCCAATCGGTGACTGATTCAACCTTGGCGGGGTCAACTGCTATTCCTTCTCCTGAAATAACATGTCCGAGGAATCCAACTTCCTTTAGCCAAAATTCACATTTGCTGAACTTGGCATACAACTGATGTTCTCGAAGTTTCTCCAGAACTAGACGCAAATGTTCCTTATGCTCTTCCTCGCTCTTGGAGAATATCAGTATATCATCGATGAACACCACGACAAACTTGTCCAGATATTCCATAAATACCTTGTTCATCAAATTCATGAAGTATGCAGGGGCATTAGTCAATCCAAATGACATGACGGTATACTCATATAAACCATACCTGGTAGTGAATGCTGTTTTGGGTATATCCTTTTCACGGATCTTCAGCTGATGATACCCTGATCAAAGATCGATCTTGGAGAATACTTTGGCTCCAACTAGCTGATCAAATAGATCATTAATCATCGGCAGAGGGTACTTGTTCTTGATGGTCACGTCGTTCAACGAACGATAATCCACAACCATTCTCAAGGTTCCATCCTTCTTCTCCACCAAAAGAACTGGGGCTCCCCAAGGTGATGAGCTTGGCCGAATATATCCCTTCTCCAATAGCTCATTAATTTGGTTCTTGATCTCCTTCAAATCGTTCGGGGCATCCGATAGGGTCTCTTGGATATCGGGCTGTGCGGGCAATAACTCAATCAGAAATTCAATGTCCCTGTCCGGTGGCATTCCTGGTAATTCCTCCGGAAACACATCGGGAAAATCTTGCACTACTGGCATTCCTCCTGAACAACTCCCGTGAGGGAATTCACTTGATTCTTCACCTGACTATGTCTGGATACATACTTGATCCTCTTCTGCTCCGGGGTGGTGAGCAGAATAGACTTGCGGGCACAATCTATGTTTCCTTAAAACTTCGTCAACCAATCCATGCCTAGGATTACATCCAAGGTCTGGGTTTCCAATACTATGAGGTCTGTGGGAAATTTATGGTTTCCGATGTTGAGGGTTGCATGACAGCCAAAGCCTGCCATCATTTCTCCTCCTGCGGAACTGACGCGAAGGGGTTTCTAAGGGTTTTAGTGGGCAACCCGTACTTTTCCACAACTACCCTTGATATGAATGAATCGTTGCACCGAATCAAAGAGTACCAATCTGAGCGTGAATTCAATAAAACTTACCAACCACGATTATCGGCTGATCATAGACGTCCTCCACGTCAATGTGGTTCACCTGAGCACGAGGAAAAGGGTTGGGCTTCTTCGCTGAGCTTCCATTGCCGTTTCCATTCCTCTGCTTGGCCTCCGGGCAGTCGGTGGCATAGTGCCCTGTTTTCTGGCACTTGAAACAGGTGATGTGACTCAGATCCTTCGGAGCCGGGGCAGGACGGTGCTGGTTGCCATTGCCGTTTCCATTGCCATTTCCATTGCCTGACTTGTTGTCCTGGTTGCGGTTGTTCCCATTTCCTCCATGGTTATGTCCTCCATGGTTGTGATGGGTATGCCCTCCTGAGTATGGGGCATAACGGGGCTTCTGCTGAGCTCCAGAGTTGTACTTCCCCTGGCTGTACTTCCGCTTGCGGCTATCAATCTGCTGCTGCTTGCCTTCAAGTATGGTGGCCTTGTCTACCAGCTCCTGGTAGTTGGTGAAGGTAGCCACCATTAGCTGCATTCCTAGCTCGTCATTGAGTCCCTCGAGAAACTTTTCCTGCTTTGCGGCATATGTGGCCACATCATCCGGGGCATAGCAAGCTAACTTGCTGAACTCATCCACGTACTGCCCCACAGTACGGTTCCCCTGGCGTAAGTTGCGGAACTCACGCTTCTTCAGACTCATGGCTCCAGCTGAAACATGAGCGGTGCGGAAAGCCTGCTGGAACTGATCCCACGTGATGGTGCCGATGGGATAAGTGGCGGTGTAGTTCTCCCACCAAGAAGCTGCAGGTCCATCAAGTTGATGTGCGGCAAAGCGCACCTTCTCGCATCGGTGCATCCAACAGTGACTAACTCTCTTTCGACCTTATGAGCCAATCGTCGGCCACAATCGGCTCAGTGCTGCTAGAGAACACTGGCGGATTCAGCCTTAGGAATCGAGTCAAGTTGTCAACAGGGGGTGGTGGCGGTGGATTGTTGTTGTTGTTGTTGTTCTGATTCTGAATGAGCATCTGCATGAGGGCATTCTGCTGCTGGATCAGCTGGGTGAGCTCCGGCGGGAAATTGAGACCGGGGTCACGTCTCGGAGGCATCTGGTGTTTTGGAGTGGATGAGAAAATTAGAATAGAACAATGGTCTAATGAGAAATAACACTACCCATATGAATGCACAATCATAATCACACCAATCATTTATTCAATCCACTCAAACATGGTTCAATCTCGATTACAAAATGCTGACGACTAATCGAAAATAATGGCCTAACTGATCGACGAAAAAGGTAAAATAACATGGCGGTCGACTAAATGTCTTCATCAATTATCCTTGCGTCCTCTGGTGCGATGTCCTCCGGTGTGGCGTCCTCTGTTGCGGCGCCTCCTCTTGCGGCTTTCTCCAGTGGAACTCCCTTCATAATCCTGATCATTGCTCACGAGAGGTCCGTCATCTCCACTCGGAAAAAGGTCCTCTCCCAAGTCCATCTTTTCCTCTAATGCGGCAACCTTCATCTTCAGGTCATCGACTCTCTCCATGAAGTCCGCGATTTCTTCCTCATGGTCAAGGAAGTCTGCGTGTGCCTTCTCCTCCAGTTCCAGTTCACGGAACAACAACCTCCTGTGTACCTTGAGTTACGGCGATGCGGATCTCCCGTTTCGAGGAGACACTCCAAGTCTTGGACATACGAGAGAATGGAGTCGTCCTCTACGGTACGGATGATATCTCCATTCCTTGCTCTGCGAGAAACCATGGAGAGGTCTGATGGATCGAGCTCGGCCCTGTACTCTTCTCGGAGATGACCAAGTGCACGATAAATCGCCATGTCTCTTCCGAGGATCCAGTTGAAGTCGGTAAACTCAAAGTCAATAGGCTCTGTATGTCCTCCGAAGGTTCTCCCTGGAATGTGCACCTCAATCCTGTAGCGGGTATCCGTCGGAAGTGCATTGGTAGGCTTCCCGGTGATCGAGGGCAGAGCAATCTTCAGCTTCTTCATGATCTGGACCAGCTTCTTGCCGAAGGGCATCGTCTCATCTGGCTGGCAAAACTCCGGTAGCAAAACTGGGGTGAACTCGGCGGCCATCTAGAATGTTGAAAATCGGAGAGAAGTCAGAAATGAACAGGGGAGAATTACGGAATGGTAAGGACATAAAATAGATAGTCTCTTCCTATGGCTTTCCGATCCTAGGGGTTACGTCCTACGGTCAGCGTGTGCTCTGATACCATCTCTGTAGCGACCCGACCCAAAATTGGTCAATTCTCTGTGTCTGTGCCATCCCAAGATCATGCTGCCACTCACAGTACATTGATGAAATAATCAAAGTTCAATCACACCTGAATTTATAACACGGTTCTCATATCGAGTCTTTATTACAATAGAATAAATTTGACCGAAGGCCAACTCATGAGAAATAAACTAAGTAAAGCTGCGGAAGCGTAGAAGAATAGCGAGACCATCCGACTCCAAAGGGCAATCGCCAAGCGCGGATCGTAGCCTCATTCCTGATCGAATACTCCTCGCAACATAAGGCGATGCAGCTGTGTAGGTCAGCATTTTGAATATGCCGTCAAGTCATGAAGAGAGAATAACAATAAAAATTACTAACACTATATGCAATTTGGCTGTGGGGCTCTAAGTTTCATCATTTTGCGAAAAGCCAGTTTTTTTCCTACTACAGTGGACTTGCTTGCAAATACTACAAAATTGTTGGTAGTTATTGAGATGGTTCCGCCAACCAATGTCTCATTCCAAAATTATTAAGTCATAACCCCCTCAATTAATTTATTAATTTTAGTGTTGAGATTTCCGAATACTTCCAAGTCCCAGAGGCTCAAATTGTCCGTAACCGGGGACACGGCTAATCGATTAGATCTTTTCTCTGCAGAGGTTTGTGCACTTTACCCGCAAGAATCGTTCCCTCCTTTTAAGTCTTCGCACTTCATGGTGTTTGAAGGCGGGATGAACAAACAGGTCTTCAAAGAGTTCTTCGGCCACCGCGGTACCCATCCAATCCTACCGTTCTTCTACATCTCGTAGTACCGTCCGGCCAGAGTCACAACTAGGGTTGACCAAGCCAGAGCCCATAATGGCTTGCGGCTGCACAGGTAAGCTTCCGGTCAATGGGATATCCATCCGTCTCTTCGTGGCTGGGTGAAGCTTTTCGCAAGATGTCATGGCACTTCTCCATGCATCCCGGCCAACCACTGGGTTCTCCAGGGTGCCCGTCAACCGTCCTCCACCCAGTAGTGAATTCCGAAGTCCATCTTGAGCTTGAAGTTCATGGGGTTGTCATCATCTTGACTCTCACATCTTTCTTATGAATTCACTCAACCAACCCCGTCTACGGGCATAGCAAAATAAACTACTTCGTCCCGGGTCATGGTAACAAGGGGAATTGGGTTCATCCTACCTCATGATACTACTCAAGAACATAACTTCAAAATTTCAACTACTGCATGCATGGTGGGGAGGTATAATTCTAATGCAACAAAATCATAGGTATTGTAAAGAAACATGATCAATGACTTGCCTTGCTGACGATCTTCGTAAGCTAGGGACTCGTGGTAGCAAGCTTCGCACTCCGGAAATTCTACCGAGGCAAACAACAATCATAATAAGCATATAGCATATGATCACTAAACATAATAGCATGCTAACACAACACACAAAACAAACGAATCAAAACCCAAAGGAAAACTCGAAGAAATCCAACTCAAAGTTTTCCTACTTCAAGCAACAACTAAAAATAGTTTTACATAACAAAATTGTTCTTAACAGAACCTAAGCATGGGTTTATGCTACCTAACAGAAAAGAATTCATCTAGCAACTAGGAGCAAAAAGAATCACCTTAAAATCTATTATAGAACTCCTATTAGGCCTAAAGCAAATTCTAATAAGAAAAATAAAATAAAAGTTTTATTTATTATAAATAAAAGTTCATGCTCTAAAGTTACAGAAACTAATCAAGAATAAACTATCTCTCATCAAAAATAAATTTTTTTGCTAAGTAAAACAATAGGAAAACAGTAGCTAGTTAATTAATTAAGAATAACATGATTCTGATTAAAACTATTTTTTTATTAATCCTAAAATGCCCAAATAAATTCCTACGGTTAGGCAATGTCAAAACAAAGTTGTGACAAAAAGAATCATTAAAAAATAATATTCCTAACTCATTTCATAGCAGATTTACTATTCTGTCTAAATCTAAAATAAAGCTATTTTAAATAATTTTAACATGCCTAATTATATTTTTCTACAGAAACTATAAGAAATTTGCAAACCAACAAAAAAAGAATCACTTAAAAATATTAAGTAGATTAAAAGATATGAATTTTTCAAATCTGAAACTATTCTGTTAAAACAGAAAACGAAAAATAAAGAAAAACGGGCTAATGGGCCTATATAACGCTTCGGGCGTAATATAACTAAACTACGCACGTGGTTTTAAACCGAATCGGCCCGGTCTAACTAAACCCTAACTAAACCGATGTAACCGGAATAAAACCCGGTTTATTTTAAATAACATACCCCTTCGGGGGGGGGGGATCTAATCCTAAGCGTCGGAATTAGATCAGACGGCGGGGAGGTGCTCCGGCGACTTACCGAAGGTCGACGGCGACGGCGGCTCGGGCGGCGAGTGCTCCGGTGGCTCCGGCGGTCGGGGGCGACGGCGGAGGGGGTCCGACGAGTGCGGCGTGGCGAGGGGGTTGGTTTGGTGGAGTCGGGCGAGCTCGGGGTGGCCGGGGTTGGTCGGGACGAGGCTAATGGCGGCGGCGGCGTGCTCGGACTCGCGGCGTCTGTGGCGAGAGGGAGAGGTCGGGCGAGGGAGCGAGGGAGGGAACGGGGTCGAGGGGGGTATTTATAGGCGGGCGGGGCACGACTTGCGCGAGGGGGTGATCGGGTGAGATCCCGGAGATCGTGGGATCTCCGTGAGCGAGTTGGCGTGGGCGAGGGAAGGTGTGGGTGGGGCCACCCGTCAGCGAGAGGGAGGGGGAGCGCGTCGGGTCGATCGGGCCGGTTGGGTGGCGCGGCTGGGCCGCCTGGTGGGCCTCGGCGCTGGCTGGGCCGGGGCTGGCCTGGCTAGCGCCCAGGGTTTTCCCTTTGCTAATTTTTTTTTTGAAAATAAAAGAGAGAGAATAATATATAAAATATAAATATTTTATATAGGACATATATATATATATATCAAAATGATCAGGGGAATATTCCCTATCATTTGAACATTTTCGAGGCAAAATCCAAACTTTATAAAATTCATTTTTTCAAAATTCAAATGAAACTCAAATTTGAATTCAAACTTTTGGCAATGTTTTTCCTCTGATATTTTTGGAGTGTCATGTTTACTCCTCTCATACTTTTTCTCAAGTATTTATCAGGCATAGTTTTTGAAATGATTTTCCACTGCCAAAATTTGAATTCAATTCCAACAAATCCCAAAACTTCTGAAACTTCAAATGCCACTCAAATTCAAACAGAATGCGTAGATGCTTAGCTATAATTGTAAAACATTCCAAATAGGAAATTTGGGATGTTACACCCCCGAAACACCTTTCGGTCATGCTGGCCATAGCCTGGTACCCCCGAACACTTACGGACTCCAAAACCCTTCGTCCAGTATATCGATCTTCACCTACTGACCATTCGAGAACTCCTCATGACGTCCGGGATCTCATCCGGGACTCCGAACTACCTTCGGTAACCACATACAATTTCCCATAACAACTCTAGTGTCACCGAACCTTAAGTGTGTAGACCCTACGGGTTCGGGAACCATGCAGACATGACCGAGACATCTCTCCGGCCAGTAACCAATTGCGGGATCTAGATACCCATATTGGCTCCCACATGTTCCACGATGATCTCATCGGTTGAACCACGATGTCAGGGATTCATTCAATCCCGTATACAATTCCCTTTGTCTATCGGCATGTTACTTGCCCGAGATTCGATCGTCGGTATCCCTATACCTTGTTCAATCTCGTTACCGGCAAGTCTCTTTACTCGTTCCGTAACGCATGATCCCGCGACTAACTCCTTAGTCACATTGAGCTCATTATGATGATGCATTACCGAGTGGGCCCAGAGATACCTCTCCATCATACGGAGTGACAAATCCCAGTCTCGATTCGTGCCAACCCAACAGACACTTTCAGAGATACCTGTAGTGCACCTTTATAGTCACCCAGTAATGTTGTGACGTTTGATACACCCAAAGCATTCCTACGGTATCCGGGAGTTGCACAATCTCATGGTCTAAGGAAACGATACTTGACATTAGAAAAGCTCTAGCAAAATGAACTACACGATCTTGTGCTATGCTTAGGATTGGGTCTTGTCCATCACATCATTCTCCTAATGATGTGATCACGTTATCAACGACATCCAATGTCCACAGTCAGGAAACCACAACCATCTATTGATCAACGAGCTAGTCAACTAGATGCTTACTAGGGACATGTTGTGGTCCATGTATTCACACATGTATTACAGTTTTCGGTTAATACAATTATAGCATGAACAATAGACAATTATCATGAACAAGGAGATATAATAATAACCATTTTATTATTGCCTCTAGGGCATATTTCCAACAGTCTCCCACTTGCACTAGAGTCAATAATCTAGTTCACATCGTCATGTGATTAACACTCATAGTTCACATCGCCATGTGACTAACACCCAAAGAGTATACTAGAGTCAATAATCTAGTTCACATCACCATGTGATTAACACTCAATGAGTTCTAGGGTTTGATCATGTTTTGCATATGAGAGAGGTTTTAGTTAACGGGTCTACAACATTCAGATCCGTGTGTTCTTCGCAAATCTCTATGTTATATCATAGATGCTGCTTCCATGCTCCAGTTTGAGCTATCCCTAATGGTTGCTCCACTATACGTATCCAGTTTGCTACTCAGAGTCATTCGGATAGGTGTTAAAGCTTGCATCAACGTAGCCCTTTACACCGAACTCTTCATCACCTCCATAATGGAGAAACATTTCCTTATTCCCAAGGACAATTTTGACCGCTGTCCAATGATCCACTCCTGGATCACTATTATACCCCCTTGATCCACGTGTCTTGATCTATATATCTTGATACCCAACATGTAAGCAGTTTTACACAGGTCTTCCTTTGAAAAACTCCATTCAAACAACCCTTTATGCTTTCCAGAAATTCTACATCATTTCTGATCAACAATATGTCGTCCGCATATACTTATCAAAATGTTGTAGTGCTCCCACTCACTTTCTTGCAAACTTTGTATAAACCCAAATGCTTTAATCACCTCATCAAAGCGTATGTTCCAACTCTGAGATGCTTGCTCCAGTCCATAGAAGGATTGCTGGAGTTTGCATACCTTTTAGCATCCTTAGGATCGACAAAACCTTCTGGTTGTATCACATACAACCTTTCCTCATGGAAACCGTCAAGGAAACTTTGTTTTGACATCCATCTTCCATATTTTGTAAATGAAAATGCAGCAACTGCTAACATAATTTTAACAGACTTTAGCATCACTATGATTGAGAAAGTCTCATCACAGTCAACTCCTTGAACTTGTCAGAAACTTCTTTGAGACAAGTCGAGCTTCATAAATGGTGACATTACCATAAGCGTCTGTCTTCTTCTTAAAGATCCATTTATTCTCAATGGCTTGCCGATCATTGGGAAAGTCCACCAAAGTCCATATTTTTTTCTCATACATGGATCCTATCTCGAATTTCATGGCTTCCAGCCATTTTTTGGAAACCGGGCCCACCATCGCTTCTCCATAGCTCATAGGTTCATCATTGTCCAACAACATGACCTTTAAGACAGGGTTACCACTCATAAGTTGTACACACCCTTGTCGACCTATGAGGTTTGATAGTAATTTGATCTGAAGCTCCATGATCATAATCATTAGCTTTCTCTTCAACTGAGGTAGGTGCCACAGAAACATCTTTCTGTGCTGCGCTACTCTCTGGTTGAAGTAAAGGTTCAACAACCTCATCAAGTTCTATCTTCCTCCCATTCAATTCTTTCGAAAGAAACTCTTTCTCGAGAAAGGACCTGTTCATAGTGACAAACACTTTGCCCTCAGATCTGAGATAGAAGGTATAGCCAATCGTCTTCCTTGGGTATTCTACGAAGACACAAATTTTCGCTTTGGGTTCGAGCTTTTCTGGCCGAAGCCTATCGACATAAGCATCGTAGCTCCAAACCTTAAGAAACAACAACTTAGGTTTCCTGCCAAACCATAGTTCATACGATGTCATTTCCACGGACTTAGATGGTGCCCTATTTAAAGTGAATGTAATTGTCTCTAATGCATAACCGCAAAATGATAGCGGTAGATCGGTAAGAGACATCATAGATCGCACCATATCCAATAAGGTTCGATTATGACGGTCGGACACACCATTACGCTATGGTGTTCCAAGTGGCGTCAACTGTGAAACTATTCCACCTTGTCTTAAGTGATTGCCAAACTCATAACTCAGATACTCTCCCCTTGATCAGATCGTAGGAACTTGATCTTCTTGTTACGATGATTCTCAACTTCACTCTGAAATTGCTTGAACTTTTCAAAACATTTCAGACTTATGCTTCATTAAGTAAATATACCCATATCTACTCAATTCATCAGCGAAGGTGAGAAAATAACGATATCCACTGCGCGCGTCAACACTTATTGGACCGCACACATCACCATGTATGATTTCCAACAGGTCACTTGCCCGTTGAATTATTGCAGAAAACGGGGTTTTAGTCATCTTGCCTATGAGGCATGGTTCGCATGTGTCAGGTGATTCAAAATCAAGTGACTCCAAAAGTCCATTAGCATGGAGGTTTTTCATGCGTTTTATACCAATATGACCTAAGCGGCAGTGCCACAAGAAAGTGGTACTATCATTATCTATTCTACATCTTTTGGCATCAAGGTTATGAACATGTGTAACACTACGATCGAGATTCAATAAACCATTCACATTGGGTGCATGACCATAGAAGGTGTTATTCATGCAAACAGAATAACCATTATTCTCTGACTTAAATGAATAACCGTATTGCAATAAACATGATCTAATCATGTTCATGCTCAACACAGACACCAATGCAAATAAGATTTATCTGGGTTCAACACTAATCCCGAAGGTAGAGGGAGCGTGCGATGGTGGTCATATCATCCTTGGAAACACTTCCAACACATATCGTCACCTTGCCCTTAGCTAGTCTCCATTTTTCTGTAGCTTTTGTTTCGAGTTACCAATATTAGCAACTGAACTGGTATCTAATACCCATGTGCTACTAGGAGTACTAGTAAGGTACACATCAATAACACATCTATCAAATATACTTTTGTTGAAGTTGCCAGCCTTCTTATCTACCAAGTATTTGAGGCAGTTCCGCTAGCAGTGACCGTTCCCCTAATAGAAGAACTTCGTCTCGGGTTTGGGTTCTTGGGTTTCTTCACTGGAGCGGCAACTGGCTTGCCATTCATGAAGTTTCCCTTCTCGCCCTTTCCCTTCTTTGAAACCAGTGGTCTTGTTAACCATCAACGCTTGATGCTCCTTCTTGATTTCTACCTTAATGGCCTTAAGCATGACGAACAGCTCCGGGATCATCTTCCCTTGCATGTTATAGTTCATCACAAAACTCTAGTAGCTTGGTGATAGCGACTGGAGAACTTTGTCAATCACTCTCTTATCTGGAAGATTAACTCCCAGTTGATTCAAGCGATCGAAGTACCCAGACATTCTGAGCACATGCTCACTGGCTGAGCTATTCTCCCCATCTTGTAGGCAAAGATCTTGTCAGAGGTCTCAAACCTCTCAACACGGGCATGAACTTGCAATACCAATTTCAGCTCTTGAAACATCTCATATGTTCCATGGCGTTCAAAACGCTTTTGGAGCCTGATACGTCTCCAACGTATCTATAATTTTTTATTGTTCCATGCTATATTATATTATGTTTTGGACATTATTGGGTTTTATTATACACTTTTATATTATTTTTGGGACTAACTTATTAACCGGAGGCCCAACCCAGAATTGTTGTTTTTTTTGCCTATTTCAGAGTTTCGCAGAAAAAGAATATCAAACGGAGTCCAAACGGAATGAAACCTTCGGGAATGTGATTTTCAGAACGAACGTTATCCAGAGGACTTGGACCCTACGTCAAGACATCAACCAGGAGGGCACGAGGTAGGGGGGCACGCCTACCCCCTGGGTGCCCCCTCCACCCTCGTGGGCCCCCTGTTGCTCCACCGACGTACTCCTTCCTCCTATATATACCTACGTACCCCCAAACTACCAGATACGGAGCCAAAAACCTAATTCCACCGCCGCAACCTTCTGTACCCATGAGATCCCATCTTGGGGCCTGTTCCGGAGCTCCGCCGGAGGGGGCATCGATCACGGAGGGCTTCTACATCAACACCACAGCCTCTCTGATGATGTGTGAGTAGTTTGCCTCAGACATTCGGGTCCATAGTTATTAGCTAGATGGATTCTTCTCTCTTTTTGGATCTCAATACAATGTTCTCCCCCTCTCTCATGGAGATCTATTCGATGTAATCTTCTTTTGTGGTGTGTTTCTTGGGACCGATGAATTGTGGGTTTATGATCAAGATTATCTATGAACAATATTTGAATCTTCTCTGAATTCTTTTATGTATGATTGGTTATCTTTGCAAGTCTCTTCGAATTATCAGTTTGGTTTGGCCTACTAGATTGATCTTTCTTGCAATGGGAGAAGTGCTTAGCTTTGGGTTCAATCTTGCAGTGTCCTTTCCTAGTGACAGTAGGGGCAGCAAGGCACATATAGTATTGTTGCCATCGAGGATAACAAGATGGGTTTTATATCATATTGCATGAGTTTATCCCTCTACATCATGTCATCTTACTTAAAGCGTTACTCTGTTCTTATGATCTTAATACTCTAGATGCATGCTAGATAGCGGTCGATGTGTGGAGTAATAGTAGTAGATGCAGGCAGGAGTCGGTCTATTTGTCTCGGACGTGATGCCTATATACATGATCATACCTAGATATTCTCATAACTATGCTCAATTCTGTCAATTGCTCAACAGTAATTTGTTCACCCACCGTAAATACTTATGCTCTCGAGAGAAGCCACTAGTGAAACCTATGGCCCCCGGGTCTATTTTCTATCATATTAATCTTCCAACACTTAGTTATTTTTATTGCCTTTTATTTTACTTTGCATCTTTATCATAAAAATACCAAAAATATTATCTTATATATCTATCAGATCTCACTCTCGTAAGCTACCGTGTAGGGATTGACAACCCCTTATCGCGTTGGTTGCGAGGATTTATTTGTTTGTGTAGGTGCGAGGGACTCGTGCGTGGCCTCCTACTGGATTGACACCTTGGTTCTCAAAAAATGAGGGAAAGACTTATGCTACTTTGCTGCATCACCCTTTCCTCTTCAAGGGAAAACCAACACAGTGCTCAAGAGGTAGCAAGAAGGATTTCTGGCGCCGTTGCCGGGGAGGTCTACGCAAAAGTAAACATACCAAGTACCCATCACAAACCCTTATCTTCCACATTACATTATTTGCCATTTGCCTCTCGTTTTCCTCTCCCCCACTTCACCCTTGCCATTTTATTCACCCTCTCTTTTCCGTTTGCCTCTTTTTGCCCGTCTCTTGTTTGTTCGTGCGTTGGATTGCTTGCTTGTCACGATGGCTCAAGATAATACCAAATTGTGTGACTTTACCAATACCAACAACAATGATTTCCTTAGCAGTCCGATTTCTCCTCTTACCGATACTGAATCTTGCGAAATCAATACTGCTTTGTTGAATCTTGTCATGAAAGATCAATTCGCCGGCCTTCCTAGTGAAGATGCCACTACCCATCTAAATAGCTTCGTTGATTTGTGTGATATGCAAAAGAAGAAAGATGTGGATAATGATATTGTTAAATTGAATCTATTCCCCTTTTCGCTTAGAGATCGTGCTAAAGCTTGGTTTTCATCTTTGCCTAAAAATGGTATTGATTCTTGGAATAAGTGCAAAGATGCTTTTATCTCTAAGTATTTTCCTCCCGCTAAAATCATCTCTCTTAGAAACGATATTATGAATTTTAAGCAACTTGATCATGAACATGTTGCACAAGCTTGGGAGAGGATGAAATTAATAATACGTAATTGCCCTACACATGGTTTGAATTTGTGAATGATTATACAAATTTTTTATGCTGGATTGAATTTGCTTCTAGGAATCTTTTAGATTCGGCCGCGGGAGGCACTTTTATGGAAATCACTTTAGGAGAAGCTACTAAACTCCTAGATAATATTATGGTTAATTATTCTCAATGGCACACTGAAAGATCTACTAATAAAAAAGTGCATGCGATAGAAGAAATTAATGTTTTGAGTGGAAAGATGGATGAACTTATGAAATTATTTGCTACTAAGAGTGTTTCTTCCGATCCTAATGATATGCCTTTGTGTACATTGATTGAGAATAATAATGAATCTATGGATGTGAATTTTGTTGGTAGGAATAATTTTGGTAACAACACGTATAGAGGAAACTTTAATCCTAGGCCGTATCCTAGTAATTCCTCTAATAATTATGGTAATTCCTACAAAAATTCTTATGGAAATTTTAATAAGATGCCTTCTGAATTTGAGACTAGTGTTAAAGAATTTATGAATTCGCAAAATAATTTCAATGCTTTGCTTGAAGAAAACTTGCTTAAAGTTAATGAATTGGCTAGGAACGTTGATAGAATTTCTCTTGATGTTGATTCTTTGAAACTTAGATCTATTCCACCTAAGCATGATGAGTCTCTCAAAGCCATGAGAATTTCCATTGATGAGTGCAAAGAAAGAACCGCTAGGATGCGTGCTAAGAAAGATTGTGTTGTAAAAGCGTGTTCTTCTAGTTTCTATGAAAATAAAGATGAAGATCTAAAAGTTATTGATGTTTCCCCTATTAAATCTTTGTTTTGTAATATGAATCTTTATAATGATGGGACTGAATATGATCCACCTTTACCTAGAATGCGTTCCAAAAATTTGGAGTTTTTAGATCTTGATGCTAAAATTGATAAAAGTGGGATTGAAGAGATCAAAAATCTAGATATTAATGAACCCATTATTTTGGATTTCAAGGAATTTAATTATGATAATTGCTCTTTGATAGATTGTATTTCCTCGTTGCAATCCGTGCTAAATTCTCCTCATGCTTATAGTTAAAATAAAGCCTTTACCAAACATATAGTTGATGCTTTGATGCAATCTTATGAAGAAAAACTTGAGTTGAAAGTTTCTATCCCTAGAAAACTTTATTATGAATGGGAACCTACTATTAAAATTAAAATTAAAATTAAAGATCATGAATGCTATGCTTTATGTGATTTGGGTGCTAGTGTTTCTACGATTCCAAAGACTTTGTGCGATTTGCTAGGTTTCCATGATTTTGATGATTGCTCTTTAAACTTGCACCTTGCGGATTCCACCATTAAGAAACCTATGGGAAGAATTAATGATGTTCTTATTGTTGCAAATAGGAACTATGTGCCCGTATATTTGATTGTTCTTGATATAGATTGCAATCCTTCATGTCCTATTATTCTTGGTAGAACAATTGGGGCAATTATTGATATGAAGGAAGGGAATATTAGATTCCAATTTCCGTTAAGGAAAGGCATGGAACACTTCCCTAGAAATAAAATAAAATTACCATATGAATCTATCATGAGAGCCACTTATGGATTGCCTACTAAAGATGGCAATACCTAGATCTATCCTTGCTTTTTATGCCTAGCTAGGGGCATTTAACGATAGCGCTTGTTTGGAGGCAACCCAATTTTATTTTAGTTTTTTGCTTTTTCATTCTTTTTAGGAATAAGTATTTGATCTAGCCTCTGGTTAGATGTCTTTTTATGTTTTAATTAGTGTTTGTGCCAAGTTAAACCTGCAGGATCTTCTTGGATGATAGTTATTTGATCTTGCTGAAAATTCCAGAAACTTTCTGTTCACGAAAATAATTGTTAAAAATCACCAGAACGTGATAAAATATTGACTCCAATTTATGCTGATCAATAAACAAATTTTTTATGTCCTCCTATTTTGTCTGAATTTTTGGAGTTCCAGAAGTTTGCGTTAGTTAAAGATTACTACAGACTGTTCTGTTTTTGACAGATTCTGTTTTTCGTGTGTTGTTTGCTTATTTTGATGAATCTATGGCTAGTAAAAGAGTTTATAAACCATAGAGAAGTTGGAATACAGTAGGTTTAACACCAATATAAATAAAGAATGAGTTCATTACAGTACCTTGAAGTGGTGTTTTGTTTTCTTTCGCTAACTGAGCTCACGATATTTTCTGTTAAGTTTTGTGTTGTGAAGTTTTCAAGTTTTGGTTGAAAGATTTGATGGATTATGGAACAAGGAGTGGCAAGAGCCTAATATTTGGGATTCCCAAGGCACCCCCAAGATAATCTAAGGACACCTAAAAGCCAAAGCTTGGAGATGCCCCGGAAGGCATCCCCTCTTTCGTCTACTTCCATCGGTAACTTTACTTGGAGCTATATTTTTATTCACCACATGATATGTGTTTTTCTTGGAGCGTCTTGTATGATTTGAGTCTTTGATTTTTAGTTTACCACAATCATCCTTGCTGTACACACCTTTTGAGAGAGATACACATGATTCGGAAATTATTAGAATACTCTATGTGCTTCACTTATATCTTTTGAGTTATATAGTTCTTGCTCTAGTACTTCACTTATATTTTTTGAGCACGGTGGTGGTTTTGTTTTATAGAAACTATTATTCTCTCATTCTTCACTTATATTATTTTGAGAGTCTTAAATAGCATGGTAATTGATACGTCTCCAACGTATCTATAATTTTTTATTGTTCCATTCTATTATATTACCCCTTTTGGATGTTTATGGGCTTTATTTTACACATTTATATCATTTTTGGGACTAACCTACTAACCGGAGGCCCAGCCCGTATTGCTGTTTTTTTGCCTATTTCAGTATTTCGAAGAAAAGGAATATCAAACGGAGTCCAAACGGAATGAAACCTTCGGGAGCGTGATTTTTGGAACAAACGTGATCCAGAGGACTTGGAGTGCAAGTCAAGAAGCAGCCGAGGCCTCCACGAGATAGGAGGGCGCCCCCCCTATAGGGCGCGCCCCCTGTCTCGTGGGCCCCTCGGGCGGCCACCGACGTACTTCTTCTTCCTATATATACCTACGTACCCTGAAAACATCGAGGGGCACCACCAAACACAATTTCCACCGCCGTAACCTTCTGTATCCGCGAGATCCCATCTTGGAGCCTTCACCGGCACTCTGCCGGAGGGGGAATCAACCACGGAGGGCCTCTACATCAACATCCTTGCCCCTCCGATGAGTTGTGAGTAGTTTACCACAGACCTACGGGTCCATAGTTATTAGCTAGATGGCTTCTTCTCTCTTTTTGGATCTCAATACAATGTTCTCCCCCTCTCTTGTGGAGATCTATTCGATGTAAACTCTTTTTGCGGTGTGTTTGTCGAGATCCGATGAATTGTGGGTTTATGATCAAGTTTATCTATGAATAATATTTGAATCTTCTCTGAATTCTTTTATGTATGATTAAGTTATCTTTGCAAGTCTCTTCGAATTATCAGTTTAGTTTGGCCTACTAGATTGGTCTTTCTTGCCATGGGAGAAGTGCTTAGCTTTGGGTTCAATCTTGCGGTGTCCTTACCCAGTGACAGAAAGGGTTGCAAGGCACGTATTGTATTGTTGCCATCGAGGATAACAAGATGGGGTTTATATCATATTGCATGAGTTTATCCCTCTACATCATGTCATCTTGCTTAATGCGTTACTCTTTTCTTATGAACTTAATACTCTAGATGCATGATGGATAGCGGTCGATGTGTGGAGTAATAGTAGTAGATGCAGGCAGGAGTCAGTCTACTTGTTATGGACGTGATGCCTATATACATGATCATGCCTAGATAATCTCATAACTATGCGCTTTTCTATCAATTGCTCGACAGTAATTTGTTCACCCACCGTAATACTTATGCTATCTCGAGAGAAGCCACTAGTGAAACCTATGGCCCCCGGGTCTATCTCTTATCATATTTTCTTTCAATCTACTTTTACTTGCATCTTTACTTTTGCATCTATATTATTAAATACCAAAAATATATTTATCTTATCTTACTATCTTTATTAGATCCCACTTTCGCAAGTGGCCGTGAAGGGATTGACAACCCCTTTATTGCGTTGGTTGCGAGTTCTCAGTTTGTTTGTGTAGGTGCGTGGGAATTTTGAGAAGCCTCCTACTGGATTGATACCTTGGTTCTCAAAACTAAGGGAAATACTTACACTACACTTGCTGCATCACCCTCTCCTCTTCGAGGAAAACCAACGCAAGCTCAAGACGTAGGAGTAATTTACTTAAATAATCCTAATATGCTAGGTATTCAATACTAGTAAAAACTTTCTTATGAGTGTGTTGAATACTAAGAGAAGTTTGATGCTTGATGATTGTTTTGAGACATGGAGGTAGCGATATCAAAGTTGTGCTAGTTGAGTAGCTGTGAATTTGAAAAATACTTGTGTTGAAGTTTGCAAGTCCCGTAGCATGCACGTATGGTAAACGTTATGTAACAAATTTCAAACATGAGGTGTTCTTTGATTGTCCTCCTTATGAGTGGCGGTCGGGGACGAGCAATGGTCTTTTCCTACCAATCTATCCCCCTAGGAGCATGCGCGTAGTGCTTGGTTTTTGATGACTTGTAGATTTTTTCAATAAGTATGTGAGTTCTTTATGACTAATGTTGAGTCCATGGATTATACGCACTCTCACCTTTCCATCATTGCTAGCCTCTTCGGTACCGTGCATTGCCCTTTCTCACATGGAGAGTTGGTGCAAACTTCGCCGGTGCATCCAAACCCTGTGATATGATGCGCTCTTTCACACATAAACCTCCTTATATCTTCCTCAAAACAGCCACCATACCTACCTATTATGGCATTCCCATAGCCATTCCGAGATATATTGCCATGCAACTTTCCACTGTTCCGTTTATCATGACACATTCATCATTGTCATATTGCTTTGCATGATCATGTAGTTGACATAGTATTTGTGGCAAAGCCACCATTCATAATTATTTCATACATGTCACTCTTGGTTCATTGCATATCCCGGTACACCGCCGAAGGCATTCATATAGAGTCATACTTTGTTCTAGTATCGAGTTGTAATCATTGAGTTGTAAATAAATAGAAGTGTGATCATCATCATTTTCTATAGCATTGTCCCAAGTGAGGAAAAATAAAGAGAAAGGCCATAAAAAAAGAGAAGGCCCAAAAAAATGAGAGAAAAATAGAGAAGGGACAATGTTACTATCCTTTTACCACACTTGTGCTTCAAAGCAGCACCATAATCTTCATGATAGAGAGTCTTTTGTTTTTTCACTTTCATATACTAGTGGGAACTTTTCATTATAGAACTTGGCTTGTATATTCCAACAATGGGCTTCCTCAAATGCCCTAGGTCTTCGTGAGCAAGCAAGTTGGATGCACACCCACTTAGTTTCTTTTGTTGAGCTTTCATATATTTATAGCTCTAGTGCATCCGTTGCATGGCAATCCCTACTCCTTGCTTTAACATCAATTGATGGGCACCTCAGTAGCTCATTGATTAGCCTCATTAATGTGATACTTTCTCCTTTTTTGTCTTCTCCACATAACCCCCATCATTATATTCTATTCCACCCATAGTGCTATATCAATGGATCACGCTCATGTATTGCGTGAAGGTTGAAAAAATTTGAGATTACTAAAGTATGAAACAATTGCTTGGCTTGTCATCGGGGTTGTGTATGATGAGAGCATTCTTGTGTGACGAAAATGGAGCATGACTTAACTATATGATTTTGTAGGGATGAACTTTCTTTGGCCATATTATTTTGAGAGGACATAATTGCTTAGTTAGTATGCTTGAAGTATTATTATTTTTATGTCAATATTGAACTTTTATCTTGAATCTTTCGGATCTGAATATTCATACCACAATTAAGAAGAATTACATTGAAATTATGTCAAGTAGCATTCCACATCAAAAATTCTGTTTTTACCATTTACCTACTCGAGGACGAGCAGGAATTAAGCTTGGGGATGCTTGATACGTCTCCAACGTATATATATTTTTTGATTGTTCCATGCTATATTATATTCTGTTTTGGACATTATTGGGCTTTATTATACACCTTTATATTATTTTTGGGACTAACCTATTAACCGGAGGCCCAGCCTAGAATTGCTGTTTTTTTGCCTATTTCAGAGTTTCGCAGAAAAATAATATTAAACGGAGTCCAAACGGAATGAAACCTCCGGGAACGTGATTTTCGGAACGAACGTGATCAAGAGGACTTGGACCCTACATCAAGACATCAACCAGGAGGGCACGAGGTAGGGGGCGCGCCTACCCCCCTGGGCACGCCCTCCACCCTCGTGGGCCCCCTGTTGCTCCACCGACGTACTTATTCCTCCTATATATACCTACGTACCCCCAAACTACCAGATACGGGGCCAAAAACCTAATTCCACCGCCGCAACCTTCTGTATCCGTGAGATCCCATCTTGGGGCCTGTTCTGGAGCTCCGCCGGAGGGGGCATCGATCACGGAGGGCTTCTACATCAACACCATAGCCTCTCCGATGACGTGTGAGTAGTTTAGCTCAGACCTTCGGGTCCATAACTATTAGCTAGATGGCTTCTTCTCTCTTTTTGGATCTCAATACAATGTTCCCCCCTCTCTCGTGGAGATCTATTTGATGTAATCTTCTTTTGCGGTGTGTTTGTTGGGACCGATGAATTGTGGGTTTATGATCGAGGTTATCTATGAACAATATTTGAATCTTCTCTGAATTCTTTTATGTATGATTGGTTATCTTTGCAAGTCCCTTTGAATTATCAGTTTGGTTTGGCCTACTAGATTGATCTTTCTTGCAATGGGAGAAGTGCTTAGCTTTGGGTTCAATCTTGCGGTGTCCTTTCCTAGTGACAGTAGGGGCAGCAAGGCACGTATAGTATTGTTGCCATCGAGGATAACAAGATGGGGTTTATATCATATTGCATGAGTTTATCCCTCTACATCATGTCATCTTACTTAAAGCGTTACTTTGTTCTTATGAACTTAATACTCTAGATGCATGCTGGATAGCGGTCGATGTGTGGAGTAATAGTAGTAGATGCAGGCAGGAGTCGGTCTACTTGCCTCGGACGTGATGCCTATATACATGATCATACCTAGATATTCTCATAACTATACTCAATTTTGTCAATTGCTCAACAGTAATTTGTTCACCCACCGTAAATACTTATGCTCTCAAGAGAAGCCACTAGTGAAACCTATGGCCCCCGGGTCTATTTTCTATCATATTAATCTTCCAACACTTAGTTATTTTTATTGCCTTTTATTTTACTTTGCATCTTTATCATAAAAATACCAAAAATATTATCTTATCGTATCTATCAGATCTCACTCTCGTAAGTGACCGTGTAGAGATTGACAACCCCTTATCGCGTTGGTTGCGAGGATTTATTTGTTTGTATAGGTGCGAGGGACTCGTGCGTGGCCTCCTACTGGATTGATACCTTGGTTCTCAAAAACTGATGGAAATACTTACGCTACTTTGCTGCATCACCCTTTCCTCTTCAAGGGAAAACCAACACAGTGCTCAAGAGGTAGCAGAGCCCCGACTCTAAGCCATAAAGCATGGCGCACTAAACTATCAGGTAGTCATCAGAACGTGTCTGCCAGATGTTCACAACATCCACATACGACGCCAGAGGGGTTGGCACACTGAGCGGTGCATCAAGGACAGAAGCCTTCTGTGTAGCAGTGAGGACAATCCTCAGACTACGGCCCTAGTCCGCACAATTACTTACAATATCTTTCAATTTAGTCTTTCTCTAGGAACGTATTAATACAAGGAGCTAAAGCGCGAGCTATTAATCCACAACATGATTTGCAAAGATAATTTAGACTAGGTATATGATAATTAAGTTCATCTAATCAAATTATTTAAAGAACTCCCACTCAGATAGACATCCCTCTAGTCATCTAAGTGATACATGATCCGAATCGACTAGGCCGTGTCCGATCATCACGTGAGACGAACTAGTCATCAACGGTGAACATCTCCATGTTGATCGCATCTACTACACGACTCATGTTCGACCTTTCAGTCTCTTGTGTTCCGAGGCCATGTCTGTACATGCTAGGCTCGTCAAGTCAATCTAAGTGTTTTGCATGTGTAAATCTGGCTTACACCCGTTGTATGCGAACGTTAGAATCTATCACACCCGATCATCACGTGGTGCTTCGAAACAACGAACCTTCACAACGGTGCACAGTTAGGGGAACACATCTCTTGAAATTTTAGTGAGGGATCATCTTATTTATGCTACCGTTGTTCTAAGCAAATAAGATGTAAACATGACAAACATCACATGCAAATCATAAAGTGACATGATATGGCCAATATCATCTTGCGCTTTTGATCTCCATCTTCAAGGCGCGGCATGATCACCATCGAAACCGGCATGACAGCATGATCTCCATCATCATGATCTCCATCATCATGTCTTCATGAAGTTGTCTCGCCAACTATTACTTCTACTACTATGGCTAACGGTTAGCAATGAAGTAAAGTAATTACATGGCGTTTTCATTGACTCGTAGGTCATACAATAAATTAAGACAACTCCTATGGCTCCTGCCGGTTGTCATTCTCATCGACATGCAAGTCGTGATTTCTATTACAAGAACATGATCAATCTCATATATCACATCCTTTTGGCCATATCACATCACATAGCATACCCTGCAAAAACAAGTTAGACGTCCTCTAATTGTTGTTGCATGTTTTACGTGGCTGCTATGGGTTTCTAGCAAGAACATTTCTTACCTACGCAAAAGCCAAAACGGTGATGTGCCAATTGCTATTTACCCTTCATAAGGACCCTCTTCATCGAATCTGATCCGACTAAAGTGGGAGAGACAGACACCCGCTAGCGATCTTATGCATCAAGTGCATGTCAGTCGGTGAAACCAGTCTCACGTAAGCGTATGTGTAAGGTCAGTCTGGGCCGTTTCATCCCACAATGCCGCCGAATCAAGATAAGACTAGTAACGACAAGAAAATTGACCAAATCATCGCCCACAACTACTTTGTGTTCTACTCGTGCATAGAATCTACGCATAGACCTGGCTCTGATAATGCTATTGGGGAACGTAGTTATAATTCAAAATTTTCCTACGTGTCACCAAGATCAATCTAGGAGATGCTAGCAATGAGAGAGAGGGAGTGCATCTTCATACCCTTGAAGATCGCTAAGCGGATGCATTACAAGAACGCGGTTGATGGAGTCGTACTCGCGGCGATTCAAATCGCGGAAGATCCGATCTAGCGCCGAACGGACAGCGCCTCCGCGTTCAACACACGTACAGCCCGGGGACGTCTCCTCCTTCTTGATCCATTAA
The DNA here is from genome assembly GCA_021605205.1 of Aegilops longissima. NCBI lineage: Eukaryota > Viridiplantae > Streptophyta > Magnoliopsida > Poales > Poaceae > Aegilops > Aegilops longissima. Next base: position 673,531,927 of record CM038682.1, on the reverse strand, counting down.
GGGGAGAGGAGAAGTTGAGGGAGAACTCCAGCAGCACGATGGCGTGGTGGCGATGGAGCTCGTGGTTCTCCGGCAGAGCTTCGCTAAGCACTAGGTGGAGGAGGAGTTGAAGGAGGAGAGGGCTGCGCCAGGGGAAGGGGTCTCGGCTGCCCTCCTACCCCCTCACTATATATAGGGGGAAGGGGAGAGGGGGAGGCGACCTAGGGTTTCCCCTAGGGGGCGACGGCCAGGGCAGATTGGATCTCCCTACGAAAACCCTAGGGAGACTTGCCCCCCAAGCCAAGCCAGGTGGAGGCTTGCCTCCCAAGTCAGGTGGAGGCGTCCCACCTCCCCAAGCAACGTGAGAAAGGGTGTGGGGGCGCACAACCCCTTAGTGGGCTGGTTTGCCCCCCTCCCCTTGGCCCATGAGGCCCTACGACACTCACCGAGGTCCCCGAAACACCTTCCGGTCATGCTGGCCATAGCCTGGTACCCCCAGAACACTTCTGGACTCCAATACCCTTCGTCCAATATATTGATCTTCACCTCCGGACCATTCTGGAACTCCTCGTGACGTCCCGGTTCTCATCCGGGACTCCGAACTACCTTCGGTAACCACATACAATTTCCCATAATAACTCGCGTCACCGAACCTTAAGTGTGTAGACCCTACGGGTTCGGGAACCATGCAGACATGACCGAGACATCTCTCCGGCCAATAACCAATAGCGGGATCTGGATACCCATATTGGCTCCCACATGTTCCACGATGATCTCATCGGATGAACCACGATGTCGGGGATTCATTCAATCCCGTATACAATTCCCTTTGTCTATCGGTATGTTACTTGCCCGAGATTCGATCGTCGGTATCCCTATATCTTGTTCAATCTCGTTACCGACAAGTCTCTTTACTCGTTCCGTAACGCATGATCCCGCGACTAACTCCTTAGTCACATTGAGCTCATTATGATGATGCATTACCGAGTGGGCCCAGAGATACCTCTCCATCATACGGAGTGACAAATCCCAGTCTCGATTCGTGCCAACCTAACAGACACTTTCAGAGATACCTGTAGTGCACCTTTATAGTCACCCAGTAATGTTGTGACGTTTGATACACCCAAAGCATTCCTACGGTATCCGGGAGTTGCACAATCTCATGGTCTAAAGAAATGATACTTGACATTATAAAAGCTCTGGCAAAACGAACTACATGATCTTGTGCTATGCTTAGGATTGGGTCTTGTCCAAATGATGTGATCACGTTATCAACGACATCCAATGTCCATGGTCAGGAAACCACAACCATCTATTGATCAACGAGCTAGTCAACTAGAGGCTTACTAGGGACATGTTGTGGTCTATGTATTCACACATGTATTACAGTTTCCGGTTAATACAATTATAGCATGAACAATAGACAATTATCATGAACAAGGAGATATAATAATAACCATTTTATTATTGCCTCTAGGGCATATTTCCTACACGTCACACGCCTCCATGAATTTTCTGAAAACAAGATCCCTAACACATGGAGCCAATGCTGTTGCCAGTCACGGGGCTCACCACTAGATCCCTACAATGTCGCCTCGACCATCCTTGCGAACGGGGCTCACTACGATAGAAGCTGGGTAATTTGCCATCCTTGCGACCCAAGGGTCTGTTTGGATTGGTTCCTAGAGGTATCCAGCCAAATAACTGGCGTTGTCCAGGCGATGGGTGTCTATTTGGATAGGCATCGATAAATTGGCTCGCCCGCCGCTCCTCAGCTTTCTGCGTTTAATTTTGCACCAAATCGTTGGCGAGGCGTGGGTGGCTGAAATGTCCACCAATTTTTTGGCGAGCCCATGGTTGGCGGGGCAAGCATTGGCAGAATCCAAACAGCCCCTGAAGGTCTGTTTGGATTGGTTCTTAGGTGCATAGCCAAATAATAGGTGTTGACCAGGCGATGAGTGTTTGCTTGGATAGGTGCCGATAAATTGATTCACCCACCGCTCCTCAGTTCTCTCCGCTCGGTTTTGCGCTAAATCATTGACGAGGCATGGGAGGCCGAAATGTCCACCAATTTTTGGTGAGCCCATGGTTGGCAGGGTAGGCACTCGCAAAATCCAAACAGCCCCCGTGCCTCCTTTCATGGTGTTTTGCCGCCGTAGGGTCTTTACTTCAGCGAGATGATCTCTTCATCTCTTGCTCTAGCGCCGGGCTCCAGAAGCTCACCGTCTTGTAGTCCAACGTGCAGTCGTACATGGTGCGGATCTTTCTGTCCAGCGGTGCCTGTGTCCGGCATGTGGTGCTCAGAGGCTGGCGTGTGGGAACGGGGCACCTGGGGCTTGGTGTGTACGCGCAGGTGATGCCTGGGAGTAGATAGCCGGAGAGCATGCACCGAAACTGAATCAAGCACTCGGCGAAGGCACTGTGCGTGTGCATCTGCTGCACAAACAGTGTCTGCACAATGAGCGGGAGCGCCATCCAGTCTCTGCATTGCACGCCTCTCCTCTTTGGACAAACCGAGTCTTGAGATGACACAAAATTAGCAGCTTGCTCTCGTTAGGGACAATTTAATATTTATCAAAGAAGGGCTTTCACCTTGCTTTATAAATTAAGAAACCACCACGGACATACAAGGTACAAAGGTAATAATACAGACAGACGGAATCAGAATACAGAAAAGTAAGGTTCTGCTGAGGGCACAACTCAACAAGCCCAGACGGAAATAGAAAAGGCCAACATGCCACATACTAGGAGCTACAACTCTAGTCCGCCTTGACGGTGGTGGGGGGAGGGGTGGCGCCAGTCAAAGGGCCAAAATCCTGAGGACTAGGCTGAGATCGTCGATGGTGACACGATCCCGGTCGCGACTAAGCGGCTTTGATAGCTGCAAGAAACCACAAAGTTTGGAAATCACATCAACAGGACAACGCAGAGGAGAACGCTCGATCACCAGCTTGTTACAAATAGCCCATAGCGTCCAGACAAGAACCTCTATGCCCGGCCATCTAATGTGGCGAGATCCCTCCGCGCTAACTTGCAATTCCTCAAAGAGGTCAGGGAAGTTCGTGTGTTACCGCCCACCACCCACCACCTCCCTGAAGCAACTCCTAAGGAATTGAGCCATTACACACGAGAAGAATATGTGGTTGGAATCCTCAGCCACATCGCAAAGCGGGCAAATGGCATCCCAAGGTCCATGGCATTTAAGTACCTCCACCCCTAAGGGTACCCGACCTCGGATCCAGAGCCAAAGGAAGATTCGAATCTTCAGGGGAAGCCTTGTTGCCCAAAGTGCGGTGAGGGGGGCCAGCCCCAGAGAGGGGGCAATAGCCTTGTAGAGCGACCTAGAGGAGAAGCAACCGCTCGGCTCAAGATGCCAGGATACCTTGTTCGGCTCTAGGTTAGGGGCGTGGAGCACCACACATTATAGGAGCTCATCCCAGGCAGCTAGTTTAGGGGTCGAAGGCCCTCCAAAAGGCGATGCTCCCAATCAAAGAGGGCAGCCTCGATCGAAAAAGGAGTTAAGACACTAATGGAAAATAGCTCCAAAAAGCGAGACGCGAAGGGAAGGTTACCCGCCCAACGATCAAGCCAAAACAGGGTCACAGATCCCGATCCCACCGAGATTGAGGAACCAATCCGAAGTATAAGGAGTTGGATTATGGATTGCCAGAACTGGGAGCCCCCTGAGCGTTGGCAAAACGCAAGAGGTTGGCCCCTTAGATATTTCGCTAGGATAATATCGACCCATAATCCACCTTCGTTATTCGCAATGCGCCACAACCATTTGGTAAGGAGGGCAATGTTCACGTGTTTGGAAGACATGATCCCAAGACCGCCCTGGTCCTTAGGTTTGCAAATATTGGTCCATCGAACCATGTGGTATTTCTGCTTATCCCCATTACCGGTCCAGAAGAATTTGGATTGAAACTTTGCAATCTCACGGTACAGGGTTTCGTGAAGGTAGTAGAAGCTCATGATAAATAGGAGGCAGATAGGGAGGAGTTAATCAACACCATCCTAGCCGCCTTGGATAGACACCGGCCTTGCCAAGGCTCAACCCTATGTTGGATCTTGACCACAATTGGTCTAAGATCCGCCACCGAGAGTCTGGAATCACTAATGGGAATCCCCAGATAAGAGGAGGGGAAAGTCCCAAGTCTACAATTGAGGCGGTCGGCAATGCTTTGCCGCTCATCCTCCGAATAGCCCAAGACCATGACCTCACTCTTGGAGAAGTTGATGGTCAGTCCTGACATCTGTTGAAAGTAAAGGAGGAGAAACTTGAGGTTCACACTCCCTTTGAGCCTTCAACCATGATAATTGTGTCGTCAGTGTATTGGAGAAGGGATAACCCACCCGCATTCACTAGGTGGGGACCACCCATCAGATGTGGCCGCCTCCCTTCGCCGCATCAAAGATGGCCGCAAGTGCATCGACCACCATGTTGAACATGAAGGGGAAGAAGGCGCCCCCCTACCGAACCCCACAAAAGGTGTGGAATAACGGTCCCACTTCACCATTAATATTAACAGCGGTGCGACCACTAGACACCAACTGCATGACCCTGGTAACCCAACAGTCGTCAAAACCCTTCCGGAGCAACACTTCCCGAAGGAAGGACTAGTGGACCGTGTCATACGCTTTATGGAAATCGATCTTAAGAAAAACCGCCTTTTGGCATTTTATTTTGACCTCATGGAGCACTTCATGAACGACTAGGACCCCATCTAGGATGAACCGGCCTTGAGTGAAGGCAGATGGTTTGGATGTGTCAGCCGATCTGCCAGAAGTGCAGCCCTATTGGCGTACACCTTGACCAGGGTATGGAAGATCACGTTAATCACCGTGATCAAACAAAACTAGCGAGTGTTAGAGGCACCCAAAGCTTTAGGAATAAGTGTAATAATCCCAAAGTTGAGCCAAGAAAGATCCAGGATGCCTACATAGAAGTCCTAAAACATAGCCATCATCACCTGAAAGAACCCCACCGAAAGGCCATCGTGGCCAGGCACCGAGTTGGTGTTCACGCCTTTGATAGCAGCAAAGACCTCCTCCTCGAGAAGGGAGCCAGGAGGGCCTCATTTTCTAAGTCCGACACTAGCTGGGGACCTGACCACTTGTGCGGGGCCAGCGTCGCGCCACCCTGCAAAGTTGGAGAGAAGAGATTCCGGTAGAAACCATTGAAATGCTCGCGAATGTTGTCACGATGCTGCAAAAGTCCATCACTGTCCTAGAGAAGCGGGATGGTGTTGCGGCGGCGACAACCATTAGCGATCGCCTGGAAGTAGGTCGTACTGGCATCCCTCTGCAATACCTTCTGGGTACCGTGCTGGAGCTAGTAGCACTCCTCATTGGAAAAGATGAGCATGAGCTCCTCCTCGAGTGCGTACCGGTGCATCCACTCATCGAGAGAGAGGCCAGAGGAGTAAACCCTCAAATCAAGAGCCTGAATGGCCGAGAGTAGGGTCTTCTTATGGCCGAAGGTCACGAACGATGTTAGCCTCAACCCTTCATGAGTTGACGCCCATGCTTGGCACAATATTGCCAGAGTCGACTGACGATAAGGACCGATGCGGTTCCACCCTAGCGGCGGTCCACCTATCTCTAACAGCCTCCATGAAACCACAATGATTCAACTAGAAGGTTTTGAAGAGAAATTGCGGCGGTGGACGTGGCCGGTCCTCCAGTCCTCCATAGAGGACAAGAGAAGCGACACATGGTCGGAGCCAATCCACATAATCACGCGAAGGGAAGCGAGGGGACACCGGAGTTCCCACTCGGGAGACATGAAGATGCGATCAAGCATTCACCGAGTAGGATCCACCTGTTTATTTGTCCAAGTGAAATGAGCGCTGATGCGGTTGATCTCTTGCAACCCCAGCTCAACTATGTAGTCATTGAGGAGTTGCATCGGGGAGAAATTAATGCAGTCGTTGGTTTGTCGCCCGGTTGTCAGATGAGATTGAAATCACCCCCCCCCCCCCCCCACCACCACCACTGGGAGAGTGGAGTTTGAGATTTTCCAATGGAGCTTGTCAAGAATGCCTCGGAATGACGGTGGCCAACAGGGCCATAGACGATTACAATTTCCCACTTGAAGTTGATGTCACGCTCGAACAGCTCTATACTAATGAAGAATTCTCCCATCTCCATGCCTCCTACCTCAAAGGTAATATCCTGCACCGCCAGAAGGATGCCTCTAGAGAGGCTGGCCGTCCCACTAGAAGGAAGCCAGTGCCAGGCAAAGAGATGGATGCTAAGCCGTTCGAGTTCGGATAGAGAGAACTCGGAGCATTTGGTTTCTTGAGTCGCCACAATGTCAATCCGCTCATCACACCTATAATTGATTAGCTGTTGGCGACATTAAGAAACCGACAGAGGGGACCTACTACCCGGGACAAGGGAGGCACTACATGCCCTGCATAACATGGCAGTGCGCGACCTAGTACGGGGGGATCCTCTTCTCCCCTAAATACTATCACCGAGTCGCTAGCTAGCTTAGCCAAATGTCCCAAGGGGACCTATTCCAGCGTAGAGAATGAGCAGGAACGAGCAGCGGGTGGTGTGGTACTTGCATCCAGGTTCCGAGCCGCGACCTGGAGCTGAGCTAGCTCTGCGATCGTCAGGGTAGAGGCTCCCATCGGCTTAGCGGCATCGATGCGGGCGCTCCGGCTCGAGGCCAAGAGTACAATTGAATATTCAAATCAGCAAACTACTCAAACTAATCATAGTGACGGACATGAGTATGTCAGTACATAGTTGGCTGCTATAGACTGCACAAAGAGCTATAAATGACACGGCATGTAGCCTTTTCTAGCCTTGCAGCCAGTGGCGGAGCTAGCATTTGACATCAGGGTGGTCCGGACCCCCCCCCCCCCCTCCCAATTTTTTTTTACAAGAAATATGACATGTGGGTGTTCTAACTAGTTACCAATATCACATAAAAATAGATCAATATAGTCTTATAAACACACTAAAATTCTCAATTAAGTCTAAGTTTTGCATAAAGAAGCATATATATTACATACTATATGGACCATAGTACATACCTTGAAAGTATCAACTATATGGTCACATTCAACATAGACACTGTTGGTTCTTGAGTTTGCTCTTCAATCACAACCAAAAATACACACAAGTTCTCCGGCTTGCTCTTCAGCCACAACTGACATATTCATTGCCTTCATCTTCTTCCCTATCTTCATTCTTCAAAAAGAGAAACAATGTCTCAGACCCTCTTCATTCTTCAAAAATTCTGCAATAAAATTTAGTTTCTATCAATAAAACTAATTGAACTTCTAAGGTTTTATCATGTTTCAAAAATTAAAATTTAAAAATTATCAAAATATATTCAAGAGTGATCTTGCTTAAACGTTCTCGTGACCAGGAATATAAATACGCAAACGAAAGTTAAATTGGGATTTTGGTTCATAAGATAAAATGATTTTAAGCTGTGAAATCACATGAAAAGGCATGGGTGTGTGGTGGGTTTCATGTCAGATATTGGGTGCATTGACCATGTCATTGACTAATATGACACAACTAGATGCGTGAGATACAGTTAGAAGAGGTGTGCATGCATGCCGATCTCAATCTAAATCCAACGGCTGGCCCATGCACGGGACCTCCCATACATGGGAGAATTGCTTTTCTCCAGCGTGAGCCACATCTAAATGATGTGGCATGTTATCAATATCAGCAGTGAAGTAGAACGCCGCTGTGATAGCACCGTTCGCCTCCAACGGGAGCACCTCAATCACGTCCTGCAGAAAACATCGACTTAAGCCAGTTTGATGTGCTCCGTCGTCGCAAGCGCGGACGGCCGTGCTGATGACGTGGTGTAGGCTCTGTGAACGAATGGATCCCCGATGGCGTGGGAATCGCTGGCGTTGCCCTCGACCGTTGTTGCAGACTTGCAGTCGGCTTCGGCGCGGGCCGAGATCTCATGGCTGGTTAGGAGAGGAGGATGATGGTGTGGGCTTTGTCACCGTCGACCTCGGCCCGGCTCCTCCGCCATGCAAGATCTCACGTCTAGGGTAGGAGAGGAGGTGACGGAGGGGGATGTGTCCCCGTCGGCCTGGTCTCCATGGCAACCACGGCGGCCCACCGTTCTGCTTGCCCTGCTTCGACGCTCTCGCCGGGGGCATCTGTGATGGTACACGATGGGCTGACCATGCCGAATGTACCGGGATCAGAATAGCCCCATAGGATTAGCCTCGGCTCGGTCCGGTGGCTCATCTGGTGCTTCTTGCCTCCCCACCGACGACATATTTATGGGAGGTGTTAGGAAGGGTTCCATTCCAAGCGAGGGTCCATATTGTGAGGGAAGTGGAGTTCGGTTCCAACTAGGGTTTGGCTCTCATGGACGAAAAAACCCCAGGAAGACATGCGTGCCGACCGTGGCTAACGTATGAAATTTTATATGGCAGAAACAAACCTCTAATTGTGGGTTGATTACCAAGAAAGTCGTGGGTTTTTTTTGTAAAATTGCACGACAAACCAAGAATATGACCTCCCATTATTAGTAGGTACTCCCTCCATTTTTATTTACTCGGCATATTAGGTTTGTCTAAAAACAAACTTTATGTACTTTCAACAAATTTGTAGAAAAGTATATTAACTTATACACCACCAAATCAATACAATTGGATTCATCAGTGCATATATTTTCACATCATACAAATTTGTTACTGTAAATGTTCATATTATTTTCTACAAACTTGGTCAAACTTCATAGACTTGAGTCAAAGCTAATATGCGGAGTAAATAAAAACAGGAGGGAGTATAAATATAGATGACGGAAAAGAAATTAAGAAGCCTCCCTGATAAATCATATTCAAAAGAAATGAACGATAAGAACTAAGAGCATATTTACACTTCTCTAATGTAACCTACACAACGTGGGTCTACTCCTACAGTCCCACTCCTAATGTGGGAATTAACTATTGCTCCAAAAAGGTAATTCTACTGCGGGTGGCTGGTTTTGCAGGGATATTATCACTGTAGAAATTAGCTTTGAGGGGACAAGGGCTGTTTAATTTCCTGTCTGACCCGGGTTCGAGGTTTAGGACCAGCTTGCTTGCACATTCCTGTCTTTAGTGAATTCAAGAGCTCCTGCCAACTTTATTTTAGTGTAAACATGTTGTAATTGTCCATATATCACTAATCTGTCAACAGTACCAAATTGCTTGGTCAATGTCTTTGTGTACTTCAATCTGTTGGCTGTTGGTAAATGTGTTTCCGACTGTAGATTATATCTTTGTGTATTCTTTCTTCATGTCAGTTACACGAAACAAAATATTACAAGTAACTTTGTTTAATATTTTCTGTGTTAGGATGGGTTTAGGATAATGTATGATCCAATTGATAGTATATGTCATGCGCGGCCTTGTTATATGAGGAAGTAGTTGCAAGCCAATAATTTATGTGAATTACACTTTACATACATGAGTGAATAATATATGTTGTTAATTATTGTAGGGAGGTTAGACTATAGAAGCCACTTGCCTAAAATACTAAAATCCTTCTGGGATGAACAAGAAACGAAAAACATCTTCAGGGCAGAGTGTTGACTTGATGGAGGCAGGTGCTCACTTTGATTCTCGGTTAGCAACAGCAATAGGAAAATTCATCATTGAGGCTGGACTTGGGCGGGATGTTCTCAACTTGACATCTTTCAAGAAGATGCTTCAAGTGGCTTCCAACAGAGATCAGGTTGATATTCCTACGGATGAATCCATTCTGCAGGAGGAACTAAAAGAAACTGAGCACTGTGCAATGGAACTCAAGAAAGAATGGAAAAAAGTGGTTGCAGTTTAATTATGGATAGTTGGAAGAGCCAATGTGGTAAAAGAAGCTTCATAAGTGCTTTGGTGCATTGCAGCAAAGGTATGTATTTTTTGAGATTAATTGATGTCTCTGGAATCAGTGAGGACATGGATGAGCTAGTTGTAGTGTTTTCTCGTGTGGTTGATGATGTTCGCACCCGCAACATAGTTCAAGTTGTCACAAATGATGTGTCACCACATATGCGAATTGTATGGCATTATGTGCAAAAGAAGCATGAGCATTCATTCTTTGCTCCACTTTGTGCTGACTTCTGCATTAACCTTCTGCTTGAGAAAATAGCAGCACTGAAACATGTCAGTGAGGTCGTAACGAAGGCAAAGGAAATAACAAGGTTTATATATGGCCATACACTGCCAATGGAACTAAAAGGAAGTTACATCCAGGAGGAGATTCTGAGCAGTTCTTATCTGAAATTTTTTGCTGTGTTTATCACATTAGAGAGGTTAGTTTTTGCAAGAGCCAATCTTGTACACATGTTTAGCTTGCCTGAACGGGTTTCCTCTGGTTGGGCTTCTCAAGGTTTGTTCAGGCATATCCTTGGCATAGTAAAGGCAGATGATGTGTTTTGGTGTGCTGCTGCTGATGTTTTGAAGGTTACAAAACCAATTGTCGATGTGTTATTTATACTAGAATCTGAGGACTGTCCAATGGGTATCTTGTATGATGCCATGGATAGTGCAAAAGAAGAGATTAAGCGCAATCTTGGAGATAATCATGGTCCTTATTGGGATTTAGTTGACAGGATATGGGATTCTTACCTGCACAGCCAACTCCATGCTACTGGTCATATGCTAAACCCAAGGGTCTTCTATAAAGATCCTTCCCATGATGATCCTGAGGTCCGAAGCGGTATTGAGGCCTGCGCAACCGGAATGGCCAAAGGGCGTTATGATCCAGGGAAACTAGAAGCACAGATTGAAGTATATAAAGGAAAATCGGGTACTTTTGGTTTAGATTCAGCAAGTCAGCAAATAATGGAGATACCACAGGGTAAAGTACAGCCTATCCCCTCGTAGTCAAGTCAAACTTCCCCTCACATTTCTGTTCACTTTGATTTCCAAAATAATAAGATATCCACTGCAATCATCGATGCTTCATTAGTATTATAAGAAGGGAATTACATTCTGAACCTGTCTTGTTTCAAATTGCAGTTGACTGGTGGGCGGCCCATGGTACTGGCACACCTGAGTTGCAAAGCTTTGCAACTCGGGTCTTAAGCCAAACTTGCTTTGGCACTGAAAGGTACAACATCAACTGGCAGGTATCCGAGGAGGTGCATAAGACAAGGCCATGTATAATCCCAGAGCTGTACCGTGGACTGGAGTATGTCCACTACAATAATTATTTCGCTAGTGCAGTCCCATTCATACGCGGTCTTTCTGGGGATCAGTTTGATAAACCTGGTAGATAGTCGGGGAGTGATTGGCTCGGGTATCCACCACGTCGAGAAGATATAGTAATTGAAAATTGAGTACTAATATAACAAATTTTATTTCTTGAACAGAATGTGGGCATAAACAATCGTTGTTATTTATGTTGTAACAGAATGTTTTTTCCTTGACATTCAGTCATCAGAACAATGGCAGAGAACATATGGAGATACATTTTCGGCACCCCAAAAAATGTCTTTTACCCATATTTTCTTAGTTTCTAAATTTCACTTGCATAAATTATGTTTGTGCATGCATAATATGGCATATTTTTTGGGAGAAAATTATTAGTACCAATCATGCTATTATCATCCATGAATGCCTAATTGTTTGTGGCTGCATGACCAGTTAAGAGAAGGAAGATCAGGGAATGCAGTGTGGCAAGGTTTTATTTCTCATTTTGACCTTCCCCCTCTAGTTTTATGAAAAGATGCAAGGTTTGCTTGCTCTCTGAAGTAGTTTTGTTTGCCAGGCTAAGATACAAGGATTGACGAAATAGCGAAGTTGCTTTCCTTTGGTGAAAAGGTGATGATGTGGTCATTTTTTCTTTTGAGGTAAGTGATGTTGTTGTCTAATTTTAAGTGACATTCAACATTCAGAATCAAGTCTATGCATGAAGCCATTTTGGATGGTGGAACTAGGGATGTGCTCATGCTAGACTTTGTGGAAGTCACACATTCCCTTGAAGTTACTAAAGAGGTTGTGAAAAAATGTTTGGGCAAGCACATACAACCAAGAGCCTAGCGGCATCAGATTATAATCATGGCTAATGAAATACTTCTTAATGATAGTTTCCAAAGACCCTAGCCCGAGGTGGCCATTGTTTCCCCTAGCTTTTTGGTCTAGCTGCACGGTCCGCGATCCCTCCGGCCTACCTTCGCTAGTCCACCATCTGGCCCCCATCATGTATTAGCTTCGGTCGGTTCATCCTTGATTAATCCCGCTACATTTGCTGGTAAAATTTGCTCCTCTGTTCTTATCGTTGCTCTTTAGAACCTGTGGACAAGAAGGAATGCCAAGTTCTTAAGCAATGGGATTTGATGGAAGAGAAGGAACTGTGATCTGTAGCCTAGGTCAGGGTTCTGTGCTGAACGAGAGAGGAGCTCTTTTGGGGCGTGCCCAGGATTTCCAGATTGGGTATTCAAATTTCAAATAAAAAACATTGTAATGATGCATTGTTTTTGACATATAGCTTATAGATTTGATAACAAAATGTAGAGTACTAATTGATCAGTATAATTAATAGAGAGTATAGAATTGATCATAAGGTTGCAACTTCCAGAAATATAATAACATCACAGAGTACTAATTCTTGATAACATATCAAGGTGTGAATATCTCATATGGAGAGGATTCAGAATGATAAGAAAGCTTACAAGTTAGAGAGGGAACTTTTCCGTACTTTAGTTTTTTATAAACGTGCGATTTTTTTAGAAATGAGTTTAGGGTCTATAAATGAGCGGTGATATCCTTTCAGTGAATGTAACCAAGCAATCTTTTTTTCCACCGCCATCGTGTTTCTTAGCTTGTTTTTGACACAAGTCGTTAGTGATGAAAAGACTCTCAAAACCAGCAGTTGCTACCGAGAGAATAGCAATGTACTGTCACTGACTTACTTGAAAACGTAAAATCTAAGAAATATGTGGGATTCAGTTCAAATCGTAACATACTGTCGCTAACTCGCCATTCATCAGTTCATGGACTGGTGCCTGCCAGCTTGAAGAGCGTGGAGCACTGGTTGCTTGAGGCTTGGGGCGGGGCGTGTTAGAGGACCGGGAGGAGCTGAGGCAGGGGTTTCAACCAGGTATATTTTCAATTTGGGATTGTGGAGGGACGCAACCATTCTAATCTTTGCGATGCGCAGTAGTCCGGAAGGGGGCGATGCAGATGGAAACTTGTTTGGGCCTTTTCCCTTTCCTTCTTTTGTTCGAAACATTTTTGGCCACTAGGCCATGTCGGAGGTGGGAGGAGGGAGGCGGGCTACTACAGTTTATTGGCTAAATTTTTGAATACTCTCCAATCTTAGCCCAGTTTTGCTTCTTTGTGTGTGTGTATATATATATATATATATATATATATATATATATATATATATATATATATATATATATATATATATATATATATATATATATATATATATATATATATATGTAGAATGTGTAGTATACATAGTTATTTCTTTTTGGTCAAAATCATGGGTATTCAACTCAATACCCATGATTTGAGCTGGACCTACCCAATTAGATTAATATGAGCACATGCTGGAAATAACTCATCCTCCCCCAACTTTTAGGTTTATATTTTGGGTGATTAGGAGTTCTGCAAGTGATTCTTGGACACGGATACGATATGGGAATCCGACTCAGGTTCGGTTTCTGATTCAGCAAAATAAATTGGACACAACAAATATCCTACATAGATTCAGGGTTTCTTGTTTGGCAAAATAAATTAGGAGAAGAGTTTCTGTGCTTTTTGGGTACATTAGAGCAAATACTGACATGGCTAGATTTGATTAGCAGAATTCTTTATTGAGGGCACATATACAGATATAGTATGGTTTTGTGGGAATTAACTTTTGCTCGAAAAAGGTATTCTGCTGCAGGTGACTAGCTTTGCATAGATATTATCACTGTAGAAATTAGCTTTGAAGGGACAAGCTAATGGCCTAATGGTACATGGGCCATTTAATTTCCTGGTTGTCCTAGGTTTGCGGTTTAGGACCAACTTGCTTGCACATTCCCATCTTTAGTTTATTCAAGAGCCTCCACCAATTGTATTTTAGTGTAAACTTGTTTTTCCACATATCAGTAATTTGTTAATGTTCATCTATCAATTTAATTACATATTATCTTTTTTTATGGTGAAGATGGACAATTCTTCAATTGTCGTGCCATAATAACTTCCATGCATCATATTGATCCGAAAAAATTTGTTGCCCATGGTGAAAATAATGAAAATTATTCATGAAAACTCATGTTTTTATGTGTTGGCTGTTGGTAAATGTGTTTCACACTGCAGATCATATTTTTGTTTATTCTTTCTTCATATCAGTTACACATAACAAAATATTATAGCAGGTAACTTTGTTTAATATTTTCTTGGTTAGGATGGGTTTAGGGTAATTTAATGTATGATATCATTTGTAGTATATGTCATGTGCGGTCTTGTTACATGAGGAAGTAGTTGAAAGCCAATAATTTATGTGAATTACACTTTACATACATGAGTGAATAATATGTTGTTAATTATTGCAGAGAGGTTAGAATGTAGAAGCCACTTGCCTGCAATACTGAAATTCTTCTACGATGAACAAGAAACAAAAACATCTTCAGAGTAGAGTGTTGACTTGATGGAGGCCGGTGCTCACTTCGATTCTCAGTAAGCAAAAGCAATAGGCAAATTCATCACTGAGGCTGGACTTGGGCAGGATGTTCTCAACTTGACATCTTTCAAGAAGACGCTTCAAGTGGCTTCCAATAGGGATCAGGTTGAAATTCCTACGTATGAATCCATTCTGCAGGAGGAACTAAAAGAAACTGAGCACCGTGCAATGGAACTCAAGGAAGAATGGAAAAGAAGTGGTTGCAGTTTAATTATGGATAGTTGGAAGAGTCGATGTGGTAAAATAAGGGCCCGTTCGGAAACACTCCGGCTCCCAACTCCACGGAGCTGAAGTGGTCGAGCGGAGCGGAGCGCAGTTCTTTTTTTGCGGAGCTGCAATTCTGTCGCTCCGTATTCTAGCGCTGAGCGGAGCGGAGTAGATGGAGCGGTCCGTTGCCGAACAGGCACTAAGTTTCATAAGTGCTAAGGTGAATTGCAGCAAAGGTGTGTACTTCCTTGGACTGGTCGATGTCTCTGAAATCACGGAGGACATGAATGAGCTAGTTCTAGTGTTTGCTCGTGTGGTCGATGATGTTGGCGCCTACAACATAGTTCAAGTTGTCACGAATGATGCATCACCACACATGTGCATTGCATGACATTATGTGCAAAAGAAACAAGGCCATTCATTCTTCGCCACACTGTGTGCTGACTTTTGCATCAACCTTCTGCTTGAGAAAATAGCAGCACTGGAACATGCCATTGAGGTCGTAATGAAGGCAAAGGAAATAATAAGGTTTACATATGGCCATACACTGGCAAGAGAACTGAAAGGAAGTTATGCCCCGGAGGAGATTCTGAGCAGTTCTTCTCTGAAATTTGTTGTTGTGTTCATCACATTAGAGAGGTTAGTTTCTGCAAGAGCAAATCTAGTGTAGATGTTTAGCTTGCGAGAATGGGATTCTTCTAGTTGGGCTTCTCAAGATTTTTTAGGCATATCAGCGGCATAGTAAAGAAAGATGATGTGTTTTGGTATGCTGTCGATGATGTTTTAAAGGTTACAAAACTAATTTCGATGTGTTGTTTAAACTATAATCCGAGGACTGTCTAGTTGGTATGTAGTATGATGCCATGGATACTATAAAAGACATAAAGCGCAATCTTGGAGACAAACATCGTCCTTATTGGGATTTAGTTGACAGGATTTGGTATTCTTACTTGCACAACCCACTTCATGCTGCTGGTCTTATGCTAAACCCAAGGATCTTTTATGAAGACCCTTCCCATGATGATCCTGAGGCCAGCAGCGGTGTTGAGGCCTGCGCAACTGGAATGGCCAAAGGGCGTTATGATCCAGGGAAACTGGAAGCACATATTGGAGTATATGAAGGAAAATCAGGTACTTTTGGTTGAGGTTCAGCAATTCAACAAATAATGGAGATACCACAAGGTAAAGTAGATCCTATCCCCTCATAGTTACGTCAAACTTCCCTTCACATCACTTTCATTTTGACTTCCAAAATACTAAGATATCCACTGTGATCATCGTTGCTTCATTAATATTATAAGAAGGGAATTAAGTTCTGAACTTGTCTTGCTTCAAATTTCTGTTGATTGGTGGGTGACGATTGGGACTAGCACACCTGAGCTGCAAAGCTTTGCAACTCAGGTCTTAAGCCAAACTTGCTTTGGTACTTAAAGGTACAACATCAACTGGCGGGTATCTGAGGAGGTGCATAAGACAAACCCATGTATAATCCATGGACTGGATTCTGCCCACTAGAATAATTGTTTCGCCAGTGCAGTCCCATTAATACGCGGTCTTTCTTGGGTATCAATTTGATAATCCTGGTAGACAGTTGGGGAGTGATTGGCTCGGGTATCCACCGTGTCGAGAAGATATAGTAATTGAAAATTGAGTACATAGATACCACACATTTTATTACTTGAACAGAATGTGGGCACAAACAATTGTGGTTATTTATGTTGTAACATAATGTTTTTTCCTCGACTTTCAGTCATCAGAACAATGGCAGAGAACACATGGAGATACCTTTTCGGCACGCCAAAAATTTCTGTTACCCATATTTTTTTGTTTCTAAATTTCACTTGCATCGATTATGTCTATGCACGTATAATCTGACATATTTTTATGGAGAAAAATCATTAGTACCAATCATGCTATTATCATCCATGAATGCCTAACTATTTGTTGCTGCATGACCAGTTAAGAGAAGGAAGATTAGGGAATGCAGGGATGCAAGGTTTGCTTGCTCTCGGAAGTAGTAATTCTTTTTCCAGGCTAAGATAAAAGGATTGACGAAACAATGAAGTTGCTTTCCTCTGGTGAAAAGAGTGATGATGTGGTCTTTTTCTTTCTTTTGAGGTAAGTGATGCTGTTGTCTAATTTTAAGTGACATTCAACATTCAGAAAGTTTTCGTAAGCAAAATGTACAACCAAACTAATGAAATACTTCCTAATGATACTTTCCAAAGACCCTAGGCTGAGGTGGCCAGGGGTTCCCCCAGTTTTTAGATCTAGCGGCACGGTCCACGATCCCCTTCCGGCCTACCTTCACTAGTCCACCATCTGGCCCCCATCTTATATCAGCTTCGGTCGGTTCATCCTCGACAGATCCCACCACATTTGACGGTAAAATTTGCTCCTCCATTGTTATCATTGCTCTTTGGAACTTGTGGACAAGAAGGAATGCCAAGTTCTTCAGGAATGGGTTCGATGGAAGAGAAGGAACTGTGATCCATAGCCTAGGTGAGGGCTCTGTGCTGAACGAGAGAGGAGCTCTTTTGGGGCGTGCCCTGGATTTCCAGATTGGGTATTCGAAGTTCAAAAAACAACTTTGTAACAACATGGCGCATTGTTTTTGACATATAGCTTATAGATTTGATAACAAAATGTAGAGTACTAATTAATCAGTATATTGAATAGTGAATATAAAGTTGATCATAACATCACAAGTTCCAAAAATATAATAACATAACAGAGTACTAATTTCTAAAAACATATCAAGGTGTTAATATCTCATATAGAGAGGATTCAGAATGATAAGAAAACTAACAAGTTGGACAAGTTTTCTATACTTTAGTTTTTATAAACAATGATAACTTGGGCACATTAGAGTAAATACTGACATGGCAAGATTGGATTAGCAGAATTCTTTATTCTTCTGGGTGGCAGGGACAGTAGAAGACTGGGAGGGCTTAAAGTTTCGGTGAGGGCACATATACAAATATAATATGGTTTTGTGGGAATTAACTTTTGCTGCAAAAGGGTAATTCTGCTGCAGGTAACTAGCTTTGCAGGGATATTATCACTACAAATTAGCTTTGACGGGACAAACTAATGGCCTAATGGTACATGGGATGTTTAATTTCCTGGCTCACCTGGGTTTGTGGTTTAGGACCAGCTTGCTTGCACATTCCCATCTTTCATTTATTTAAGAGCCTCCACCAATTTTATTTTAGTGTAAACATGTTTTTCCACATATCAGTAATCTGTTAATGTTCATCTTTCAATTTAATTACATATTATCATTTTTATGGTGAAGATGGACAATTCTTAAATTGTCGTGCCATAATAACTTCCATCCATCATATTGATCCAAAAATATTTGTTGCCCATGATGAAAATAATAACAATTATTTGTCAAAACTCATATTTTTATCTGTTGGCTATTGGTAGATGTGTTTCACACTCTAGATCACATATTTGTGTATTCATTCTTCATGTCAGTTACACATAACAAAATATTATAGCAAGTAACTTTGTTTAATATTTTCTGGGTTAGGATGGGTTTCGGGTAATGTAATGTATGACCTCATTTGTAGTATATGTCATGTGCGGTTGAAAGAATCGAGATGGACCTAGAGGGGGGGGGGTGAATAGGTACAATTACAAATTTTTAATTATGACTTAGCAATTTTAGGCAATAATGCGGAATGTGAAGGTGAGCCTAACAATTGCAAGTGTAGTACTAAGTGCTAAGCAAGTAAATCAAGTATGTAAGTAGGCAAGCACAATATGATAAAAGTAAGTGCTAAGAGACAAGTAAACACAAGTAGGGAGTTAGGGTTAGGAATAACCGCAACTCCAGGAGACGAGGATGTATGCCGATGTTCACTTCCTTGGAGGGAAGCTACGTCACCGTTAGAGAGGTGGATGTTACCACGAAGGCACACCAACGCCACGAAGGCTCACCCTATTCTCCATTTGAGACAACACCTGAAGGAAATATGCCCTAGAGGCAATAATAAAGTTATTATTTATTTCCTTATATCATGATAAATGTTTATTATTCATGCTAGAATTGTATTAACCGGAAACATAATACATGTGTGAATATATAGACAAACAGTATGTCACTAGTATGCCTCTACTTGACTAGCTTGTTAATCAAAGATGGTTATGTTTCCTAACCATGAACAAGGAGTTGTTATTTGATTAACAAGATCACATCATTAGTTGAATGATCTGATTGACATGACCCATTCCGTTAGCTTAACACTTGATCGTTTAGTATGTTAATGCTTTCTTCATGACCCATACATGTTCCTATAACTATGAGATTATGCAACTCCGTTTACGGAGGAACACTTTGGTACTACCAAACGTCACAACGAATCGGGTGATTATAAAGGAGTACTACAGGTGTCTCCAAAGGTACTTGTTGGGTTGGCGATTTGAGATTAGGTTTTGTCACTCCGATCGTCGGAGAGGTATCTCTAGGCCTTCTCGGTAATACACATCACCTAAGCCTTGCAAGCATTACAACTAATGAGTTAGTTGTGAGATGATGTATTACGGAACGAGTAAAGAGACTTACCGGTAACAAGATTGAACTAGGTATTGGATACCGACGATCGAATCTCGGGTAAGTAACATACCGATGACAAAGGGAACAACGTATGTCGTTATGCGGTTTGACCGATAAAGATCTTCGTAGAATATGTAGGAACCAATATGGGCATCCAGGTTCCGCTATTGGTTATTGACCGAGAATGGTTCTAGGTCATGTCTACATAGTTCTCGAACCCGTAGGGTCCGCACGCTTAACGTTTCGGTGACAGTTCATTATGAGTTTATAAGTATTGATGCACGAAGTTTGTTCGAGTCCCGGATGTGATCACGGACATGACGAGGAGTCTCGAAATGGTCGAGACATAAAGATTGATATATTGGAAGCCTATGTTTGGACTTGGAAGGGTTCCAGTGAAAACAGGAAGTTACGGAACACGGGGTTACGGAACCCCGGGGTATATGGGCCTTCATGGGCCACAAGGGAGAAGAGGAAGGGCCGGCCAGGTGGGCTGCGCGCCCCTCCCCTCTGGTCCGAATAGGACAAGGAGAGGGGCGGCGCCTTCCTCTTCCCCTCCCCAATCCTACTCCAACTAGGAGAAGGGGGAGTCCTACTCCCTGGGAGTAGGACTCCTCCAGCGCCTCTCCTAGGCCGGCCGCACCCCCTTGTCTCCTTTATATACGGGGCAGGGGGCACCCATGACACACAAGTTGATCTACGGATCTTTCCTTAGCTGTGCGGTGCCCCTTCCACCATATTCCACTTGGTCATATCGTCGCTGAGCTTAGGCGAAGCCTGCGCCGGAGAAGTCATATCGTCATGAGCTTAGGCGAAGCCCGTGTCGGTGGAGCATCAACATCGTCACCACGCCGTCGGTTGACGGAACTCATCCCGACACTTTGCTGGATCGGAGTCCGGGATCGCCATCGAGCTGAACGTGTGCGTAACTCGGAGGTGCCGTGACGCTCGGTTCTTGGATCGGTCGGATCGTGAAGACGATGACTACATCAACCGCGTTGTTATAACGCGCCGCTTTCGGTCTCACGAGGGTACGTGGACGGACACTCTCCCTCTCGTTGCTATGCCATCACCATGGTCTTGCGTGATCGTAGGAAATTTTTGAAATTACTACGCTCCCCAACAGTGGCATCCGAGCCTGGTTTTATGCGTTGATGTCATATGCACGAGTAGAACACAAGTGAGTTGTGGGCGATACAAGTCATACTACCTACCAGCATGTCATACTTTGGTTCAGCGGTATTGTGAGATGAAGCGCCCGGACCGACATTACGCCAGACGCTTACGCGAGACTGGTTTCACCGCCCGAGCACTCGTTGCTTAAAGGTGACCGGCGGGTGTCTGCTCTCTCACTTTAGTTGAATCGAGTGTGGCTACGCCCGTCCTTGAGAAGGTTAAACGAGTCTATTTGACGAAGTATCGTTGTGGTTTTGATGCGTAGGTAAGAACGGTTCTTGCTCAGCCCGTAGCAGCCACGTAAAACTTGCAACAACAAAGTAGAGGACGCCTAACTTGTTTTTGCAGGGCATGTTGTGATGTGATATGGTCAAGACGTGATGCTATATTTTATTGTATGAGATGATCATGTTTTGTAACCGAGTTATCGGCAAATGGCAGGAGCCATATGGTTGTCGCTTATTGTATGAAATGCAACGCCATGTAATTGCTTTACTTTATCACTAAGGAGTAGCGATAGTCGAGAAGCAATAGTTGGCGAGACGACAACGATGCTACGATGGAGATCAAGGTGTCGCCGGTGACGATGGTGATCATGGCGGTGCTTGGCGATGGAGATCACAAGCACAAGATGATGATGACCATATCATATCACTTATATTGATTGCATGTGATGTTTATCCTTTATGCATCTTATCTTGCTTTGATTGACGGTAGCATTATAAGATGATCTCTCACCAAAATTATCAAGAAGTGTTCTCCCCGAGTATGCACCGCTGCGAAAGTTCTTCGTCTTTGAGACACAACGTGATGATCGGGTGTGATAGGCTCTACGCTCAAATACAACGGGTGCAAAACAGTTGCACACGCGAATACTCAGTTAAACTTGACGAGCCTAGCATATAACAGATATGGCCTCGAACACGAGAGACCGAAAGGTCGGCGTGAATCATATAGTAGATATGATCAACATAGTGATGTTCACCATTGAAACTACTCCATCTCACGTGATGATCGGACATGGTTTAGTTGATTTGGATCACGTAATCACTTAGATGACTAGAGAGATGTCTGTCTAAGTGGGAGGTTTTAATATGATTAATTAAACTTAAATTTATCATGAACTTAGTATCCGATAGTATTTTGCTTGTCTATGTTTTATGTAGATAGATGGCTCGTGCTGTTGTTCCGTTGAATTTTAATGCGTTCCTTGAGAAAGCAAAGTTGAAAGATGATGGTAGCAATTACACGGATTGGGTCCGTAATTTGAGGATTATCCTCATTGCTGCACGTAAAAATTACGCCCTGGAAGCACCGCTGGGTGACAGTGCTGCTGCAGAGATCTTGAGCGGTTGTGAACGTCCGCAAAGCGAGTGATGACTACTCTATAGTTCAGTGTGCCATGCTTTATGGCTTAGAGCCGGGTCTTCAACGACGTTTTGAACGTCATGGAGCATATGAGATGTTCCAGAGTTGAAGTTAATATTTCAAGCAAATGCCCGGATTGAGAGATATGAAGTCTCCAATAAGTTCTATAGCTGCAAGATGGAGGAGAATAGTTACGTCGGTGAGCACATACTCAAAATGTCTGGGTATAACAATCACTTAATTCAGCGGGAGTTAATCTTCCGGATGATAGTGTCATTGATGAATTCTCCAATCATCGCCACCAAGCTACAAGAGCTTCGTGATGAACTATAATATGCAAGGGATGACTAAGACAATTCACGAGCTCTTCGCGATGCTAAAAGCATGGAGGTAGAAATCAAGAAAGAGCATCAAGTGTTGATGATCAACAAGACCACTAGTTTCAAGAAAAGGGCAAAGGGAAGAAGAAGGAAACTTCAAAAGAACAGCAAGCAAGTTGCTGCTCAGAGAAGAAACCCAAGTCTGGACCTAAGCACAAACCGAGTGTTTTCTTGCAAGCAAACTGGACCTTTGGAAGCGGAACTGCCCCAAGTATTTGGCGGATAAAAAGGATGGCAAGGTGATCAAAGGTATATGTGATATACATGTTATTGATGTGTACCTTACTAATACCGCAGAGTACCGGTATTTGATCTTGGTTCATTGCTAATATTTGCAACTCAAACAGGAACTACGGATTAGCGAAGATTGGCTAAGGACGAGGTGTGACGCGCGCGTTGGAAATGGTTCCAAAGTCGATGTGATCGCGGTCGCACGCTACCTCTACATCTACCTTGGGATTAGTTTTAGACCTAAATAATTGTTATTTGGTGCCGCGTTGAGCATGAACATTATATCTGGATCTTGTTTAATGCGAGACGGTTATTCATTTAAATCAGAGAATAATGGTTGTTCTATTTATATGAGTAATATCTTTTATGGTCATGCACCCTTGAAGAATGGTATATTCTTGTTGAATCTCGAAAGTAGTGATACACATATTCATAATGTTGAAGCCAAAAGATGCAGAGTTGATAATGATAGTGCAACTTATTTGTGGCACTTGCCGTTTAGGTCATATCGGTGTAAAACGCATGAAGAAACTCCATACCGATGGGCTTCTGGAATCACTTGATTATGAATCACTTGGTACTTGCGAACCGTGCCTCATGGGCAAGATGACCAAAACGCCGTTCTCCGGAACTATGGAGCGAGCAACTGATTTGTTGGAAATCATACATACTGATGTTTGTGGTCCAATGAATGTTGAGGCACTGTGGCGGGTATCGTTATTTTCTCACCTTCACAGATGATTTGAGCAGATATGGGTATATCTACTTAATGAAACACAAATCTGAAACATTTGAAAAGTTCAAAGAATTTCAGAGTGAAGTGGAAAATCATCATAACAAGAAAATAAAGTTTCTACGATCTGATCGTGGAGGAGAATATTTGAGTTACGAGTTTGGTTTACATTTGAAACAATGTGGAATAGTTTAGCAACTCACGCCACCCGAACACCACAGAGAAATGGTGTGTCCGAACGTCGAATCGTGCTTTACTAGATATGGTGCGATCTATGATGTCTATTTCGATTTACCGCTATCATTTTGGGGTTATGCTTTAGAGACGGCCGCATTCACGTTGAATAGGACACCGTCAAAATCCGTTGAGACGACGCCTTATGAACTGTGGTTTGGCAAGAAACCAAAGTTGTCGTTTCTTAAAGTTTGGGGCTGCGATGCTTATGTAAAGAAACTTCAACCAGATAAGCTCGAACCCAAATCGAAAAATGTGTCTTCATAGGATACCCAAAGAGACTGTTGGGTACACCTTCTATCACAGATCTGAAGGCAAGATTTTCGTTGCTAAATTCGGATCCTTTCTAGAGAAGGAGTTTCTCTCGAAAGAAGTGAGTGGGAGGAAAGTAGAACTTGATGAGATAATCAGTATCTGCTCCCTTATTGGAAAGTAGTTCATCACAAGAAATGGTTCTGTGACAACTACACCAATTAGTGAAGAAACTAATGATGATGATCATGAAGCTTCAGATCAAGTTACTCTGAACCTCGAGGTCAACCAGAGTAAAATACGCACTGAGTGGTACGGTAATCCTATTCGGAAGTCATGTTACTTGACCATGGCGAACCTACAAACTATGAAGAAGCGATGGTGAGCCCAGATTCATAAAATGGCTGGAAGCCATGAAATCTGAGATGGGATCCATGTATGAGAACAAAGTATGGACTTTGGTTGACTTGCCCGATGATCGGCAAGCCATTGAAAATAAATGGATCTTTAAGAAGAAGACCGACGGCGATGGTAATATAACTGTCTACAAAGCTCGACTTGTTGCGAAAGGTTTTCGACAAGTTCAAGGGGTTGACTACGATGAGACTTTCTCACCCGTAGCGATGCTTAAGTCTGTCCGAATCATGTTAGCAATTGCCGCATTTCATGATTATGAAATTTGGCAAATGGATGTAAAACTGCATTCTTGAATGGATTTCTAGAAGAAGAGTTGTATATGATGCAACCAGAAGGTTTTGTCGATCCAAAGGGTGCTAACAAAGTGTGCAAGCTCCAACGATCAATTTATGGTCAGTGCAAGCCTCTCGGAGTTGGAATAAACGCTTTGATAGTGTGATCAAAGCATATGGGTTATCTGAGACTTTTGGAGAAGCTCTGTATTTACAAGAAAGTGAGTGGGAGCTCAGAGCATTTCTAATATTATATGTGGACGACATATTATTAATTGGAAATGATATAGAATTTCTGGATAGCATAAAAGGATACTTGAATAAAAGTTTTCAATGAAAGACCTCGGTGAAGCTGCTTACATATTGGGCATCAAGATCTATAGAGATAGATCAAGACGCTTAATTGGACTTTCACAAAGCACATACCTTGATAAAGTTTTGAAGAAGTTCAAAATGGATCAGGCAAAGAAAGGTTTTTACCTGTGTTGCAAGGTGTAAGATTGAGTCGACTCAATGCCCGACCCAAAGCAGAAGATAGAGAGAAAATGAAAGATGTTCCTATGCTTCAGCCATAGGCTCTATCATGTATGCAATGCTGTGTACCAGACTGACGTATGCTTAGCTGTAAGCTTGGCAGGAAGGTACCAAAGTAATCCAGAGTGGATCATCTGGACAGCGGTCAAGAACATCCTGAAATACCGAAAAGGACTAAGGATATGTTTCTCGATATGGAGGTGACA
Organism: Aegilops longissima; assembly: GCA_021605205.1. Taxonomy (NCBI): domain Eukaryota; kingdom Viridiplantae; phylum Streptophyta; class Magnoliopsida; order Poales; family Poaceae; genus Aegilops; species Aegilops longissima. The sequence goes on along the minus strand of CM038682.1, from coordinate 673,506,710 downwards.
AAGAGCTAGTCGTAAATGGTTACGCCGATGCAAGCTTTGACACCGATCCGGACGATTCTAAATCGCAAACCGGATCGTGTTTTTATTAAACGGTGGAGCTGTCGGTTGGTGCAGCTCTAAACAAAGCGTCGTGGCGGGATCTACATGTGAAGCGGAGTACATAGCTGCTTGAAGCAGCAAATGAAGGAGTCTGGATGAAAGAGTTCATTTCCGATCTAGGTGTCATACCTAGTGCATCGGGACCGATGAAGATCTTCGTGACAATCTGGTGCAATTGCCTTGGCAAAGGAATCCAGATTTCACAAGAGGACCAAGCACATCAAGAGACGCTTCAATTCCATTCGGGACCAAGTCCAAGTGGGAGACATAGAGATTTGCAAAATACATACGGATCTGAATGTTGCAGACCGTTGACTAAGCCTCTTCCACGAGCAAAACATGATCAGCACCAAGACTCCATGGGTGTTAGGATCATTACTTTGTAATCTAGATTATTGACTCTAGTGCAAGTGGGAGACTGAAGGAAATATGCCCTAGAGGCAATAATAAAGTTATTATTTATTTCCTTATATCATGATAAATGTTTATTATTCATGCTAGAATTGTATTGACCGGAAACATAATACATGTGTGAATATATAGACAAACAGTATGTCACTAGTATGCCTCTACTTGACTAGCTTGTTAATCAAAGATGGTTATGTTTCCTAACCATGAACAAGGAGTTGTTATTTGATTAACAAGGTCACATCATTAGTTGAATGATCTGATTGACATGACCCATTCCGTTAGCTTAACACTTGATCGTTTAGTATGTTAATGCTTTCTTCATGACCCATACATGTTCCTATAACTATGAGATTATGCAACTCCCGTTCACCGGAGGAACACTTTGGTACTACCAAACGTCACAACGAATCGGGTGATTATAAAGGAGTACTACAGGTGTCTCCAAAGGTACTTGTTGGGTTGGCGTATTTCGAGATTAGGTTTTGTCACTCCGATCGTCGGAGAGGTATCTCTAGGCCTTCTCGGTAATACACATCACCTAAGCCTTGCAAGCATTACAACTAATGAGTTAGTTGTGAGATGATGTATTACTGAACGAGTAAAGAGACTTACCGGTAACGAGATTGAACTAGGTATTGGATACCGACGATCGAATCTCGGGTAAGTAACATACCGATGACAAAGGGAACAACGTATGTCGTTATGCGGTTTGACCGATAAAGATCTTCGTAGAATATGTAGGAACCAATATGGGCATCCAGGTTCCGCTATTGGTTATTGACCGAGAATGGTTCTAGGTCATGTCTACATAGTTCTCGAACCCGTAGGGTCCGCACGCTTAACGTTTCGATGACAGTTCATTATGAGTTTATAAGTATTGATGCACGAAGTTTGTTCGAGTCCCGGATGTGATCACGGACATGACGAGGAGTCTCGAAATGGTCGAGACATAAAGATTGATATATTGGAAGCCTATGTTTGGACTTCGGAAGGGTTCCGAGTGAAAACAGGAAGTTACCGGAACACCGGGGGGTTACCGGAACCCCCCGGGGGGTATATGGGCCTTCATGGGCCACAAGGGAGAAGAGGAAGGGCCGGCCAGGTGGGCTGCGCGCCCCCCTCCCCCCTCTGGTCCGAATAGGACAAGGAGAGGGGGGGCGGCGCCCCCTTCCCTCTTCCCCCTCCCCAATCCTACTCCAACTAGGAGAAGGGGGGGGAGTCCTACTCCCGGTGGGAGTAGGACTCCTCCAGGCGCGCCTCTCCTAGGCCGGCCGCACCCCTTGTCTCCTTTATATACGGGGCAGGGGCACCCCATGACACACAAGTTGATCTACGGATCTTTCCTTAGCCGTGCAGCGGTGCCCCTTCCACCATATTCCACTTGGTCATATCGTCATGAGCTTAGGCGAAGCCTGCGCCGGAGAAGTCATATCGTCGCATAGCTTAGGCGAAGCCCTCGTCGGTGGAGCATCAACATCGCCACCACGCCGTCGGTTGACGGAACTCATCCCGACACTTTGCTGGATCGGAGTCCGGGATCGTCATCGAGCTGAACGTGTGCAGAACTCGGAGGTGCCGACGTTCGGTGCTTGGATCGGTCGGATCGTGAAGACGCACGACTACATCAACAGCGTTGTTATAACGCTTCGCCGGTCTCACGAGGGTGCGTGGACGGACACTCTCCCCTCTCGTTGCTATGCCATCACCATGGTCTTGCGTGATCGTAGGAAATTTTTTGAAATTACTACGTTCCCCAACAACACCACGGAGACATTTCTCAACCACTAGTGGTAGACCTTGGGGTGGTCTCCAAACCCTCACAAACTTTTCCGGGGGCAATCACAAAGGTCGATTCCTCTCGGAAAGACTCCTACCGCCTAGGAGTCTCCAACCTCCAAGAGTAACAAGATCGATGGGGAAAAGCTCAAGACTTGCTCAAATCACGAATTCCTTGGGTGCAAAGAAGGGGAAGGAGTGGATCTATCACTTGATTGGAGAACTTCTCTCAAATGTTCCCAAATCACTTGGGGATCTAGGATTTGGTGTAGAGGATTGAGAGAGAGAGAGAGAGAGAGAGAGAGAGTGAAAAGTGTTCTTGGCAAGCTCAAAGTGAATGGTCAACCCCCTCCCGGAAGAGGGAGAGGCCTATATATAGTGTGAGAGCAAAACAGACCGTTGAGCCACTTAAATCCGACGGACGTCCGGTGGATACCGGACGACCGGTGACACAGAGAGGACCAGACGTCCAGCAGGCGGCCGGTCGTCCGGTGGCTGGAGCACCAACCAGAGGCACAGGTGTGGAAGGGGACGCACAGGCAGCGGACGTCCGGAAGGCGCCGGTCGTCCGGAGCCTGGACGACCGGTGATGTCGGAAATCCATTAATTTTAGTTTTGTTGAAGTGTACAGGACATCCGGAGATGAGCGGACGTCGGGTGGCCGGACGTCCGGTGTGATCGGTCTTCCGTTAATATTAGTTCTGTGAGGATTTACCGGACGACTAGAGAGGGTCGGATGACTGGTTGGTTGAGAGAGGCCGGATGCCCGTAGACTTCGGACATCCGGTGGTAATAAGACCTATTAGCTAAGAACCATACTACCATTTGTGCACAGGCTAGAGGAAGAATATTGAGATGGTATGAAAGGGAATTTTTGTAGGTTTGAGCAAGTCCTTTCGCGAAATCCAACGGTCCCCTCTTAATAGTGCGGGATCCCTATACTCATGAACAAACCGAAAATAAGGAGCCGAAGCTATTTATCTTTGTCTTGTGTCTCTGCTCTTGAGTGATATATTTATATATATAGCTGTTTTATGTCCGTAGTCATGATCCACACGCACGTAGCCCTTGAGACATAATCCTGAGAAATACTCGATAAACATGATTAGTCCCAGTATGCATGTTGTCATCAACATCAAAATATGATTAAGGGCATGATTGCACTTTCAATCTCCCCCTTTTTGGTAGTTGATGACAACATACATGCACTTTTTAGAATAAAGCTTTGAATATCAAAATAATTTGAAAACATTGAACATCGAAGGATTTGTTATGGAGCTCCCCCTCAACATGTGCGATAACTACTAGGTAAGCATGAAGAGAGCTCCCCCTCAATATGATATCAACACAACCGAAACTCATACACAATATAATCAAGATAACATAAGATTTAGAATAGGCTCCACAAAGATACATCACACACGGCATATAACATGAGTGGGTACAAACATATCATAAGTTCAATAACAGGTGTCATAGCATAGCATGAGATCGATAACAAGCTAACAACATAGCATCATATCTCATAAAATAAGTGCCTACTCCCCCTTGGCAGCAAATACCCAAAAGGAGGTGTCATAACAGCATCAAAGAGCATCATCGTCATAATCATCGCGGGCACCACTACCACCAGCCTCATCAAGGAAGTCAGCCCACTCAGGACCCGAAGGAAAACCGAAGTCAGAAGGTGGATCAGCAAGAAGACGTTCATCATCACTCACATCGTAAACTCCGGAGTCTCTCAGACGAGCCTTCAGAGCATTCTTGGAGGTGACCAAGCATGTGACAACGTTGTGATTTTGGGAGAAACGAAAGGTAAACATCTTCATCAGGGCAGAGTGAGCCTTCCCAAGGAAACGAGAAATGCGACCAAAAGATGCAGAGGCGGAAGAAGTAGAGCGAGCGGTAGGAGGAGGAACACTAGTCGGAGTGCGACGAGCCGGAGCAGAAGAGTCCCTAGTAACACAATCATCCTCCATGTGAGGTGGAATGACCCACTGTTCATGCAAGTGAGTGCGGGCAATGGGAAATGGAGCAACACTCTCGATAAATGCTTGAAGAAAGGGGGCACGAGGAAAGGATCGCTTGTGTTGAAAACAAGCAAGACGGATCTCATGCCACAGAAAATGAGGGACATTTACCTTCCCCTTTAGAGACTCATAGAGGCGATGCATGAGATCAATGCAGTAGCTATTACATGACCCCTTGTCACCCATCTTGGGATAAATGGTGCGAATGACACATCGATAAATGATGTAGAAAGGTGAGCGCCAAATCGAGACTTGGTTCAGGCCCTTTTGTTTCTCCTCATCAGTCATTTCACAGATGGGTTTTAGAAGATCCATGCAGACCTCTATGCCCTTGTGCCTATGGTGAGGGTCATCCTTATGGATTTTTAAGCCTATGTCAGGAAAACCAAGGGCAGCAACAAATTGAGCATAGGATGCCGTGAGCATGGTGTCGGAGGTCATCCAAGTGACAGTTTTATTTGGACCAAAATAACAAGTGGCGTAGAATTGATGGATTGCAGCTTGGTTAAAATCATGCTGAAATGCAAATGGTGCAGCAAGATTGGATGACTCAATGAGCTCAATAGCTCCCAGATATTTCGTCGGATGAGTACGGATATGCTCTAAGTCAATGCAAACATGGAGAGATAGACCTTCAGGAATGATGATAGTGGTAAAAATGTCAGCTTGGACATTAGTGCGAAAACGAGCATCTGGTGAGTCGCTATCAACAGTGAATTGATCTATGTCACGATGAAGCTTAAGGTAAGAAGCTATGGGAACCTCATTGAACCTTTTAACGATGTGTCGGTGTACTAGAGTAGGGGTACCCTAGTACCCCGAACCCATGCACGGGCAGTTGCAGCGCCCCACGGCTGGGCCGGCCTGATGACCGCCAAAGTCCTCAGCGGCTCCTTTGGAGCCATTCAAGAACAAAGTAGTCAAGACCCCGGCAAGAGGAGCTTGCCGGGAAGGCCACTCAGGGTGCGAAGGAAACAAGGCCCCGGCAAGAGGAGCTTGCCGGGAAGGCTTGGCGGGCGCCGAGCCCCCAAGCGCGACAAGGTTCCTGCCCCGGCAAGGCACTTGCCGGGGCGGGCGACCTCTCTTCATCTCCGCTCCAGCTCACCCGCCAACGTGTCACCACGGGATCTCCCAGGGCCAGCGTGTCGACGGGCTGTGCAGCCAGCGGGGAGTAGCGATAAGCGGCACGACAAGCCACCATCATGGCAAACGGAGGCGCACTTGACGGTCCCCTGTTATCTTGTTAAGGCGATCGAGACGGGCATTGATGACTCTTATCCCTTGCCGTCAGAGTTAGGTATAGATTACTGTACACTGTACAAAGCGGTGTACCAACCTATGTTTTTACTATCTTACCCTCGTCTACTTGCCACATGTGGTAACCCCTTTGTGCCTATAAAAGGAGGCCCAAGTGCAACGTAGAGGGGGTTCGGGCTAGGTTCGGTCCAGCTCCGGCTTAGTTCGTCACACTCATACGAAACCACACTCGGGCTAGGTCTTGTAGCTCCCATTGCTCCCTAGCAAGAACACAAGATAATCCACAAAGCAGCAGTAGGAGTATTATCTCCCCGGAGAGCTCCGAAGCTGGGTAAATCCGCTCGTGTGCATCGCCTCAGTCCGCTCTTTATGCAACCTCCGCCCCCCTCCGAACCACAAGGGACCCAGGTCCCGTAGGTGCTCGTGGGGCACGATCAGAGTTCCCCCCCGACACGATGCGACCATGAGGAAGTGGAGGTTCAAGAGATATGCGACAGGCATCACCTTGAGGTTGTACCAGAGGAGGAGGAGGCTTGAACGTGGGCCGCGGAGTTCCCGGTTTAGGTGCGGAGGTGCGAATAGCGACATAGGCGGGCTGCTCCAAATCCGTCATTTTGTCCTCGTAGTCGGATCCCTCCGATGAGGAGTTGCTAGCCGAGCTGTGAGGGAGGGCGGCACGCTTCCGGGGGCGGACCCGCTCTTGTGAATCGTCGGAGCCACCACGACGAGGCGGACGGGACGGTCCACCGGTGACCTGCTTGCGCGCGGAGTGCTTGGTCTTTGGCATTGCGACCTCGAGAGGGTTAGGGGAAGCAGTGACGGAGATGAACATGTTTCCCCGATGCCGGCCGAGACGAGAGGAGGACGGGTGAGGTCTCGACAGTGGCTGCTCGTGCAAAGACGGCGAGCAGCACGGCCGGTGCGCACCCCCAGCGAGGAGAGTGAGCGGCGATGGCGGAGAAGATATGGGGGCAGCAGATTTTAGGTTTAGGAACCGCAAAAGACGTGAGCTTTATATATAGGCGGGCCAGGAGTTGGCCGGACGACCGGTGCGGAGCGGACGTCCGGGGCCTGAGAAGGCAGACAGATATGCCAGGGAGCGGACGACCGGCAGCGCCCGGACGTCCGGTGGGTCTAAGCAGGGCAGAAACAAGCGGAAGACCGGTAACACCGGAGATCCGATGCAATTTTCCAGGGCAGTAATTAGCGGACGTCCGGACTCAGCGGACGTCCGGAAGTATGGCACCAGAGAGGATGTTAAGTAAAACCGGTACATAGCGGACGACCGGAAGCACTTGTGGATTTGTGAGAACACAAAGGGGCCATAGCTGGGGTCATAGTTGGTGCTAATGACCATGATGGGGAGATGATGAGTACAAAACGTAGCAGGATGCAAAATCACAAGATATTAGGCATTGAGTATCCTATGTCAACTCTAAAACACACTGCTCAGATATTGTTCTAAATGACAAGAGCGGTGGCCAATGGCCACCATGTATGAGTATGCTTGACATGGCTGCCCAAAGATTGGAACTTTGGGTGCATAATCACTACTCCATCATTTAAAGCACCATAGTTATAATAACATGATAACTTTGAGAGTATTTGTTCTATTTATGCATTATGTAGGGTGAGAATACTCATGAATTGAATGTCTCCCCCTAAATATATGCCTACATCAAGACAAGACATTATGACAATGCATGAATGGGTACTAGATTTCACATAATGTTGTCAAGCTCCAAGATACCAAGTTCACGCCTAAGTTGACAAAACCTTGCTTCGTCCAATGGCTTGGTGAAAATATCTGCAAGTTGCTTATCTGTGCCAACATGAGCAATGTCAATATCACCCTTCTCCACATGATCTCGCAAGAAAATGATACTTAATATCAATATGCTTGGTGCGGGTATGATCTTTGGGATTCTCGGCAATATTGTTGGCACTTTCATTATCACATAGAAGAGGCACATGTCTATAGGTGATACCGTAATCCTTCAAAGTTTGCCTCATCCATAGTAATTGAGTTGCACAACTGGCGGTTGCAATGTATTCAGCTTCTGCGGTAGAGAGGGCAATACATTTTTGTTTCTTTGAGGACCAACTTACCGAGGAGCGTCCAAGAAACTGATAAGCACCGGAGGTGGACTTATGATCCACTTTGTTTCCGGCCCAATCCACATCCGTGTACCCAATGAGATCAAACTTAGCATCCTTGGGGTACCATAGTCCCAACTTTGGAGTGTGAACAAGGTATCTAAGAATATGCTTAACCGCCTTACGATGACTTTCCCTAGGGAAAGCTTGAAATCTAGCACACATGCATACACTAAACATGATGTCTGGTCTAGATGCACAAAGATAAAGCAAAGAACCAATCATAGAGCGGTAAATAGATGGGTCGAACGGAATACCATTTGTGTCTTCAGTGAGCGCAATTTTGGTTGGCATAGGTGTATTACATGGGTGTCATGCCCAAGATGCGACCCTATCCTAAAGGAACTCGAAGGTCCCACCAAGGATAGAAGCGCATCTTGAAGACGCTTTTGCAAGGTGGATATCATTACATCAACATTACATAATAGATGGGGATACATAAATAAGGCACAAATGCCACAAGAATACATCAACATCATACAAGATCAACATCCGACTACGGATGAAACATAAACAGAAACTCAAACAATATCCACCCTGCTAGCCCAGGCTGCCGACCTGGAACGACGATGAAGAAGAAGAACTCCAAAACAAGCAACATCACTCTCGCGTCATGATCATCGCATAATCTGTACCTGCAACTGGTGGTGTAGTAATCTGTGAGCCACGAGGACTCAGCAATCCCATTACCATGGGTATCAAGACTAGCAAAGCTTAATGGGAAAGGAAGGGATAAAGTGGTGAGGTTGCAGCAGCGGCTAAGCATATATGGTGGCTAACATACGCAAATGAGAGCGAGAAGAGAAACAAAGGAACGGTCGTCAACTAGTAATGATCAAGAAGTGATCCGTAACTCCTACTTACGCCGACATAACCCGAAACCGTGTTCTCCTCTCGATCAACCCCGAAAAGAGACACTCACGGTTACGCACACGGTTGGTGTATTTTAGAAGAGTTTGCTTCAAGTTTACTACAACCGGATATTAACAAATTCCCATCTGCCACATAACCGCGGGCACGGCTCTCGAAAGTTTATACCCTGTAGGGGTGTCACAACTTAGCCCATGATAAGCTCTCGCGATCAACAAAGGATATTCCTTCTCCCCGGGAAGACCCGATCAGTCTCGGAATCCCGGCTAGAAGACATTTCGACAGCAATAAAGCAAGACCAGGAAAGCCGCCCGATGCGCCGACAATCCCGATAGGAGCTGCACATATCTCGTTCTCAGGGCAACACCGGATGAGACTAGCTACGAGTAAAACCAGACCTCGAAGCCCGAGGGGCCCTTGCAGTAGCTCGGTTCAAAGCCAAGACTTAGAGAAGCACTGGCCTGGGGGGGCTAAAATAAAGATGACCCTTGGGTTGGCCGACCCAAGGGAAGGGTAATAGGTGGTGGTGAGCCAAATGGTAAAACCAAGGTTGGGCCTTGCTGGAGGAGTTTTATTCAAAGCGAACTGTCAAGGGGGTCCCATAAATCACCCAACCGCGTTAGGGACGCAAAATCCGGGAACATAATACCGATATGACGGAAACTAGGGCGGTAAGAGTGGAACAAAACACCAGGCATAAGGCCGAGCCTTCCACCCTTTACCAAGTATATAGATGCATTAAATATATAAGAGATATTGTGATATCCCAACCAAAATCCTGTCCACCATGGAGCAATCTTCAACTTCACCTGCAACTAGCAACGCTATAAGAGGGGCTGAGCAAAAGCGGTAACATAGCCAAACAACGGTTGCTAGGAAGGGTGACAATGGTTAGAGGTTCATGGCAATTTGGGAGGCTTGAAGAGCAAATGATAGGTAGCGCAGCATAGCGAAAGAACGAAGCAACTAGCATAGCAATGATAGTAGTGAGATCCAGGGTAGCGGTCATCTTGCCTGAAATCCCGCTAGGAAGAAGAACGAGTCCATGAAGAAGACGAACGGAGTAGTCGAACTAATCCTCACAATCGCAACATTACGGAACCGAGAAGCAACACCGGAAAGAAACAAACAACATGGTAAATGCACAAGCATAAACATGGCATGATGCACAAACAAGTATGATGCATGTCCGGTTTGAAGAGCATGGCATGGCAAAGTGCAACAAACGATGCTACAAGTTAAGAGGAGCTCGATATGCAACGAGTTGCATATTGACAAAACACCACATTCGAGTTATTTAGTTCACTCTCGTTTAGGTACTCAACAATATTAAATGTTGTTAAACATGGCAAGAGGTGAAGCATAAGTAAACTATCTATTTAGGCAAGTTTAAATGAGGCCGTAAATAAGAAACAACAATTCCGGAAAATCCTCATGTGCATATTTTAGATTCGGTACTTTTCTGCCCTAACACATATTTTATTGTTGTTAAACAGGAAAATAAACTACACCATGTTAAACTAGGCATTTTTCCACCCCATTTACATATAAAGTTTATTTAAAATGGAGCTACGGTTATTTAGTTATGAAATAAATCATTTTAGCATGGCATTTAAGCAAATTTAAACAAACAGCAAGTTTAAACATTTTTAACATGGATGAAAGCAGCATATTATGAAACTAGACAAATTTCTGAGCATTTTACATATATAAATTATTTTAAACCGATGCACCATTTGTGAGTAATTAAATGCATGATGTATGAGGGTTTTTCTGTAAAACTGGTAAATCCTGGGATAATGCAAAAATCACATATCTGAAAAAAAATAGATCGGGCCGAAATCTGCTGGGTGCTGGGGCGCTCACCATGGGCTTTGGCCCGGTCGGTGGAGGAGGCCGGGCAGGCAGGCCATTGGCCTTGGAGGCAGCAGTTGGCTGGGAACACTGGCCGGGCCTTCTTGCCGATGGGCTAGGAGATCGGGACGAGGTCGGCTTGGATCGAGGTCGGTCAACGCCGGGACAAACGGGCTCTGCTGCTCGAACGACTCGAGGAGAGGCGCCGCCCTCCTCGCTAGACAGAAGCAGAGCAGCAGCGGCGTGGAATTTGGCGACGGCAGGGCAACTCCGGCAAGGTGAAGACGGGGCGGCAGCAGATCCGGGCGTTGGGAGGAAGGCATGGGCGCGCGGCGCCGGGGTGCTGCTGGCGAGGACCGGCGTCTGGGAGCTCGAGGACGACGTCATCCGGGCGCGGGAGGCGAGGATGGCCGGCGCAAACTCCTTGGGGCTCCCTGTTGCAGGAACAGAGGGAGCAGGTGAGAGAGGGAGGAGAGAAGGAAGAGGAAGTGAGGGGCAGGGGCGCAGGGTCCTTCTGAAGGTGGTCGCCGGCGACGTCGAGGCAGAGGCGAGGAAGATGGTGGAGGCCGAGCGCGTTGGAGGAGTGGATCTTGCTGCCGGCGAAGCACGACGAGGGGAAGCAGAGAAGGCCACGGGCTCCTGGAAGAAGATGGCGGTGACTTGAGGAGTTCCCATCGCAGATCGAGGGAGTCAGGCGGCGCTCCGGTTCCTGTGGAGAGGAGGCAGGGAGATGCGGTGAGAGAGAGAGAGTGATCCGGAGGGAAACAACAGGAGAAGGAGGAGGCATGGGGCGGAGATGGCGCCTAGTCGCCGGAGACGCGCGAGATGCTTTTGCTTGCTGGGACGGACGAGCTCGGGCTGCAGCCATCCATGGCGTTTTCCTGTCCAGTAAGGAGAGAGGGAGATGAGTCCGAGATGAGGAGCAAGGGAAGGAGAGGTGCGCGACGGGGGCTCGCCTGGGGCTGCTGCTGCGGTGGCGCTCAACGGCGGCGTGCTGGAGAGGAGCTCCAACGAGGGGCAACGGGCGTCGAGAGAGACGAGGACGAGCGTTCCTGCTCCGGACGACGAGGCACGGTCCAGGTGGCTGGGACGCCGGCGTGAGGACGCTCGGGGTGGCATGAGGCCTCGGGAGGCGACGGGCAGAGGAGCTCGGGCTCCTGCAGGATTTGGGCGTAGTGGAGGGGATCGATGAAGGTAGGTGGCGGGATGGATCCCGAGAGAGTGGCGGCGGGGATGGGAGTGATGGGACAGGAAGCCTAGGTTTTAGGGATTGGACTAGGGTTGTCGACTATATATATACGAAAGGGGAAATATTTTGATCCTTCGATCGCGATCGGGCGGTCCTGAGAAAACAGCTTAGGGGAGTCCAGCAAATAAACGCAGATGTTTTATAGATGTTAGGAGATGATCTGAATGCAACGGTGATGCGATTCGGGTTCGGGGCAGGTTTCGGACGCACGCGAGGGGTCTGAGCACTTTACAGAGAGACTCCGGTTTAGGCAAGAGGGAAAAACGAAGAACAAGGTTGGTCTCGGAACGGTCAACAAAAGCAAGGGGGACGCGGCAAATACGAGCGAATGCAAGTTTTAAAAACAATGACAGCAACGAGTGCCGATGCAATGCAAATGATGCGATGAGATGAGATGCATGACATGAACAAAATGCAAAACAAAAGACAAATACCCAACCACGGAGGAAATAAAACATCGCATCTCCGGAAAAGGCAAGAGTTGGAGTTACGAATATGGAAAGTTGTATCCGGGGCGTTACAACACTCCACCACTACGAGAGGATCTCGTCCCGAGATCTAGGATGGCACCGGAGAGAAACGGAAGAGGAAGAGAATAGGTAAAACTAAGTTGCTTCTTTGATGACCGAGTGAAACCATGGACCTTGAGAGGTTGAGCAATTTAAAAGAAAGAGTACAACAGAGATGAACGAGATTGCAAACAACCCGGTAGAAAAGAGGAACAAGGAGTATTACGAGAAGTTGAAGGTTGCAAAGACATGAATCAAGAGTCTAATGGACAAGATAGAATTCGAAACCACTCCGGTTAAAGTTAGATAGAGAAGGAATAAGATTGATATAATTTGGGCAGCACTCCGACTGAAAGAAGAAGGAAAACTTGATAAGATGAAAAGAACTTGAAGAGATGACACAACACTCCGGTTAAATGGATAAGCATGAAAAGAACACGATCCTCACAATCTGAGATGATGAGTGAAGAGAGCAACATCACCATGCCTCCGGAAGAAAGAATAGAAAATAGATCATTGAAATAAAAGAATGGAGAAGAAAATGCCAAGTTCATTCACAAATGATCTTGGAAAGCATCCTTGCAAAGAAGAATTGAACGGAGTTGTTGGAAAACCAACAACGAAACGAATAAGTTTGTAGTGGGCTTATGGAAACATCTCAACATTATGAGGTGACAACCGACCACCGATGGAAACAGTTGCTTGCTTTAGATCAACGAAGAGATGAACACTTCCTCCACCAAGATGATAAAGAGATAACTTGGATCATTGACAAGCACCACAAATAGCAACATTCCCAATGGAAGGCTTTAGGTGAAACATGACACAAGATGACTCCAACGAAGAGATTGGTGGATTTAAAATACCTCATTCTTGACAACAAGTGAATCATGAAGCACGAGGAGAAATTGCCAAGGATGACATAACACCATCTCAAAAGATAAGGTAGAAAGAATTGCACTTCGGAATGCAAGACAAAGAATACTTTAACTCCTCAAAACAAAACATGTGTTGAACACCATGTTTATTTTAGAGTGTAGCTTGGCGGATCATAACTTCGAGAGAAACTTGAAGAACAATTGAAGAATGAAAAGAATCCTTGACGAACCACCATGTAGAGCCTCCATGAAGAACTCCGGTAATAAAAGGATGATAAAAAGAAAGAGAAGTTGAAGACACAAGGTGAAGCCTTGCAATAATTTAGATGGAGCTTCGCGACAAGATAATGCGGAAAACTTGGAACTCCGGAAAAGAAAAGATGAACAACTTAGAACCAATAAATGATATCATGAACAACTCTGGAAGAAAAGAATTGAATCACCTCGAGGAAATTAGAATAATATTTATTGTATGCTTATCCTTCATCAAATTAAATTGATGACAAGCAATGGATTTGGCATACTACTTATTCTTCTTGCAAAAGAATTAAGAAGTGGCATAACGCAAACTTGAGAAGGTCTTCATGAACCACCGGTAGGATTCGAAAGAACGAATGAATTAATATGATAACGAAGGAAGTGAAATCTTGAACGAACCACCGTAAGAAATGACAATGAACGAAGAAATGAGAAAGAATCGCCGGGAAGAATTAGGAAAGCACGAAGATACTTGAGGGAATTAAAAAGCAAGAGAATGAAGAGATCGCGAACTGATTGAAGAATACTTGAACGAAGCACCGGAATCATTGGATAACGGTAACTGAAATGTGAGGACGAAGAATTCTTCTGGACGATGGCCTCCGGTGAAAAGAAACAAAAATCGATTCCTGAAATACTCCGGATGGATGAAAAGAATTCCCACAATTGAAAACAATTATGAGAGGATGGCATCAAACTTGAATAACGCATCTTTGGAAGAACGGGTAAGAATTTAAGAGGAACTCTTCTTCGGTCTTCACATGCTGAGAATGACGAGGAGAAACACCACCAAATTGTTGAGAAACTCCGGAAGGATTAAAAGAGGAAACGTTGAGCCAGAGATGAAAAATATATTTGAAAGCGATCTTGGAGAAGGCATGTGACTGATGAAAATTCATTATTATGTCAAACTTTGAAATGAATTTGAGAATAGTTCTAGGAAAATTAGAGGAGTCAGGTAAGATCCTCGAAAAGACCGTGGGTTAGGGCCCTTGAAAAGAAACATCGTTGGAAAAGATTGTTGAATGCGAAATGATGCACGGAACGATTGAAAAATTAGAATGAGGTGACAACCTCGAATTAAATGGATGCAAACACGAATCTTCTGAGATGTCTTCAGCACTCCGGAATGATAGAGCGGCGAGAGGCGAACGAGCAAAGGGAAATATTTGAGCTGGGGGAAAGAATACGATCGTCAACGAAAAAAACTTGAAATTGGATCCACCGGAAAGAAAATGCGATGAACAATGATGAACTCGACGAGACTTCGCCGGATAAGAACATTGAAAGAAAAGAATGAAGAGACTTCACATAAATAAATGGATACTTGATTAAAATATATAAGTCCTTGAAGAAAATGGGTGGGAGGACGAGAAAACAAAGACAACTTGAGATGGATGAAACAAACACCGTTGTGAAAACTTGGAATTGATCTCGCAAATGTTGAAATGATCGGATCCACTTCAAGAGAAGCACGCCGGTTGGGAAGAATTGACATGACAATGTCGTGATCAAAAGGATTAGTACTCCCATAGAAATATGAGAATACCGCTTGAAAGGTATGGAATCAACACTTGACATCGAAGCAACTCGAATACCAGAAATAAAACAAAATAAAGGATTTGGCTTGCAGAATAAGCCGGAACAAATACATATGATAGAGATTTACCCAATCCCATATCATGCATCTGTCGGAAAGATATTATAGGAGCTACTTGAATTCCCACCTATAAACTCCCGAGACTTTCTGGTTATGCAATCTGGTGTTGGGGATACAGGGGACACAAAATATATCACCCAAACTAACAATACCTAGATCCAGCTGTACCGTCAACACATTACCAAGAAACCTTCGGAAATCGTGTACCTCAACCTTCGAAAAGCATCCGTTATACAAGTTATGGCAATACTCCCGAACTCCCCAGTACTGGGTGACGTCGAGGTTATCTCACCAACAACTGCATAAAAGAGATTTTCGATGTCGGCAAAACTCAGGTATTCCAGAACTGCAACGATAAAATTGTGACGACAACACCTCGGAGCTCAACTCCCGGGACACCGCCACAACCCCTAAATGTCGAGGCACGAAGAACAATGTTCTCGCCACAAAACCATCGAACGATTCCAAGATACCCGTGATCCTAATTTTTTTCGTGGAATTTGAGGAGAGGAAAGACAAAACATCTACGCGGGAGGCCTCACCAGAGCGATTTAAGGGACCGAGGAGTAAAAGAATCCTACTCTCCGATATATATAATCCTAAGACTCAAAATAGTTTTCTTCTAGACTCAACAACGGCCAACAAACAAGGGGCTCCTATGGTCGGTCGAGGCTCGATACCAACTTGTCACGCCTAAGATGCGACCCTATCCTAAAGGAACTCAAGGTCCCACTAAGGATAGAAGCGCATCTTGAAGACGCTTTTGCAAGGTGGATATCATTACATCAACATTACATAATAGATGGGGATACATACATAAGGCACAAATGCCACAAGAATACATCAACATCATACAAGATCAACATCCGACTACGGATGAAACATAAACAGAAACTCAAACAATATCCACCCTGCTAGCCCAGGCTGCCGACCTGGAACCTATCCCCTGATCGACGATGAAGAAGAAGAACTCCAAAACAAGCAACATCGCTCTCGCGTCATGATCATCGCATAATCTGTACCTGCAACTGGTGGTGTAGTAATCTGTGAGCCACGAGGACTCAGCAATCCCATTACCATGGGTATCAAGACTAGCAAAGCTTAATGGGAAAGGAAGGGATAAAGTGGTGAGGTTGCAGCAGCGGCTAAGCATATATGGTGGCTAACATACGCAAATGAGAGCGAGAAGAGAAACAAAGGAACGGTCGTCAACTAGTAATGATCAAGAAGTGATCCTGAACTCCTACTTACGTCAGACATAACCCAGAAACCGTGTTCTCCTCTCAATCAACCCCGAAAAGAGACACTCACGGTTACGCACACGGTTGGTGTATTTTAGAAGAGTTTGCTTCAAGTTTACTACAACCGGATATTAACAAATTCCCATCTCGCCACATAACATGGCACGGCTCTCGAAAGTTTATACCCTGCAGGGGTGTCCCAACTTAGCCCATGATAAGCTCTCGTGATCAACAAAGGATATTACTTCTCCCCGGGAAGACCCGATCAGTCTCGGAATCCTGGCTACAAGACATTTCGATAGCAATAAAACAAGACCAGCAAAGCCGCCCGATGCGCCGACAATCCCGATAGGAGCTGCACATATCTCGCTCTCGTGGCAACACCGATGAGACTAGCTACGAGTAAAACCAGACCTCGAAGTTTCTCCGAGGGGCCCTGCAGTACTTCGGTTCAGGCCAGCACTTAGAGAAGCACCGCCCGGGGGCTAAAATAAAGATGACCCTTGGGTTGGCCGACCCAAGGAAGGGTATAGGTGGTGGTGAGGCAAATGGTAAAACCAAGGTTGGGCCTTCTTTGGAGGAGTTTTATTCAAAGCGAACTATCAAGGGGTCCCATAAATCACCCAACCGCGTTAGGGACGCAAAATCCGGGAACATAATACCGATATGACGGAAACTAGGGCGGTAAGAGTGGAACAAAACACCAGGCATAAGGCCGAGCCTTCCACCCTTTACCAAGTATATAGATGCATTAAATATATAAGAGATATTGTGATATCCCAACCAAAATCCTGTCCACCATGGAGCAATCTTCAACTTCACCTGCAACTAGCAACGCTATAAGAGGGGCTGAGCAAAAGCGGTAACATAGCCAAACAACGGTTGCTAGGAAGGGTGACAATGGTTAGAGGTTCATGGCAATTTGGGAGGCTTGAAGAGAAAATGATAGGTAGCGCAGCATAGCGAAAGAACAAAGCAACTAGCATAGCAATGATAGTAGTGAGATCCAGGGTAGCGGTCATCTTGCCTGAAATCCCGCTAGGAAGAAGAACGAGTCCATGAAGAAGACGAACGGGAGTAGTCGAACGAATCCTCACAATCGCAACATTACCGGAACCGAGAAGCAACACCGGAAAGAAACAAACAACATGGTAAATGCACAAGCATAAACATGGCATGATGCACAAACAAGTATGATGCATGTCCGGTTTGAAGAGCATGGCATGGCAAAGTGCAACAAACGATGCTACAAGTTAAGTGGAGCTCGATATGCAACGAGTTGCATATTGACAAAACACCACATTCGAGTTATTTAGTTCACTCTCGTTTAGGTACTCAACAATATTAAATGTTGTTAAACATGGCAAGAGGTGAAGCATAAGTAAACTATCTATTTAGGCAAGCTTAAATGAGGCCGGAAATAAGAAACAACAATTCCGGAAAATCCTCATGTGCATATTTTAGATTCGGTACTGTTCTGCCCTAAAACATATTTTATTGTTGTTAAACAGGAAAATAAACTGCACCATGTTAAACTAGGCATTTTTCCACCCCATTTACATATAAAGTTTATTTAAAATGGAGCTACGGTTATTTAGTTATGAAATAAATCATTTTAGCATGGCATTTAAGCAAATTTAAACAAACAGCAAGTTTAAACATTTTTAACATGGATGAAGGCAGCATATTATGAAACTAGACAAATTTCTGAGCATTTTACATATATAAATTATTTTAAACCGATGCACCATTTGTGAGTAATTAAATGCATGATGTATGAGGGTTTTTCTGTAAAACTGGTAAATCCTGGGATAATGCAAAAATCACATATCTGAAAAAATAGATCGGGCCAAAATCTGCTGGGTGCTGGGGCGCTCACCATGGGCTTTGGCCCGGTCGGTGGAGGAGGCCGGGCAGGCCAGTGGCATTGGCCTTGGAGGCAGC
Source organism: Aegilops longissima (assembly GCA_021605205.1). Classification (NCBI taxonomy): domain Eukaryota; kingdom Viridiplantae; phylum Streptophyta; class Magnoliopsida; order Poales; family Poaceae; genus Aegilops; species Aegilops longissima. Next base: position 673,488,517 of record CM038682.1, on the reverse strand, counting down.
AGCTGGCTGGAGCGCTGGCCGGGCCTTTGCCGATGGGCTAGGAGATCGGGACGAGGCGGCTTGGATCGAGGTCGGTCAACGCCGGGACAAACGGGCTCCTGCTGCTCGAACGACTCGAGGAGAGGCGCCGTCCTCCTCTCGCTAGACAGAAGCGAGCAGCGGCGGCGTAATTTGCAAGGTGGCTCCGGCAAGGTGAAGACGGGCGGCAGCAGATCCGGCGTGGGGAGGAAGGCATGGCGCGGGCGCCGGGTGCTGGCCGGGCGAGGACCGGCGTCTGGGAGCTCGAGGACGACGTCGTCCGGGCGCTGGAGGCGAGGATGGCGGCAAGAACTCCTTGGGGCTCCTGCTGCACCTAACAGAGGGAGCAGGAGAGAGGGAGGAGAGAAGGAAGAGGAAGGGAGAGGCAGGGGCGCAGGGTCCTGCTGAAGGTGGTCGCCGGCGACGTCGAGGCAGAGGCGAGGAAGATGGTGGAGGCCGAGCGCGTTGGAGGAGTGGATCTTGCTGCCGGCGTAGCACGACGAGGGGAAGCAGAGAAGGCCACGGGCTCCTGGAAGAAGATGACGGTGACTTGAGGAGTTCCCATCGAAGATCGAGGGAGTCAGGCGGCGCTTCGGTTCCTGTGGAGAAGAGGCAGGGAGATGCGCTGAGAGAGAGAGAGAGAGTGATCCGGAGGGAAACAACAGGAGAAAGAGGAGGCATGGGGCGGAGATGGCGCCTAGTCGCCGGAGACGCGCGGGATGCTTTTGCTTGCTGGGACGGACGAGCTCGGGCTGCAGCCATCCATGGCGTTTTCCTGTCCAGTAAGGAGAGAGGGAGATGAGTCCGAGATGAGGAGCAAGGGAAGGAGAGGCGCGCGATGGGGGCTCGCCTGGGGCTGCTGCTACGGTGGCACTCAACGGCGGCGTGCTGGAGAGGAGCTCCGACGAGGGGCAACGAGCGTCGAGAGAGACGAGGACGAGCGTTCCTGCTCAGGACGACGAGGCACGGTCCAGGTGGCTGGGACGCCGGCGTGAGGACGCTCGGGGTGGCATGAGGCCTCGGGAGGCAACGGGCAGAGGAGCTCGGGCTCCTGCAGGATTTGGGCGTAGTGGAGGGGATCGATGGAGGTAGGTGGCGGGATGGATCCCGAGAGAGTGGCGGCAGGGATGGGAGTGATGGGACAGGAAGCCTAGGTTTTAGGGATTGGACTAGGGTTGTCGACTATATATGTACGAAAGGGGAAATATTTTGATCCTTCGATCGCGATCGGGCGGTCCTGAGAAAACAGCTTAGGGGAGTCCAGCAAATAAACGCAGATGTTTTATAGATGTTAGGAGATGATCTGAATGCAACGGTGATGACCGAGCGATTCGGGTTCGGGGCAGGTTTCGGACGCACGCGAGGGGTCTGAGCACTTTACAGAGAGACTCCGGTTTAGGCAAGAGGGAAAAACGAAGAACAAGGTTGGTCTCGAAACGGTCAACAAAAGCAAGGGGGACGCGGCAAATACGAGCGAATGCAAGTTTTAAAAACAATGACAGCAACGAGTGCCGATGCAATGCAAGTGATGCGATGAGATGAGATGCATGACATGAACAAAATGCAAAACAAAAGACAAAAACCCAACCACGGAGGAAATAAAACATCGCATCTCCGGAAAAGGCAAGAGTTGGAGTTACGAATATGGAAAGTTGTATCCGGGGCGTTACAATGGGCTAGCATCAGACATAACAAACTTCTCTAGGATATCCTTGAGGTATTTTGCTTGGGACAAGAAAATGCCTTCTTGAAATTGTTGAATTTGAAATCCGAGGAAGAACTTCAAATCCGCATTGAGTGACATTTCAAAATTCTTGGTCATGGATGTCGCAAACTTCTTGGACAAATGAATGTTAGGAGAACAAAAAATGATATCATCTACATGTTAGGGAACGTAGTAATTTCAAAATTTTCCTACGCACACGCAAGATCATGGTGATGTATAGAAACCAGAGGGGAGAGTGTTGTCCACGTACCCTCGTAGACCGTAAGCGGAAGCGTTTTGATAACGTGGTTGATGTAGTCGTACGTCTTCACGATCCGACCGATCCAAGTACCGAACGTACGGCACCTCCGAGTTTAGCACACGTTCAGCTTGATGACGATCCCCGGACTCCGATCCAGCAGGGTGTCGGGGATGAGTTCCGTCAGCATGACGACGTGGTGACGATGATGATGTTCTACCGACGCAGGGCTTCGCCTAAGCACCGCAACGATATGACCGAGGTGGAATATGGTGGAGGGGGGCACCGCACACGGTTAAGGAACGATCACGAAGATCAACTTGTGTCTCCTAGGGTGCCCCCCTACCCCCGTAAATAAAGGAGCAAGGGGAGAGGGCGGCCAGACCTTGGGGGCGCGCCAAGGAGGAGGAGTCCTCCTCCTAGTAGGAGTAGGACTCCCTCTTTCCTACTCCTACTAGGAGGGGGAAAGGAAGGGGGAGAGGGAGAGGGAAAGAGGGGAGCGCCGCCCCCCCTCTCCTAGTCCAATTAGGACCAGAGGGGGAGGGGGCGCGCGGCCCATCCTGGCTGCCCCTCTCTCTCCACTAAAGCCCATAAGGCCCATTACTTCTCTCGGGTGGGTTCCGGTAACCCTCCGGCACTCCGGTTTTCTCTGAAATCACCCGGAACACTTCCGGTGTCCGAATATAGTCGTCCAATATATCAATCTTTATGTCTCGACCATTTTGAGACTCCTCGTCATGTCCGTGATCATATCCGGGACTCGGAAGAACCTTCAGTACATCAAAACTTATAAACTCATAATAAAACTGTCATCGTAACGTTAAGTGTGCGGACCCTACGGGTTCGAGAACTATGTAGACATGACCTAGAACTGTTTCCGGTCAATAACCAATAGCGGAACCTGGATGCTCATATTGGCTCCTACATATTCTACGAAGATCTTTATCGGTCAAACCGCATAACAACATACGTTGTTCCCTTTGTCATCGGTATGTTACTTGCCCGAGATTAGATCGTCGGTATCCAATACCTAGTTCAATCTCGTTACCGGCAAGTCTCTTTACTCGTTCCGTACTGCATCATTCCGTAACCAACTCATTGGCCACATTGCTTGCAAGGCTCATAGTGATGTACATTACCGAGAGGGCCCAGAGATACCTCTCCGACAATCGGAGTGACAAAACCTAATCTTGAAATACGCCAACCCAACTAGTACCTTCGGAGACACCAGAGAGCACCTTTATAATCACCCAGCCACGCCAGACGTTTGGTAGCACACAAAGTGTTCCTCCGAAGAACGGAGTTGCATAATCTCATAGTTGTAGGAACTTTGTATAAGTCATGAAGAAAGCAATAGCAACATACTAAACGATCAAGTGCTAGGCTAACGGAATGGGTCAAGTCAATCACATCATTCTCCTAATGATGTGATCCCGTTAATCAAATGACATGGTTAGGAAACATAACCATCTTTGATTAATGAGCTAGTCAAGTAGAGGTATACTAGTGACATTATGTTTGTCTATGTATTCACACATGTATCATGTTTCCGGTAATACAATTCTAGCATGAATAATAAACATTTATCATGATATGAGGAAATAAATAATAACTTTATTATTGCCTCTAGGACATATTTCCTTCAGCCTCCCACTTGCACTAGAGTCAATAATCTAGATTACACAAGAATGATTCTAACACCCATGGAGTCTTGGTGCTGATCATGTTTTGCTTGTGGAAGAGGCTTAGTCAACGGGTGCGCAACATTCAGATCCGTATGTATCTTGCAAATCTCTATGTCTCCCACGGACTTGGTCCCGGATGGAATTGAAGCGCCTCTTGATGTGCTTGGTCCTCTTGTGAAATCTGGATTCCTTTGCCAAGGCAATTGCACCAAGATTGTCACGTAAGATCTTCATTGGTCCCGATGCACTAGGTATGACACCTAGATGGGAAATGAACTCCTTCATCCAGACTCCTTCATTTGCTGCTTCCAAGCAGCTATGTACTCCGCTTCGCATGTAGATCCCGCCACGACGCTTTGTTTAGAACTGCACCAACTGAAAGCTCCACCGTTTAATATAAACACGTATCCGGTTTGCGATTTAGAATCGTCCGGATCAGTGTCAAAGCTTGCATCGACGTAACCATTTACGACAAGCTCTTTGTCACCTCCATAAACGAGAAACATATCCTTAGTCCTTTTCGGGTATTTCAGATGTTCTTGACCGCTGTCCAAATGATCCACTCCTGGATTACTTTGGTACCTCCCTGCTAAACTAAAAGCAAGGCACACATCAGGTCTGGTACACAGCATTGCATACATGATAGAGCCTATGGCTGAAGCATAGGGAACTCCTTTCATTTTCTCTCTATCTTCTGCAGTGGTCGGGCATTGAGTCGACTCAACTTCACACCTTGTAACAGTGCAAGAATCCTTTCTTTGCTCGATCCATTTTGAACTTTTTCAAAACTTTATCAAGGTATGTGCTTTGTGAAAGTCAATCAAGCGCCTTGATCTATCTCTATAGATCTTGATGCCCAATATGTAAGCAGCTTCACCGAGGTCTTTCATTGAAAAACTTTTATTCAAGTATCCTTTTATGCTATCCAGAAATTCTATATCATTTCCAATCAACAATATGTCGTCCACATATAATATCGAAATGCTACTGAGCTCCCACTCACTTTCTTGTAAATACAGGCTTCTCCAAAATTCTGTATAAAACCATATGCTTCGATCACACTATCAAAGCGCTTATTCCAACTCCGAGAGGCTTGCACTGACCATAAATGGATCGCTGAGCTTGCACACTTTGTTAGCTCCCTTAGGATCGACAAAACCTTCCGGTTGCATCATATACAACTCTTCTTCCGTAAATGTATCCTTAATGATGCCCGTCACCTCTGTCACATTAGTTGATCTTGGGTTAGTTCAAAAACCGATCCAAATTCAAATTTGAAAATCAAGTTAAACAACAAAAGTTTCAAAACATTAAAACTAAAATGTCCGATTTGTGACAAATAATCCATACATTATTTTGGTGAAGAAACCACATTTTTATAAAGTAACTAATTGTTCTAAGGTAAGTAAAACGGTAGCTGAAACTATTATTTAGACATCTCTTAAGTGATTAAATTATTGAAAACCTATTTTTATAACTACAAACATAATTATGGTAGTGGTATAACTACTATTACTAATTTTGGTGCTAACTATATGATTTACAAAACAAAAACAATTTGAAAGATTAAATAAAAAGAAAACAAAATACAAAAAGGCAGAAAACACAACTAACAAAAGGTTAGATGGGAAAACCCTCTAATCCCCTGGGCCAACCGACCCCACTGCAGCCCAATTGGCCCATCCGGTCCACCCTCTCCCCTTATCCCCCCACCAAACCAAACCCTAACCCACTCGCTCCCACTCCCCCCCCCCCACGTCGCCACCTTCCCCCCTCCCGATCCAATCTGGATCGAGGCAAACCTCCCTCTCCCCTCGATCTCGCCCGCCTCTCTCCCCCCCCCGTCCGGATCCCGTCGGTGGCAACCGCCGCCCCGATGCCTTGCACCCGCGCTGTCGCCGGAAACACGCCGCCGATGCCCACCGCTCGACCCCGTCGCCCTTGGATCCCATCGTCGTTGCTCGGAACGCCACTCGCCGGAAGTATAGCCACCGGCCTCCTCGAGCTCCTCCTCGACCCGATGCCATCGCCCGTTGTCGGCACCACCATGTCGCCGGCCTGCCTCCTTCTCCTCCTCCCCAACGGCTGCATCGCGCCGTCTCCGTCCTCGTCATCGATCATCGCGACCCCGAGCTCCGGCGCCTCCCCGAGCTCATTTTAGCACAACTATACAGGGCCCCGTGAGCACGCTTCCCCCATGCCCTCCTCTGTTCCGCCGCCGTTCTGCCGTGGCTGCGCGCTCGCCGTGTCCGCGCGCGCCCCTGCTAGCCGGCCCTGACCGCGTCCACCCCTCCCGGCTGCTTGCCGCCTTGGGGCTCCGTCCCTCGCCCGGTCCGATGCCCGCCTCGCCCAGCCTACCTCACCTCGCCCGCACCACCACACCTGTGGCCGCACCGCCCGGTCCTTGCCTCCGTCGCCCCTGCTCCCACTCCACCACGCGTCGCCCTGCGGACGCAGTCCCGCACCGGTCTGCATCGTCGCCGCCCGCCGGCGAGGGTGCGCGCCGGCTCGCCATCCCCGTTGGCCGCGCCTGAGGCAGCGGACGGGCGCCCGCTGCGCCAGTTCGGGTTGCGCCCAACGCCCGCTAGCGCCCAAATCCATTATGGCCCCTGGCCCAATGACAGTCGGGGCCCATCCCAGAATGTTAGAGAAAAGAATTAAAAATAATAATAAAATAAATAAATAATATTAATTAATTAATTAATTAAAGAATTAATTAACTTAATTAATTCTGTTAACTAACTATTAAACCAAATTAACCTGCTAATTAATTTCACTAAACAGTTAGTTAGTTAGTTAGGCAATGACATGCGGGACCCCCATGTCAGGTTGACCAGGTCAACTGCTGACTTCATGCTGACGTCATGATGACGTTAGCAAACACTATTCTGGATAATGTTAGTTTAAATTAATTAAATAAAATCTAAAAATGATTAAAACTTTAGAAAATAATATAAAATAAACCGTAGCTCAGATGAAAATACTTTCTACATGAAAGTTGCTCAGAACGACGAGACGATTCCGGATACCACCCTAACCTATCGAACTCGCAACTTTCCCCCTCCGGCTCCTCCGCCCGAAAACGCGAAACGCCGGGGATACTTTCCCGGATGTTTCCCTCCTTCACCGGTATCATCACATACCGCGTTAGGGCACGCCTAGCATCACGCTTTGCTTTGTCATGCATCGTCATACATCTGTTTGCTTAAATATTCATTGTTTCTTCCCCCTCTTCTTCCGCTAGACACCGAGACCGACGCTGCTGCTGCCCAGTTCGACTACGGAGTTGACGACCCCTCTCTCTTGCCAGAGCAACCAGGAAAGCCCCCCCCCCTTGATCACCAGATATCGCCTATTCTTCTCTATACTGCTTGCATTAGAGTAGTGTAGCATGTTACTACTTTCCGTTATTCCTATCCTGATGCATAGACCGTCCTTGCTACTACTGTTGTTACCTTTACCTGCAATCCTACATGCCTAGTATAGGATGCTAGTTTTCCATCAGTGGCCCTACATTCTTGTCCGTCTGCTGTGCTATACTATCGGGGCATGATCACTCGGGAGGTGATCAGGGTATATACTATATACTTTATACATGATACATGTGGTGATTAAAGTCGAGTCGGCTCGAGGAGTACCCGCGAGTGATTCACGGATTGGGGGCTGAAAGGACCTTTGTCCCGACGGCCCTTTGGATGGATCTTTGTGGCGGGCGGCAGGGGTTGAAACTACCTAGGTGAGAGGTGGGCCTGGCCTGTCGGCGTTCGCGATAACTTCAAATAACACGCTTAACGAGATCTTGGTATTTGATCCGAGTCCGCCATTTGGCCTATCGCACTAACCAACTACGTGGGAAAGATATGGGCACTCGGCGTCGTGGTATCGGCGAAGCCTTCGTGACGTCGGACACCGGCGGCGCGCGCCGGATTGGACCGCGTAAGCGTGACTTGGTTTGTAGCGGAGGTTGCTAGTTCTGCTTCCGGCGCGTTTCAGAACGTGCGGTGTGCTAAGGCGATGGGCCTGCACCCTGGCGCTTAGGTTTAGACCAGCGTCTGACCGCTCTGTTGGCCTAGGTCGGGCTGCGGCGTGTTGATCTTCCGCGGCGGGCATGACCTAGAAAAGTGTGTCCGCCAAATGGGATCAAGCGTGTTGGGTTATGTGGTGCACCCTGCAAGGAAGTTAATCTATTGAATAGCCGTGATCTTGATAACAGGACGACTTGGAGTTGTACCTTGACCTTATGACAACTAGAACCGGATACTTAATAAAATACACCCTTCCAAGTGCGGATACAACCCGGTGATCGCTCTCTAACAGTGGTGAGGAGGGGATTGCCGGGTAGGATTATGCTATGCGATGCTACTTGGAGGACTTCAGTCTACTCTCTTCTACTTGCTGCAAGACGGAGGCTGCCAGAAGCGTAGTCTTCGACATGATTAGCTATCCCCCACTTATTCTGGCATTCTGCAGTTCAGTCCACTGATATGGCCCTTTACACATATATCAATGCATATGTAGTGTAGCTCCTTGCTTGCGAGTACTTTGGATGAGTACTCACGGTTGCCTTGTTCCCCCTTTTCCCCCTTTCTTTACCCGGTTGCTGTGACCAGACGATGGAGCCCAGGAGCCAGACGCCACCGTCGATGACGACAACTACACTGGAGGCGCCTACTACTACGTGCAGCCCGCGGACGACGACCAGGAGTAGTTAGGAGGATCCCAGGAAGGAGGCCTGCGCCTCTTTCGATCTGCATCCCAGTTTGTGCTAGCCTTCTTAAGGCAAACTTGTTTAACTTATGTCTGTACTCAGATATTGTTGCTTCCGCTGACTCGTCTATGATCGAGCACTTGTATTCGAGCCCTCGAGGCCCCTGGCTTGTATTATGATGCTTGTATGACTTATTTATGTTTTAGAGTTATGTTGTGATATCTTCCCATGAGTCCCTGATCTTGATCGTACACATTTGCGTGCATGATTAGTGTACGATTGAATCAGGGGCGTCACAAGTTGGTATCAAAGCCGACTGCCTGTAGGACTCCCCCTTCCACACTCCTTGGCTGAAGTCGAGTCTAGACATTGCAAAAACTTTTACTAACATGGCTGTGTGTCTTACGAGCACACGTCGCCATCGGGTCATAGTAGGATCTTTTACTCCTTGACCTATACTCTGGGATTCTGACATCTCTTCTATTCGGGTTAAATGATTTTGCTAAAATCTAACTCTAGGTTCTCGTTACCACTTCCTGCCGGAGACCCCTATAATTACGGATGATTAACGACTTTAACAGAAGATTCTGACAATACCCTCGGATGTTCCCTCGATACTTTGTGCCATCCCTCTTTCAATTCCATTCCATCGATAAACCCCAATGGATAACCAAGTACACTTGCCATTCGTGCAATTACTCCCCGTTGATCTTGTTATTACAAGATACACCGAAATTCTCTCTATTGTTTCAAGAATACTTTGTGCCTACTTCTTTGCAGTTCTTTGCCACATGAATACCCCTACGGATAATTCCTCGCTCTTACCGAGTATCTGCTCATCACTAGTTGTTCATGTGTTTCTTAAAATTCTTCAAAATACTATCCGATCTTTCGAGAATCCTCATTAGCCTATGGCTCTTGAAATGCTTGTCTGCCTGCATTTTGGTTAATTCCAAATGACTAGCAATATTCATGGATGTCCTTTGCCTTTATCGTCTTGGGTCCCTTGATTCAATTTGTTGCGAATATTGCAATCCGTAATCAGATCCTAGAATTCATCTTTCCGGCTCAAACGTCATTTTAAACATGAGTTGGATCTCGACCAATCAAATTGCCATTGATTGTACCCCTAAGCCTACTCAACTTATCCATCCTTGATCAGAGCGTTTGCTCCTGATCCCTTGATTTGAAAATCATAATTCCTTTGTTATTTAAACGATGAATTATTCAGATGTTCTATAAACCGATGCCTTTTGCATTCTTTTTCCTTCTGATTGAGTACCGATACTCACATCAGATTTCGGGTGGTCCGTGAGACCAATTGCTTGGTTATTATCCGATAGTGTCCTTCATATCCAATAACCTTGGGAGTTTCTCCCCTGATACATAATGCCTTTGGTAAATTGTGACCTCTGCCTTTGGCAAGTTATATGCTATGCTTGTGTCAACCATGTGCTCTGCTTCGAGCATGTGTTAATTGATCCTAAAGTTCATGATATATGTTCTAAGATGCCCCGATGGGTTGAACCTATGCTTTCTTAAATCTCTGTGATCCTGAAAGGACGGGTCATACTTATCTGGTATTGCACCAGGTAAAAACTTTCAACAACTAATGTCATTTTCGAAATACGAGAGGTGAATGGAAGGTTATGCATTGAGGAAGTGGGAGTCGACCTTGAACTTTGTGTTCATGCCCATGGAAACGATGTTGAGCTTATCATGATAGCTTCTCGTAACAATAGTTATTCACTTAATTTGATCTGGTGTCTATGATTTTGTCCTTTGCGATCGTGGTTCCAACCGTGATTGTTCTTCTTTGATCCCATTCTCGGACAAGTTAAAAGTACTTGCCTTCTGCAGATCATTACGTCTGCCCAACCTCATTTTGATCTACCTTCGAGTACTACCCCCTGGTATCTCGAGCATATCAACCATTACACTACATCTTATGAATTTCTGATGAAGTAGTACCTTCCCTATCATGGTGGCTCCACGGGTTCTGGGTTGTCGTCAATCGAGAACACCGATTCCAGATTTCGGTTCGATAACCCTAAGTAATTTTCGTTGCTTACGAGTTTATTAATCCTTTAAGTCTTTCCTAGCATGATCGGCTATATCATTATCGTGCTAAAATTTGAACCGTGCTACCTGGTCCTTCTTTCCGGAGCACAATTTTCGATGATGAGCTAAGTTTACGTCGCTCTTCCTCGTCATATCATTTCGCCTTGAAAAACAAGCTAGATTTAGAGTTTGTGTCATACGCATGGTTCCAATAACCCTTTGCTTCATAATTCCTTTGACTTGATGTTATCGTCGATCGATTACATCTTCATGAAATCTTTCGACAAACGTGTCATGATCATCATCAAAATTCCGAGCTCCGCAAGCATATCAATTGAATTCATGATGAGAAATACCGTCCTTGCTCTCGATGATCTGTGTTATCATCGACCACTCGATTGCCTTCCGTTCAACACAAACTTGTTCGTGTTTTGTGTTACCTTGAGATCCTTGCTATCCAGCATTAGTTCTTCTTTACCTTCGAGTATTACCATCTTTTATGTCAAGAATATCATGAGAATTTCACCACCTCTTAAGAATTCTTGATGCAGGTGATACCTTTTGCCATATCCGTTCATTCCTTGGTCCCCGTGTTGTTTTTAACCGGAATATCAACAATTGAGCTATGACGTGTGAATTCAAAACTTCTAGCAACCCTATTGCTTTGAAGTGAATGGGCGATAGTTCATTCTAAGTCTTTCGATAATTGAATCACCATTCTAACTTAAGTCGTGCAACCCAGCCCATATTTCAGGTGCACCTTTCAACCAATGTTTAATTATGTATGTTTTCCTCGAGCATACCTCAAATATCATTTGATCTGACAAAGGTTATCTCCTTGTTCATATAATCGTGGAAATCCATCTTTTAGTAAAACTCGAGGAATTGTCGCTGAGTCCATTAGCCACCCCCTCATCATTTCCTTGGTTTAATGATGAACTCATGATTCAGAACTTGCTTCCATAGTTCATTTGAATCTTACGGTGTCTTCTCGTCAATTTGTGTCGCACCTTTTTCTTCTCAGGCATCCTGAGCCCGAGGTATCCTGACACCAATCAAATCTGAATCTCGGTCGGATATGATGGTTGGAACATATTTTCAAGAGTTATAACATTGATCCTCAGGTGACCCGGTAAGGTGATGTCATACCTAGCACACCTGGCTGTAAGACCTATTGTTATAGTTCCCTTCTTAGCAAGGATAACCATTCTTCCATGAGGAAATTGTAAGACTTATACTACAAGTTATTCCTGATGGATCCTTTGTGTTTCCAAAGTCTGATCTTCACCTGATGACCATGTCAATGCTATCTCGAAGCATGTCAATGGTACTCCGATTTTCAACAGGAACATTTGAAGCACGATGCTAAATTTTATTTATCATTTATCCTAACACCATTGTATGGGTAATATCATGAGATTCCTCCCCCATTACCTAAATGGTTTTCTACTTTATATCCTGTCTTGGATATCATCCTCTGCTTGAATTTGGGGAGGATATACCCCTGATATATGTGTTTAAACACATTTTCCTTTCCATTGTTCTGATTAATTTGATAATCATATTATCCTTTCCATTGTTTAGTTTAACCTTTCTTGAGGTTTATATGATCTAAGCAGTAATATTTTCCTGCTTACGAAAACACCTCGGTGTACCACCTTATCAGTCAAACTCTGTTATTATTGTTGATGACATTTCGGTAACCACCGATGGACGGGAACTTTGCCTATTGGTCCGCCTCGTTCAACGAGCAGGAAAATGGTTCTCTTCGTCCCTCGCCCTTGGTATTGATGTTCTTGCCGACATAACTAACAGGCTACCCTCTGGCATGCCTTGCTATTGTGTCCGTGCAAGATGTCAGCCCCCCCCCCCAATTCCTACCTTTAACCCACATGGTGGGCCCATAACCCACAGTTCCACAGGATCGAAACCTGACTCCCCTATACACCCTGTTGTCAAAGTTATTCCTCGCACTTGACCTTGTAAGTAATTCACGGGCCACCTGCCCAGTGATCTATTCTGGTATCTGATGCAATGCTTATTCACATTGCTCTAAACCCCTTCAACACTTTGTTTCAGGCATCGAACGATTGCCTGCCCACTCGAAACTTCCCATGAAACCTCATTACTTGCTCTCGATATTTACTTAAGTTTCAATTCGAGAGTTACTTTCCGCCACCTTCCCCGATGATTTCGACCAGATAGTCAACCTTGTAGAGGTTCGTTCTCCCAGAATAACCCCCTTATTCTTTCGAACCCCCAAAGAAAGGATGTCGACTTCATCTTGATGACCCGAAGCAGAAAAATGAAGACATCAATATAATGGATCGACCACTTTGAGAAGAGCAACCAAGACCGAGAAGATTCATTAGAATTTCATAATCAAACATTTCCCCCTTAGACCCCTCTTAAATCTCGGGACAAGATTTCTTGTAGTGGAGGAGAATTGTGACGCCCGGATAATTAGGCTACAGTAAACCCCGTTAATGAGGCCCCGTCACCTCTGTCACAGTAGTTGATCTTGGGTTAGTTCAAAAACCGATCCAAATTCAAATTTGAAAATCAAGTTAAACAACAAAAGTTTCAAAACATTAAAACTAAAATGTTCGGTTTGCGACAAATAATCCATACATTATTTTGGTGAACAAACCACATTTTTATAAAGTAACTAATTGTTCTAAGATAAGTAAAACAGTAGCTGAAATGATTATTTAGACATCTCTTAAGTGATTAAATTATTGAAAACCTATTTTTATAACTACAATCATAATTATGGTAGTGGTATAACTACTATTACTAAATTTGGTGCTAACTATATGATTTACAAAACAAAAACAATTTGAAAGATTAAATAAAAGAAAAGAAAATACAAAAAGGCAGAAAACACAACTAACAAAAGGATAGAGGGAAAACCCTCTAATTCCTCGGGCCAACCGACCCCATCATTATGGCCTCGCCTAATGACACCGGGCCCATCCTGAATGTTAGAGAAAAGAATTAAAAATAATAATAAAACAAATAAATAATATTAATTAATTAATTAATTAATTAATTCTGTTAACTAACTATTAAACCAAATTAACCTGCTAATTAATTTGACTAAACAGTTAGTTAGTTAGTTCGACAATGACATGCGGGACCCCCATGTCGTTGACTAAATAATCTAACGGCGACGCCATGCCGACGTCAAGAAGCACTATTCTGGATAATATTAGTTTAAATTAATTAAATAAAATCTAAAAATGATTAAAACTTTAGAAGATCATATAAAATAAACTGTAAGTGCATCTAGTGCCCCTTAGTGATTTTGGTATATTCAAGACTTATAGGTTAAGGGACTACTGTGTTTATGAGTGTACAGTGTCTATAAGTCTCGAGGAGTTTGATATTTACAAAGGAAAGTCTAACCCTAAAAATGAAGTTCTTTGATCAAGAGTTTGATATTTCAAGACTTTTCAAGACTTTGAAAGTGAAGAAATTGGTGTGACCTTGAAGACTTGGTATTCATTCGAGGAACATGAAGCGTGAAGACTTTTGTTTTTGTAGTTTCATTTTCTTTCTTGAGTCATAGGAAACACCGCATTGTTCAAAGGGGTCGAGGAAATACTAAGGAAAAATTTCCATGTGATGCTCAACTCAAAATCCTACACCTACCAATCCCTTCGAGTGAAGCCTTTGAAATCTCATACAGTTCATCAATTTCTTGAAAGGATGTAGACGGCTATTCAGTCGCCGAGGAATTTGTTCTCGACCGAGGAGTTAGGAATTCGCCAAAGGCGGATTGCCTACACGGTGAGGAACATGATAGCCCCGAGGAATTTGACATTCAAATTTCCGACCGTTCTTGTCTGTCTTGCGCCACCTGTCCCAAAATATCTTATCCACCTAACGGTCATATCATTGAAGGGCATTTATGTCTTATCATGTCGGGCTGCTCCCTAGGCTATAAATAGCCGCCCCTACAACCACTAGCTGGTTGGCTGCTCCGAGAGAAACTTGACACTTGTCATTTGAGAGCAACCCATCCTCCGAGGACTTTGAGCGAAAATCATCGAAAGTGAGGAAAACCCAAAACCAAACCCCTATAAACCCAAAGTGATTGAGCATCATCAAGAGATTGATCTGAGTGGATCCGACGCTTGTTATCTTTGAAGATGTGCTTCTTCCAGACGGTTAGGCGCCATAGTCTAGAGCATCCAAGAGGAATTGTGGATCGCCGAGTGACCGAAGTCTGTGAAGGTTTGGAAGTCGCTCAAGACTTACCACGAGTGATTGGACGAGGTCTGTGTGACCTTAGTTCAAGGAGAATACGGTGAGGACTTGGTGTCCCGAGCTGCGTGCTCAGCGACCGGGTGTCCGGATTGTGTGTCCTCGAGTTTAAATACTCAGCCGCTCCAACCAGACGCATAACCGAGACAACAGTTGGAACTGGTCTACCAAATCATTGCCTTCACCAACCTAACTGGTTCTATCTCCTCAACCCTTTCATTTCCTCATTATTGTGTTGAGTGTTTGTTCATATCTGTGTTTGAAGATTTTGATCAAGACTTTCTCAATTTCCTCGTTCAATTTCTTCAACTGTTTGTCTTCATCTTGTGCTATCATGTGTTTACGCTTTCTGCTCTTTTGATTGTCTTCATTTCATCATGATGACCATGCCCGCATTCTCTTATGCTTACTTCGAGTACTTATTCCGCTGCAAGTAGTTCTTCGCTAAGGAATTTCCTCACCGCAAATTCCTTAGTGAAGAATTCATAAAATCGCTTACTCACCCCCTCTAGTCGATATAACGACTTTCAATTGGTATCGAGCGAGGTACTCCCTTGTTCGTGTGATTTTGGTTTAACCACCGGAGTTTTAGTTATGTCGACCGCAGGTATGATCAAGGTCTCAGCAGGTGTCCTACCTTTGATGGGACGGACTACCCTTATCGAAGAACAAGATGCTAATGCATCTTGAGGCAATTGACAACGATCTACGGTATGTTGTGGAAAATGGTGTTCCTCACCACACCTTCTCCGAATGCTGCCGATGTGAAGAGATTCAAGCAACTCGATTCTCAAGCAAAGAATAACATATGTGGCCATCTGAGCAAAGGACAATATGGAAGAGTGAGTGCTTTGGAAACTGCCAAGCTCATCTGGGACAGGCTGTCCAAAGTAAATGAAGGTGTCTCAACTCAGCGTGACTCTCGAGTTGATGTTCTTCGCAATCTCTTCAACCGCTTCAAAAGACTCGACAACGAAAATGTTCAACAAACCTTCGATCGCCTCACTAACATCTCAAATGAGCTTCAAGCGCTTGGTGCCACAGACATCACCGACCATGAGGTGGTGAAGAAATTGTTGAGATCGCTTGATTCCTCATTTGATACTCCGCACCGATGATACAAGAGCGTGTCGACTACAAGTCACTTGATCCAGATGATATCCTCGAGAGGCTAAATACTCATGAGTTCCAGCTTTTGAAAAGAGAGATCTCTATGGTTCTAGCTATGGAAAACACGTGCCTCAAGGCCAAGGCTGTGTCTCGAATCTGAGTATGAAGACTCGTAGTAGCCTTCGAGATCCTCAAGAATTAGGCCAGAGCTAGCATCGCTCGTGAAGAAATTCCAGAAGTTCTCAAGACGTGGTCGCTTTGGAAAATCCTCAAGGAGCAAGTGATTCCTCATCCAAGGACTACAAGAGAAGACTTTGCCACAAATGCAAGAAACCTGGTCACTACATTCAAGACTGTCCTCAGTGGGAAAAGGAATTAAAGAAGAAGAAACACAAGGATTACAGTTCTGATGACGCTAAGAAGAAGAAGAAATCGTCGAAATCTTCATCATCAAAATCCTCAAAGCCTTCTTCTCACAAGAAAAGCAGCTCCAAAAAGGCTCGGGCATTCATTGGCAAGGAAATGGACTCAAGCTGAATCGAGGAACATGAGGAAGAGGAGGCATCAAGAATCTGAGTCCGGTGTGGCGAGTCTAGCTTTCGCCATCGCTTTCGTCACAAGTCCATCTTCAACTCAAGAAAATGACCTCACCAACAAAGCTGATGAAGATAGTGATGACTACGCCCCACCTATTGCTTCATGGCAAAGGGTGCCAAGGTACTCAAATATACCTCCTCTGAATCTAGTGAAAATGAATCTGATGAAGATCTAAAGCCCAGTTACTCAAAACTTGCTAAGATTGCTGTAAAACAACAAAGGACTTTTGAAAAGGTTCAAAACATGCTAGATAGGAGTGATGATATGTTAGGTGAAGAAATGGATCGACTAAAGCCCCGATCGAAAATCTTCAGAGACTTGGTCTAGGTTTGACAGCCTTCAAGGTCATCATAAAACTCTCTTGTCTCGATCATGAGAAACTTTCTTATGAATTTCTTCAAAGAAAGCAAGATCTTGAGAAGCTAAGAGTGAGTTATGAAGATCTTCGTAAGGAGCGCGATTCATTACTTGCTCAACAAATCAGCGCTTCTCGTGAAGAATTTGTTCCTCCATGCTTAAAGTGCATTGAACGTGAATCGCTAATTCTTCACCTGAATGTTCAAATGCTTCAACTGTTACAAATTCTTCACCTGCCTCTCGCTATCACTAATTCCTCATCCGAGGACATTGCTAGTATCATCGGCGATGCAGGGCTGAAGGAATTGTATATGACAGCATGTACAAAAGCCTCAAAGGGCATCAGACTCTTTTTGATGTGCTTAAAAAGCAGATCCTCAACAGGAACCCTAGGAAAGAGGGTATTGCCTTTGAGAGGGAACTCAATGCTGATGGAACATATTGGAAGCCCTGAGCAGTATCCCAAAACCTCATAGGTTGCTGCAAAGGGACCTCCAGTTGATCCATCTAACTTATCTGGCTTTACATGCGAATCTCCTCATTCTTCTGATGAGTCATTTGACTCCAACTATAAACTGTTCAAAAATCATAATGGTGAAGTATTTGCTAGATATGTTGGCACTAAGTGCAGGAACGGTTCCCCTATGAAGAAAATCTGGGTCCCCAAGAAGTGCCTTGAAAGTCTTCAGGTGAATGTCCTCATGACACCACTTGTGAAGAATAGGAACCCCAGATCAAATTCTTCATATGGACCAAATTCTTCATATGGATCCAAGTCCTCATACAGACAAAATTCCTCACGTGGATCAAATTCCTCAAATGGATCAAAGTCCTCATATGATTATCCTCGTGCTAACAACTCTGTTTCGCAGGGTAGAGCTAAGGGCTATGAATATGTGCATTATTCTTCAAACCAATATGTTCATAAGTCCTCGAAGAATTTCTCTGCTTATTCATATGCTTACCCTAACCCCTCTTATGTGAAACGAAATGGATTGGCCTCTATGCCACCATTCTCATATGGTGCTCGCAGAGTGATGAACTCTTTGCCACCCCTTCAGATGTGGGTGGTGAAGAAAAGAACTAACCTCTTCTGCAGGGTCAGGTCTCCGGGCGTGCTTTAAAAGTCTCAAGAATTTCTTTGGGGCCCCGACAAAAGCGCTCGATAGGACGCAGCTAATCATGAAGAAATGACCTTTCATTTCACACGCCCTCATACAGCTTATCTCATTATAATCGTTGATGAAATTCATCGATGAACTTGATATCATATTCTTCACCGATGAAGTATATGAGATCGTAAGTTGTACTAATTCATCTGCAGGATGATCAACCCAAAGCCACCGAGTGGGTTCTCGATAGTGGATGTACAAATCACATGACCTGGTGACAAGAATCTATTGATGGATGCTCCTTATCACCGCCTCATCTGAAGCATATCATCTTTGGCCGACAAAGGCAAAAGTCGTATTGGGTCTTGGTAAGGTTGCGATCTCTAAGGACATACACATGGACAAAGTCATGCTTGTTGAGTCCTTAGGATACAACCTCATGTCAGTCTCAATGCTTTGTGATCTTGATATGGTTGTTATCTTTGGCAAGTATCGTTGTGTTGTGATTATGGAAGCTGACAATTCCAAAGTCTTCGAAGGCTTTAGGAGAGGAGACTTGTATATTGTTGACTTCTCTACAGGACCACAACCAGCCGTGTGTTTACTTGCAAGGCTATGGCATCGGCGACTTGGTCACGTAGGCATGAGGAATTTGCACATGCTTGCAAAGAAGAAGCATGTCATTGGCATTGAGAATGTCAAATTCCTCAAGGATCACATGTGTGGAGCCTGTGAAGCTGGAAAATGACCAAGGCCAAGCATCCAATAAGACTATCATGACCACTACTCGTCCCTTCGAATTGCTTCACATGGACCTCTTTGGTCCTAATCATTACTCAGCTGTCACTAATGACGCATCTCTATATGGCTTTGTTATTGTTGATGATTACTCTCGTTACACATGGGTACACATTGTTACTTACAAAAATGAAGTGCAGGAAGTCTTCAAACGATTTTCCTCGAGGGCTTCAACTAACTTTGGTGTGAAGATCAGACACATCAGGAGTGACAATGGAACTGAGTTCAAAAATTCCGGTCTTGATGCCTATCTTGATGAACTTGGTATTACTCATGAGTTATCTGCTCCTTATACTCCTCAGCAAAATGGCGTCGTGGAGCGCAAGAACAGAACTCTTGTTGAGATGGCTCGCACTATGCTTGATGAATACAAAACGACTAGTCGTTTTTGGATCGATGCAATTGATACCGCGTGCCACATCATCAACAGAGTATATCTTCACAAATTCTTCAAGAAGACTGCCTATGAACTCCTCACTGACAAGAAACCCAATGTAAGTTATTTCAAAGTCTTGATTGCTAAATGCTGGATTAGAGATCCTCATCACAATTCTAAATTTGCACCGAAAGCACATGAAGGTTTTATGCTTGGTTACGGAAAGGACTCGCACACCTACAGAGTCTTCAACATCGCTCTTCACAAGATTGTTGACACTGTGGATGTGCGGTTCGATGAAACTAATGGCTCGCAAAGAGAGCACCTACCTTCTGTGTTAGATGAACCAGCACCTGAGGAATCTATCAAGTTCAAGGCAACCGAGGATGTCATTCCCATCAAGATTCTGCTGAAGAATTCATTCTCAGACGCCAAGAACGCCGAGCTGATGCACCTGAAGATAATGCTAAAGACAATGGTGCTGAGGAAAATGATCAAATTCCTCGAAGACAACCAGCTCATCCCCGCGTTGCAAAAGAAGTACAAGTTGACAAGATCATAGATGATATTGAAGCGCCAGGTCCTCTCACATGCTCAAAAGCTTCACATTTATCTAACTTTTGTGGGCACTATTGTTTTGTCTCTATCACAGAGCCCACCAAGGGAGATGAAGCATTTCTGGAGCCTGAGTGGATTCAGGCCATGCAAGAAGAATTACATCAGTTCGAGCTCAACAATGTCTGGGAACTGGTCAAACGTCTAGATCCTCGCAACATAATATCATTGGCACAAAGTGGATCTACCGCAACAAGCAAGATGAAAATGGTCTTGTGGTGACGAATAAGGCACGACTTGTAGCTCAAGGCTACACACAGGTTTTGAAGATCCAAAGAATCCCGACAAAGTCTTCAAACTGAACAAGGCCCTCTATGGTCTCAAACAAGCCCCACGGGCGTGGTATGATACATTGAAGGAATTCTTCGTGAAGAATGGCTTCACACCCGGTTCACTCGACCCTACTCTCTTTACTAAATCATATGATGGTGAACTGTTTGTGTGCCAAATATATGTTGATGATATTATCTTTGGATGTACTGACCAACGTTATAGTGATGAATTTGCCTATATGATGAGTGAAGAATATCAAATGTCTATGATGGGAGAGTTGAAATTCTTCTTAGGTCTTCAAATTCATCAACAACACAATGGCATATTCATATCTCAGGAGAAATACCTCAAAGATGTCCGGAAGAAATTCGGCATGCAAGATTGCAAAGGCGTCAAAATTCCTATGCCCACAATTGGCCATCTATGCACTGATGAAAATGGTATTGACTTCGATCACAAGGTATACCGCTCCATGATTGGTTCTCTATTGTACTTATGTGCATCTAGGCCATATATAATGCTTAGTGTTTGCATGTGTGCCCGATTTCAAGCTACACCGAAGGAATCACACCATATGGATGCGAAGCATATTCTTCGATATCTAGCTCACACACCAACACTAGGATTATGGTACCCCAAGGGCTCTACTTTTGATCTCATTGGATATTCTAACTCTGACTATGCTGGTGATCATGTGGACCGCAAGTCAACATCTGGTACTTGTCATTTCCTCGGACGATCTTTGGTCTGTTGGTCCTCGAAGAAACAGAACTGCGTATCACCGCTTCACAACGGAAGCTGAATACATTGCTCTTGGCTCGTGTTGTGCTCAATTGCTGTGGATGAAGCAAACTCTCAAGGACTACGGCATCAACGTGAAGAATGTGCCTCTCATCGTGACAATGAGAGTGCCATCAAGATTTCTCACAACCCAGTTCAGCACTCAAAGACAAAGCACATTCAAATTCGCCATCACTTTCTTCGTGATCATGTGTTGAAGGGCGACATCTCCATCGAGCATGTGAAGACCAAGAACAGCTAGCCGATATCTTCACTAAGCCCTTGGATGAGAAGAGATTTAGCAAGTTGCGGTGTGAGCTAAATATCTTAGAATCTTGAATGTTCTTTAAAAGGACACACATCCCGACACTTATGCAAAATTGATGACTTAGATGTGCAACACATGAAGAAACGTTTTCTTCAATCCATGAAGAATAACACTCTAAGTGTGAAGAAATTAATGAAGAATTTGATTCTCGTAACCCTACGACAATTGTACGCGGTGTCTGAAATCATCATTCTTATACGGTGGGTCACGCCACCACCAAAGTTGAAAATCTTCAATTTGAGTTTTTCCTCAGTTTTGAAATTCTTCAGTTTTTCAAATTCTTCAACTTTGCAGAATCTTCACTGTTTCCGTCGTTTTTCTTCATTAGCTATATATATATATATATGTGGGTTTATGTCCTCTACAACATTCACCTATGGCTATTTCTTCAAGTCGCTTTTTTCTGCTAAGTGAATGTGATCGGACCCTTCCCCCTCTATGATATACTCAACCCAATCTATTCACAAATTCTTCATGTGCGTTCTATTTGAAACTCGTTCAAAATCTTCACTGCATCCTTGTCAGCTGAAGAAATTGCGAACGGAACTTTAAAACCGATCTTATCCAAACTTTCGATTTTGCCGCTCAAACCGTTCCACATCCCACGATGCATTATTTTACTCACCCATGATTGTACACGATCTCCACTACACAGTACGTGGGTGACACATGTCGTGAGAAGGAGAATGGTCAGGGGCATGTTCGTCCTAAATCTTCGAGCGAACAGTTTTTCACTGCCTCTATAAATACCCCTCTCCTCATCCTCACTTCTTTTACTCCGCCGACCTCTCTCTCCCGCCGAGCTCCTCAAACCCTAAGCCGCTGCTACTCCATCGTCGCCGGTGAGGAAGAGCTTCATCGCTCGACCTCGTCGCCGTCGTATTTCAAGGCCGTTGCAGAAATCTTCACTCCGTCGCCGCCAGAGCCATCTTCCTCCGCCGAAGTTAGGCGTGGAAGATCTGAATGAACGAGCTTCACATCTACAACACCCAGTTCGTCGTGTTCTTCATTCGTGGTAATTAAAAGTTACTTTTATCGCCTCGTTGATCCAAATTTTACACTACAAAATCTTCAAAGGTGTTTTATTCTTCAAATCCTCACACACAAACACCTCACTAGTTATATGCTCTTGATTCGCTTTCTAAGCAATCATTTTCTTCAAGATTCCTCAATTGTGTGGATCCTCGATCTGTACAACTCTAGAACCTAAGACAAAGAACGCTTAGTGAAATTCTTCAAGGCTCATCTGGTCAAAATCCTCAAAACTTGTTCTTTTTGAAAAACCTTCTGAGAACGCATATGACCTCTCCAAATTCCTCGCAACTATACTCTGTTCACAGGTACTCATCAACTTAATTCATTTGCAGCTTTGCTTGAAGAAAAGTTGCATACTTCTTCAGAGAATTCGTTTGTTCAAATTCCTCAGCTGAAGAATATGGCAGAAGGAAAGAAGCCACAGAAAGGAGGAAAGAGGCCTGAGGTCATGACCGCGTTTGAAACCCCTGAGGAAATATATGCTGATTATTGCACACCTGATGAAGCCGAGTTCAGCAAAGAAAACAAAAATCAGCGCAAGGTGCGCATTCAAAGGATTGAACGGAGATGGGCAAGGGAATGGAGGGAGTACAAATATGTAACTCCAAAGTACATGAAGAAATTCGCACTCAATCCTCCATGCCCAAGAGCTCCATTGGCACCTGGTCAAGAAGTCGACCCCACCAAAGATCAAGCATGGTGAGGACTTTCCAAGAATGGGCCAAGCGCCAAGCCAAATTGGCAAGACAAGCCAACAAGGCAAAGGAGGAAATTCAATGAGGACTCACATCGCTACGCCCTTGAGGCCTCTGTCAAGCCAAGAAAATCTATGGCAAAGAAGCCCGCACACAAGCCAAGTGCTTCACCAACAGTGCCCTCACGTCCAAGTTCTCAAGACTGCCCTCACGGCCAATTCCTCATGCTGCTCCTGCTCCTCCAAAATCCTCGGCTCCTTCAAAGTCCTCAGCAGCTCCTCCCAAGTCCTCGGCAGTTCCGACAAAGTCCTCAAGACTGTGCATCCGCCACGTACAAAGGACTGCAGCTTCTCCATTGCCTCTAGTGTCTCAAAGAAGTTCCTCACCTGCACCAAAGTCTTCATCTGGCCCGACTCTGTTGAAGACCAAGGCCACAACTGGACGAGGTCCTCGCCAAGTCCTAAGAAGAAACAGGTCGCTTCCAAGTGCCACCAAGATGATGAGGCTGATGATGATGAACTTGCGGAAATCATCGAGATTGCCAAGAAAGGGCCGCTAGAGCCAAAGGCACATCTGTGCCCATCGCTGTTGGATCCGAGGAAAATCCTCGATTACATTGATCTCTCGCACAAGGATCCAAACACCCTATGCTCGACTTTCATCGACTCTGGACAAAGTCATATCTTGACCCATTTCATCATCAAGAGAAATGGAAGTTTGAAAAGGCAAGAGAGATCAAGAAAGCTCAATACGTAAAGGAGAAGTTCTCAAGAAAACGTTGTCGTAATGACACCGAGGAACTTCTCAAGGTCCAGACTGAAATTCAAGACCTCAAAGAAAATTTTGATGCTTATTATGCTGATTGGCAAGGAGCCAAGGTCGATTAAATCAACCCGACGAAGAATTCACCAATGTTGCTGCCCCAACGCAACATGAAATTCCTCAGCTGGAGCCTCGGCTCAGCCGATTGAAGAACATGCCAAGACCACCGATGAAGATCAGGCTGTGAAGAAAATGCCAGTTCGTGGCTGATGATCCCATTCCACCTTTGAAAAATTGCGTGGCATCCACTAGTGGTGCGCTCAAGAAACTCGAACAAGACAGGCAAATGCATCGCCATACCGAGGAAAATCAACCAAATTCCTCAGCTCCTCCTGCGCCAACACCAACACCAATTCTTCCATCGCCTCGATGTGAAGAAGACCAAAGCTGCGAACGAGCTGCTGTGAAGAAACGGAAAGCATCACTGCGCCAAATTCTTGACTGCGAAGAAAATGAAGCCAATGACCAGCTCCTTTGAAAATCCTATTGATGCTGATCCACTTCTCAATTCCATCAAAGGACCTTGTTCCTTTTGATGAAGATTATGTGATCCCAAGCGGATCGATGAAGAAAATCATTTCGCTGCTTCGTCGAGCAGATTGATGAAGAAATTGAAGTGGAAGCAATCCTTCAACCCCAATCATTTCCTCACCTATGCCTCAGTTCACAGCTGAAGAGGCCGGTGTTGAGGAAGTTGAAGAAGATGTGGACATTGGAAGCACAACGCCAGTGATGAACGATGACTTTGGGAAAGTCAAGATCCAAGTTCTCCACTCTTCACCCCAATCCAACAGATACCTCTACCCCCGCTCCAACAGCTCAAATGGGCTCAAGAAACTCATCCCACTTCATCTGTCCATGAAGAAATTCCAGCCACTAGCGCCGATGAACTTCTGCCGCTGATCCTCGATCGCACTGTTGAGGAACAAGAAATTCCTCACCAAGAACCTGAGATTGCGATTCCAGAGGTCGTGATGCAACTCACTGACACTCCACTGCCAAAGCCAAAACATCCTTCTCAGCAAAGCAAAAGTTCAAGGTTGAAGACTTCTTCAACGAGCACGATTCTTCATCGACATAATCCATATGATTCGCTCAGATAAGGAAGAGGCGCTTCGACTGCCACCAAGCCAATTTCTATTCCTCGGTGCTCTTCAACAAAGACAAATTCTTCGATCATGCTCATATTCCTCATGTGGACATGGAGTCTCCGCCAGCTTTGAGCCGTCCTCGGTGTTCTTCACGACGCAGACTTTTGAATTTCTGCACCGACATCTGTGGATCGGAATGAAGAACTCATTCTTCAATTTTATGCAAGGCTGCACATCACCGGAGACGCCAAGATGTGAACTCATGGGTGTTAGATCGATGTCCGAAAACACTCACTACAAGGCACCAAGAACTGAATTGCTTCGTGCTCTACCACTCAGCCCTCCCTTGATGGTGCTCGTTGTATCTACAACGAACCGAACTTTCAAATCACTATATGCAAGTCTTGATGAAGCCTTTGAAGCCAAGGTAGGCCCTAAGAACCAAATTCCTCGTCAAGGAATTATTGTATGTGCCTCGGACTGTCTATCGGATTCTGATGAAGACAATGAGTCCTATCAAAGGCCACGATGTCACAGCCCCAGATCAGCCCTAGCTTGATTTTCTTGCATCCATGCATCATGTCTAAATTTCCTTTAAATTTGAATTGGGGAATTGAGAGCCTCGGGAATCATTTAAAATAAATGATCAACATTAAAATTGCTTCAAATGTTTCCAAGCTAATGTTCCTTTTCAGCTTTAAAAAAAAATATTGGCAAGAATAAAATTCAAACCAATATTTTTGGAGTGACTGAAACATTTTATTTTGGGCCTTTGAATTAATTCAATAACTATTTGCATTGGAAATATATTATATATATAATTAATATATGTCCAATAATTCTGGGACATTTTATGTGGTTTGGTATACTTTAGTTCCAGCCACATAATTATCTTTTGGATTTTATAAAATGGTTTAGTATTTTACTAAACTAAAACAGAGGCAAACAAAATAGAAAAGAAAATAAAATAGAAATAAGCAGAGAGGAGGGAAACCTTACTGCTTACTCAAGCACAGCCCAACCGGCCTCGGCATCAGAGCAGCCCAGCCGGGCAAAAACAGGCCCAGCCCAACTCCCCACCGTCTTCAACCTCTGCCAGTAGGCAGAGGCGTGTCGACGCCTGCCAGCAGCCACCTCCACCTGCTCGCTTCACTCCCCGACGCTGGACGCCCGCAGCGCCACGAACCCCCTCGACCCCTGGATCCCTCGATCTCTCCCCGCCTGTCTCTCTCCTCTCTCTCCGAACTCGAACGGAGCCGCCGCCACCGACGAGCTCCACCACGGCCACCGACCTCCCCACGGCCAGCCATTCCGCCCACGAGCCCGCCCGCCACCTGAACTCGCCGCCACACGCGGATCGAGAAGCCTGCATCGCCGCCCGTCGCTTTTCCCCTCCGCGGACCCGCCGTCGCCGTCGCCCGATTCGTCGGCCGGACCGTCGCCGACCTCGCCGACGACGCCATCGGACGCGCCAGAGCTGCTGCGCCGATCCCTCTTCTCCCCCTCGCTTGCATGCTCTAGCCCCACTCCCGCCATGGCCGAGGCTCACGCCGCCGTGCCTCGTCGCCGCCGTGACTAGAGCCACAATGGCTCGACGCCAACCCCACCTCTCGTGCTCGGCAGCAGCACCGGAGCTCAGAGCCACCACCCGCCTCCTCCCCTGCACCGTAGCATCAAACCCGACCCCGCCCGAACTCCGCCGCCGCCTTGAGCTCGCCGCCGATCCCGCCACCCGACCCTGCTAACTCCACCAAGAGCTTCACCTCCCCAGCTACTCCTAGATGCCCTCCATGTCTATTTGGTCGCGGAGTGGCTAAACCACTCGCCGCCGTTGCGGGCTCGCCGGCGACTAGATGCCGGGCAGCCGACGCCGACTTGACCACGGTGGGCCCTAGTTGACCCTGTTGACCCTATGACGGTGGGGCCCACTGTTAAATATTAAGGATTAGTTTTAGTTAATTTTAGTTGCTAATTATATCGACACGCTGGACCCATTGTCAGTTTGACCGGACCATGTTCCGTTGACCACTGAAGTCACATCGACGTCAGTCGACGATAATACCTTTTCTGGATTTATTATAATTCAGGAAATTTCAGAAAATACCCCAAACTTCAAATATTCATAACTTTTAATCAGAACTCCAAATTAAATAATTTATATATGAAAAATGATCAGAAAAATATGAAGAATCTGTTTATGGCACTTTCATGCATGTTTGAACAAGTTAACCTCACCGAATAGGTTGAATCATGATTAGGGTAAATTATGAAATAACATTTGGAGTTGAATTTGTTCTTGATTGAGTTCCACTTCAATTAACTTGACTAGATATTGCATTAGGTGAATTCAGTACCTTAATATGACATGTCATCCATGTGAATGTGCATTGCATTGATTGTGTTCTCTTGTTGCCGTAATTGTCCCTCTCAAGAGACGACGTTCCGACGATTGTTCGATGACACCGATGAAGAACTATATTATCTTCAGAAGTGCCAGGCAAGCAAAACCCCCTTGTTTATTCCGATACAATCCCACTCTCTCGCTCCTGCTCTCTTTTATTGCATTAGGACAACATCGATTCAACTGTTACTTGCTGCGGTAGCTGAACCCCTTGATCCTTTGCATGACCTGTCATTCCACAGTACTTAGATGAAACCCACTAGCATGAGTAGGAGTTGTTTGATCCATGTTGTGCCTACTCATTTATGCTTGTTTGTCATGCCTGCTACTACTTAGAGTTGAGTCGGGTCTGATTCATCGGGAATGAATTGGAATTGTTATGAACATGTCCTATTGTGTGTGAGCTAAGTGTTGAACACGTTTTGGTAAAGGTATCGATGAGAGGCCATGTAGGAGTACATGGTGGGTTGTTTCATTGAAGACGATCCTAAGAACTGAGATCTGTGTTTGTGATCCATGAAACAGTTACTACCACGCATTGGGATCCTTAATTGACCCTCTCGGCTTCTTAACCACCCTTGTTCTTAGTCCGGGAGTTGCAATTAGTTTCTGGTGTTTGTAGGATATGTATTGGAGGCCGTGCGTAGCGCTGACCCTAGGGGTGGGCTATGATGCGGTAGATACACCGTGGCCGGTGCAAAACCAATGCCCGCTTGGTATCTCGGGAACCCTGCACTCATCGCTCGGGGCCGTTAGTGGAAACCTCGGCGGACTCATGCGGATGGAAACCTAATAGGCGATAAACCTGGACTAGGTACTTGAGTGTTTAGGTAGGCTGTGGCCGACACCCACGTTGGGCTTCCGCTTGAAGGTTGCCGAGTACATGTCGTGTAAACGGTGGTAAGTGGTGAGAGCGTGTGTGAAGAAGTACACCCGCAGGTTAATATGATTTATTCGAATAGCCGTGTCCACGGAAAAGGACTTCTGGGTTGCCTATATCAGTTCATAGACAAGTGAAAGTGGATACTCTAAAATGCGCAAGATAAGCGTGAGTGCTATGGATGGCGTTCTCGAGGGAAGACGGATCGGGTCCATAGTGGTGTATTGATATGGTGAATATGTGGACTCGTAGCGCCACCTCAAAAGAGTTACTTGCAAATGTAGTTCAGATAGCCACCGAGTCAAAGCTGGCTTGCTGCAGTCAAACTCCACCACCCCTTTTGATAATGATGCATATGTAGTTAGTTCGATGTAAGTCTTGCTGAGTACAATTGTACTCACGCTTGCTTATTTTATGTTTTGCGAGAGACGTCGGCCTCGCTAGTAGTTCCGCTTGGACTTCGACGCTTAGCTTGTTACCTCAGCTACGATCTTGTGCCCTCGGCAGATCTCGGTAGATAGTCAGGCTTCTCAGCCTTTTTCATTTATAGTTGTCTGTACTCAGACATGATTAGCTTCCGCTTGTGTTCGACTTGTATGCTCTAAGTGTTGGGTCATGAGACCCATGTTTGTAATATCTCGCTCCTCGGAGCCTAATGAATAAATATTTGAGTCGTAGAGTTATGTTGTGATGCCATGTTGTATCTACGCATATTGTGCATAATGTGTGTATGTTTGAAATGCTTGGTATGTGTGGGATCCGACAAACTAGTTGTTTATCCTTGGCAGCCTCTCATATGGGGAAATGTAGTCTCGTGCTTCCGAGCGATAGTAGTCCACTACAGCCCGGTTCACCGGAGTCCTGCTAGCCCAGCACTACTGCTTGGACACTTGACTGGCCGGCATGTGTTTCACTTCGTTCCTATGTCTGTCCCTTCGGGGAAATGTCACGCGATGTTATTCGAGTCCCGCTTAGCTCTGCTACAGCCGGGATACCGAGTCCTGTTAGCCCAAAGGCTACAGCCCGAATTTATACGTTGATGACCGACATGCTCGATGTGATTCATGTATGCCTGTCCCCATGGGTTAGCGCCGCCTTGGGTTCACGACTAGCCATGTCGGCCCGGTTTCTCTGTCATGTGGATGCTAGCGACACCATCATATACGTGAGCCAAAAGGCTAAACGGTCCCGGCCATGGTAAGGCGACACCGTGGAAATACCGTGCGTGAGGCCGCAAAGTGATATGAGGTGTTACCGCTAGGTCGATGTGACTTGGAATCGGGTCCCGACAGCGTTGGTATCGAGCTTGACTGCTCAGAGGATTACCAAGCCAAACTGGTCGGGTTGTGTCTAGAAATGCTTTAGTTATGTAAGGGAATTGATTGTGGAAGGGAACGTAAGGCTCTTTTACTCCTTATACCTCATGGCCTTCTCGATCCGAGTCATCCTCTTCTCTTCTACGGGTTTAAGAACTAGGCTTCTCATCTATCTATCAGGATGACGTGTTACTAATCCATAGACCTATAAGATTGTTGGTTTTAATCCCCAGTTCAGTTCCTACTATTTCTGTTTGATAAACTGTTGATCTCGTAATCTTGTTATGATGTTGTTGAGTGGTTATGCCACCATTTTGCAGGATGTCTCAAATCATTTTGAGCATTTACAGCCGTTATCTGTCCGAGTCATCCTGTGTCTCTAAATAGTCCGATGCATTTGCAAATCCTTTCCTTCATTTCCGATGTCCTTTTGGTCGAATAAGCACATTAATCCGGTCAATCGAGGTACTCCATTGCCTCGACATATATGTTGGAGTTATTATTATGACCCTAGGTGTTTAGGAAGTCGCCTGGCAATCTAGCAATGCTTTTGTATCCCTAGTGTGATGATTCTGGCCATTATTCTTGAAAGCATCCCGTGATGTTATTAGTTAGTAGGCATTCTATTCCTGGGTTCTTGAACCCGAGATTCACCCTACTTCATGTTGTTAGTATTTGCTTGTGCCTTTAGGATATTAGTAACCTTTGTGATAGTCCTCGAAGTCCGTGGTATTCTCCTTCTTCCAAATACCATGAACTACTTAAGGCAGAAGTTCTTTGAATTAAAGGACCACAATCATAGTACTCTTGAAGAGTTCTCCATTCATAATTGTGACTCTGTCAGTTCTACCTTTCTGCATGGGTTGTCCGGAAGAAATATGTTGAACTCGTTCGACATGCTAGTCCATGCATCCACAACTCAGGAAATTATATGTTCCTTGAGCTGTCCCTCTTTAGTTGTATTCTGACCCTCGTCTATCAATTGATAGTCAGGAGTAGGCGTGCATTCGTTTATCGATGCCTATTACTCATATGGTCCGACAAGCCATTCTATTTCGGAATGACTAGGAGAAACAAACTCCAGTACCTCATCCATTTCTAGGATTGGGTCAAAGTAGTTGTATCCCGCAGATCAAAATACCAATTCAGCTTTGTTCTATTCCACCTGGAGTGTTACCATCTTTATGTCAAGAATGTCATGAGAATTGCACCTTCTCTTATGAATTTTTGATGCAGTGATACTTCTCACCATCATCATTCATTCCTCGGTCTTCGTGTTGTTGTAACCGGAATGCCGATAAGTGAATTGTGATGTGTGAAATCAATACTCCGAGCAACTCGTTGCTTGGTAGTAAATGGACAATACTCTCATTCTTAGCGTGTTGGTTATTAAATCATCATCCTAAGATTGATCGTGCTACCTAGTCCTTATTTCTGGTGCACACTTTGATTGATGAATTAGGATTTTGTCAAGTCCTCACTCATCTGATCATATCGTCTTGCCCTCAAAAGCAAGATTGTTCTCGAGCTTAGTAACATACCGGTGGTTCGTGACTTTCCAAATATCTTCTTAGAAGTGTTACCGGGTTGTTTCCTGACTATTATGTTGAGCTCGTGATCAAGTTGGCTTCCTGTGAACCACCCTTTCTCCAAGAATCTGTGTTGGATATCCCCTCGCTAGTTGGTTAAGCTAGACAACAACTTGGAGAGTTGGAGAATAAAATCTTGCCTAGCTAAGTTCGTCCAAAGGGATATTCTTGTGTAGTGTGTGTTGAAGCAAGATGATATCTTCATCGATTGGTCCTCGTGATCAGTTGTTGGAGTTATTGCCTTGTCAAAACTTTGACTTGAGTATGGGCTATCATCAAGTCAAATCAGAACCAACGATGCTCGTAATGTGGTCCTACTCGTGGTTGATCCCTCGAGCATACACCATTACATCTTTTGGTCTGACCAATGCTATCACCGTGTTCACATGATGGTGGAAGTCCAGTGATATGGAAATTCCGATGAGTTGCTGTTGAGCCCATCAGTAGCATTTTGTCTCCCCCATGAGTCATGTTGAACATCAACCTAGTGTTGGAAATTTGTGTAAGCATTTCTTCGTGTGCCGTTCTTGAAGCCTATGCTTGGATGGAAGAAGTGACTTCCTCGAACTCACGTGCATTTGATGTAAGTTGTCGCCGTGGATTCGAGAAAGCTTGTTTGCCTCCTGTGGAATCATCCCAAGTCAGTCATGCACGTGCGAAGTATTCTATGGCATGATAGACTGATCATCTTCATTTCATATGAATTCCATAGCACTCTAAGCCACTGATTGACTTGTTCTAGGAAAAGGAGTTAAGTGCTAATCCATGGTAATGCACAAGACTTCATCATCCTCGATGATGGTTCCACCTGAACTTGGTAGTGTTTTATTATAAGACTACTAGGTGGTACTGCTTGTCTAGGACAGCATGTCCACATGTGTGTAGCAGAACCAGCTCATGTTTTGGGAGCTTGCTATCGTAGTTCATATCCCGAGAATCTCGCAACATCATCTCGTCGATTTGTGTTGCAACCTTTCCTTTTCAGACATGCTGAGTCTGAAGTATCCCATCACCAATCGGATCTGAATCTCAGGCAGATATGATGGTTGGAACATTCCAACAGTTGCATTTCGTTCCCAGTTTGCACCGTCCTTGTGCCATTTCACTATGGGCTGCCTTCTTAGTAATTCTTGTCTAGGATCATCCTCAAAAGTGGACTTACCATGGGTCCCTCCCTTCGGTGATAAGCAAAATCATCCATTGCGTTGTCTTCAACAAGGTAGTCCACATCATCCATTCTAGTCCGGTGTACCATTCCTTTGCACTCCACCAAACGATCGCTGTGAATTGCCTTAGGCTGGTATGAAGAGTTTCAATGATCTTTGTATCAAAAGTAATTCTTTTTGCCACTTAAAGGAATAGTTCCTCGCGTCACCTCCCCTGAGGTGCCCCACTATTGAATCATGACAATTATTTCCTCGCCACCTTGACACCATCCACCATCTTTCTAAGCGTGGAATTGTTGCCACCAATCAAACCCCGTCGTTTGTTATTCCATCCCTCTCGATGTGTTTTGTGTCTCAACTCGAGATGTGTCACCATCTCAGTCCGTGAGTCGATCATGTTTACTTGATCTTCGTGAAGATCGAATCATATAGGGTTTCCCCCTTCTTTCTGTTGTCGTGTCGGGTGAAGATCTCGAAGACGTCAAGACCAAGATGATGGAATGAATCAACATCTTCGAGAAGGCAAATGGATCATGAAGATTGTGATAGTTTGCGACTCCCTTTTCCTCTTACTCACGCCTTGAATCTCGGCGAGATTCTTGTTTAGTGGGGTGAGCTGTCACAGCCCTGATCAGCCCTAGCTTGATTTTCTTGCATCCATGCATCATGTCTAAATTTCCTTTAAATTTGAATTGGGGAATTGAGAGCCTCAGAATCATTTAAAATAAATGATCAACATAAAAATTGCTTCAAATGTTTCCAAGGAAATGATCCTTTTCAGTTTTAAAAAAATATTGGCAAGAATAAAATTCAAACCAATATTTTTGGAGTGATCAAACATTTTATTTTGGGCCTCTGAATTAATTCAATAACTATTTGCATTGGAAATATATTTTATATATAATTAATATATGTCCAATAATTCTGGGACATTTTATGTGGTTTGGTATACTTTAGTTCCAGCCACATAATTATCTTCAGGATTTTATAAAATGGTTTAGTATTTTACTAAACTAAAACAGAGGCAAACAAAATAGAAAAGAGAAATAAAATAGAAATAAGCAGAGAGGAGAGAAACCTTACCTGGCTTACCTGCACAGCCCAACTGGCCCGGCATCAGAGCAGCCCTCACTGGCAAAACAGGCCCAGCCCAACTCCCCACTGTCTTCAACCTCTCGCCAAGAGGGCGAGGCGTGTCGACGATGCCAGCAGCCACCTCCACCCTGCTCGCTTCACTCCCCGACGCCTGACGCCCTCGCAGCGCCACGAACCTCCCTCGACCCCCTGGACCCCCTCGATCTCTCCCTGCCCTGTCTCTCTCCATCTCTCTCCCGAACCCGAACGGAGCCGCCGCCACCGATGAGCTCCACCACGTCCACCGACCTCCCCACGGCCAGCCATTCCGCCCACGAGCCCCGCCTCGCCACCCTGAACCTCCCCGCCGTCACACGCGACCGGAGAAGCCCTGCATCTCCGCCCCGTCGCTTTTCCCCTCCGCGGACCCGCCGGTCGCCGTCGCCCGATTCGTCGGCCGGACCGTCCCGACCTCGCCGACGACGCCATCGGACGCTGTGAGCTGCTGCGTCGATCCCTCTTCTCCCCCCTCGCTTGCATGCTCTAGCCCCACTCCCGCCATGGCCGAGGCTCACTCGCTGCCGTGCCTCGTCGCCGCCGTGACTAGAGCCACAATGGCTCGACGCCAACCCCACCTTCGTGCTCAACAGCAGCACCAGGAGCTCAGTAGCCACCACCCGCCTCCTCCCGTGCACCGTAGCATCAAACCCGACCTCGCCCAACTCCGGCCGCCGACTTGAGCTCACTGCCGATCCCGCCACCCGACCCCGGCTAACTCCACCAAGAGCTTGCCTCCTCCCAGCCTACTCCTAGATGCCCTCCATGCCCATTTGGTCGCCGGAGTGGCCAAAACCACTCTCGCCGCCGCGTCCGGCTCGCCGGCGGCTAGACGCCGGCAACCGACGTTGACTTGACCACGGTGGGCCCTAGTTGACCCTGTTGACCCTATGACAGGTGGGGCCCAGCCCTGTTAACTATTTAGGATTAGTTTTAGTTAATTTTTAGTTAAGCTAATTATACTGACACGCGGGACCCACTGTCAGGTTTGACCCGGACCATGTTCCGTTGACCACTGACGTCACACTGACGTCAGGCTGACGCAGTAATACCTTTTCTGGATTTATTATAATTCAGGAAATTTCAGAAAATACCCCAAACTTCAAATATTCATAACTTTTAATCTGTAACTCCAAATTAAATAATTTATATATGAAAAATGATCAGAAAAATATGAAGAATCTGTTTATGGCACTTTCATGCATGTTTGAACAAGTTAACCTCACCGAATAGGTTGAATCATGATTAGGGTAAATTATGAAATAACATTTGGAGTTGGAATTTGTTCTTGATTGAGTTCCACTTCAATTAACTTGACTAGATATTGCATTAGGTGAATTCAGTACCTTAATATGACATGTCATCCATGTGAATGTGCATTGCATTGATTGTGTTCTCTCTTGTTGCGGTAATTGTCCCTCTCGATGAGACGACGTCCGACGATTGTTCGATGACACGATGAAGAACTATATTATCTTGAAGTGCTGCAAGCAAAACCCCTTGTTCATTCCGATTCAATCCCACTCTCTCGCCTCCTGCTCTCTTTTATTGCATTAGGACAACATCGATTCAATGTTACTTGCTGTAGCTGAACCCTTGATTCTTGCATGACCTGTCATTCCACAGTACTTAGATGAAACCCACTAGCATGAGTAGGAGTTGTTTGAGCCATGTTGTGCCTACTCATTTATGCTTGTTTGTCATGCCTGCTACTGCTTAGAGTTGAGTCGGGTCTGATTCATCGGGAATGAATTGGAATGGTTATGAACATGTCCTATTGTGTGTGAGCTAAGTGTTGAACATGTTTTGGTAAAGGTATCGATGAGAGGCCATGTAGGAGTACATGGTGGGTTGTTTCATTGAAGCCGATCCTAAGAACTGAGATCTGTGTTTGTGATCCATGAAACAGTTACTACCACGCATTGGGATCCTTAATTGACCCTCTCGGCTTCTTAACCACCCTTGTTCTTAGTCCGAGAGTTGCAATTAGTTTCTGGTGTTTGTAGGATATGTGTCGGAGGCCGTGCGTAGCGCTGACCCTAGGGGTGGGCTATGATGCGGTAGATACACCATGGCCGGCAAAATTAATGCCCGTTTGGTATCTCGGGAACCCTGCACACATCGCTCGGGGCCGTTAGTGGAAACCTCGGCGGACTCCTGCGGATGGAACCCGAATAGGCGATAAACTGGACTAGGTACTTGAGTGTTTAGGTAGGCTGTGGCCGACACCCACGCTGGGCTTCCGCTGAAGGTTGCCGAGTACATGTTGTGTAAACGGCGGTAAGTGGTGAGAGTGTGTGAAGAAGTACACCCTGCAGGGTTAATATGATCTATTGAATAGCCGTGTCCACGAAAAGGACTTCGGGTTGCCTATATCAGTTCATAGACAAGTGAAAGTGGATACTCTAAAATGCGCAAGATAAGCGTGAGTGCTATGGATGGCGTTCTCAGAGGAAGACGGATCGGGTCCATAGTGGTGTATTGATATGGTGAATATGTGGACTCGTAGCGCCACCTCAAAAGAGTTACTTGCAATCGTAGTTCAGATAGCCACCGAGTCAAAGCTGGCTTGCTGCGGTCAAACTCCACCAACCCCTTTTGATAATGATGCATATGTAGTTAGTTACGATGTAAGTCTTGTTGAGTACAATTGTACTCACGCTTGCTTATTTTATGTTTTGCAGAGAGACGTCGGCCTCGCTAGTAGTTCCGCTTGACTTGACGCTTAGCTTGTTACCTCAGCTATGATCTTGTGCCCTCGGCAGGATCTAGTAGATAGTCAGGCTTCTCAGCCTTTTTCATTTATAGTTGTCTGTACTCAGACATGATTAGCTTCCGCTTGTGTTCGACTTGTATGCTCTGTGTGTTGGGTCATGAGACCCATGTTTGTAATATCTCGCTCCTCGGAGCCTAATGAATAAATATTTGAGTCGTAGAGTTATGTTGTGATGCCATGTTGTATCTACGCATATTGGGCATAATGTGTGTATGTTTGAAATGCTTGGTATGTGTGGGATCCGACAAACTAGTTGTTTATCCTTGGCAGCCTCTCATATGGGGAAATGTAGTCTCGTGCTTCCGAGCGGTAGTAGTCTGCTACAGCCCGGTTCACCGAGTCCTGCTAGCCCAAAGACTACTGCTTGGACACTTGATCTGGCCGGCATGTGTTTCACTTCGTTCCTATGTCTGTCCTTCGGGAAATGTCACGATGTTATTCGAGTCCTGCCTAGCCTGCTACAGCCCGGGATACCGGAGTCCTGTTAGCCAGTGCTACAGCCCGAATTTATACGCTGATGACCGACATGCTCGATGTGATTCATGTATGCCTGTCCCCATGGGTTAGCGCCGCCTTGGGTTCACGACTAGCCATGTCGGCCCGGTTTCTTTTGTCATGTGGATGCTAGCGACACCATCATATACGTGAGCCAAAAGGCTTAAACGGTCCCGGCCATGGTAAGGCGACACCTGTGGAAATACCGTGCGTGAGGCCGCAAAGTGATATGAGGTGTTACCGCTAGGTCGATGTGACTTGGAATCGGGTCCCGACACACGACTCAAATGATGAAGAAGTCGCTGGCATCATGAAGAATATGCTTTTCAATATCATCCATGGCATTCCGCCAACTTCCATGATTTCTTCATGAGGACTCTGGCGAACATTGCTATGTCACCATTTGAGCTGAAGCCTTATGCGCCTTGGATAATGAGATTCATCAGGACAAGGTCTTCACTCATTTACAAGGCTGATACTCTGAACCACTGCAGCTACTTGCCCCCGATTGAAGTCCTCAAACGGAGATTTACCACAGCTGATGACAAGGGCAAGGCTACTGCTGCGATCGATGAAGGCATTCGTCCATTGGATGGACAGTTTCGCAAAGCTGCATCCTACTCCACCAATGATGACTCTGCCACACATGATTCTTCCGCAAATACCTCAGCCAAGCAAAGTCCTCAAGCTACAGCACCCAGGGTGATGACTGATCGTGAGTTACTCCTCGCCTTCATCAAGGTTGATCGCAATCATAATTGGGTCAGCGTCGCTTGGTTCAATTCTTCACAACATGACCTCAACACACAATGCAAGGAAGAAAAACCACTACTACCTCCATGAAACCTTCAAACGCACCTGGGCTGTTCTTTCTAATGTCTACAACGCGGAAGAACTGACGACAATGGGTCTCAAGGAAGAATTTGACTGGTCTGCACCTCCTCCGAAGAAATACAAGAAAGTCAAAGTTCCTTCCTTGGTAGCCAGCTTCTATTCTTCATCGCGGACATCGATGAAAATGAAGATTTGGACGACACGCTGCAGCAGCCCTACTACAACAACCGACCCAACAACGTGGCGCTCCTTCTTCAACTTGAAATTCTTCAGGGCGTTAGTCCTCGCCGATCCTTTTGGTCATTCGATGACAAAGGGGAGAAATTTGAGTTAGTCTTCAAGCCGGTCTATTATATGGGCAAATTTTGTTAAGTTACAACTCTCGCTCTTTCCAAACTTTTATTGGATCGAGTTGTAATCTTAAACCCAATGGTGCTTTGATACTTTTGATGCATTGTGCTCTTGCACTATGCACTGATACTTTTGATGCACTGAGCTCTGATTCTCTTGAGCTCTGATACTATTGATGCGTTATTTTGCATGCTTGTTCCTCATTAATGTTATCACACGCATGCTGAATTTCATCAAGCACCATATTTCATCATGCATTTCAAATTCTTCATATTATAAGTCAAATGCGTGTATGAATTACAAGATATAGGGGGAGATCTCCATGATTCAACTCTTCAAATGTGCATTGCCTCAAAAGCAAATTCCTCACTATGCACATCTTCAGGGGGAGTTCTTCTATATCTTGCAATCAAATTCCTCAATATCAGTATTTACACTTCATATGTTTATCCCGTTGAAAACTTAACCTATATTGTCATCAATCACCAAAAAGGGGGAGATTGTAAGTGCATCTAGTGCCCCTTAGTGATTTTGGTGTATTGAAGACTTATAGGTTAAGGGACTAATGTGTTTATGAGTGTACACAGGTCTATAAGTCTCTGAGGAGTTTGATATTTACAGTGGAAGTCGACCCCTA
This sequence comes from Aegilops longissima, assembly GCA_021605205.1. Classification (NCBI taxonomy): domain Eukaryota; kingdom Viridiplantae; phylum Streptophyta; class Magnoliopsida; order Poales; family Poaceae; genus Aegilops; species Aegilops longissima. Next base: position 673,450,247 of record CM038682.1, on the reverse strand, counting down.
AAAATGAAGTTCTTCGACTGAAGACTTTGATATTCTGAAGACTTTCTGAAGACTTTGAAAGTGAAGAAATTGGTGTGACCTTGAAGACTTGGTATTCATTCGAGGAACATGAAGCGTGAATACTTTTGTTTTCGTAGTTTCATTTTCTCTTTCTTGAGTCATAGGAAACACCGTACTGTTAAAAGGGGGTCTAGGAAATACTAAGGAAAAATTTCCATGTGATGCTCAAATCAAAATCCTACACCTACCAATCCCTTCGAGTGAAGCCTTTTGAAATCTCATAGAGTTCAGTCAATTTCTTCAGTGACAGAGACGAAGCTCTTCTGGTCGCTGAGGAATTTGTTCTGACTGAGGAGTTAGGAATTCGCCAGTGCGGATTGCCTACACAGTGAGGAACATGATAGCCCTGAGGAATTTGACATTCAAATTTCCGACCGTTCTGTCTGGCGCGCCAGCTGTCCCAAAATATCTTATCCACCTAACGGTCATATCATTGAAGGGCATTTATGTCTTATCATGTCGGGCTGCTCCCTAGGCTATAAATAGCCGCCCCCTACAACCACTAGCTGGTCGGCTGCTCCGAGAGAAACTTGACACTTGTCATTTGAGAGCAACCCATCCTCCGAGGACTTTGAGCGAAAATCATCGAGTGAGGAAAAACCCAAAACCAAACCCCTACAAACCCAAAGTGATTGAGCATCATTGAAGAGATTGATCCTGAGTGGATCCGACGCTTGTTATCTTTGAAGAGTGTGCTTCTTCCAGACGGTTAGGCGTCATAGTCTAGAGCATCCAAGAGGAATTGTGGATCGCCGAGTGACCGAGTCTGTGAAGGTTTGGAAGTCGCCTGAAGACTTACCACGAGTGATTGGACGAGGTCTGTGTGACCTTAGTTCAAGGAGAATACGGTGAGGACTTGGTGTCCTGAGCTGCGTGCTTAGCGACTGGGTGTCCGGGACTGTGTGTCCTCGAGTTTAAATACTCAGCCGCTCCAACCAGATGTACAACTGAGACAGCAGTTGGAACTGGTCTACCAAATCATTGTCTTCACCAACCTAACTGGTTCTATCTCCTCAACCCTTTCATTTCCTCATTATTGTGTTGAGTGTTTGTTCATATCTGTGTTTGAAGATTTTGACTGAAGACTTTCTCAATTTCCTCAGTTCAATTTCTTCAGTCTGTTTGTCTTCATCTTGTGCTATCCTGTGTTTACGCTTTCTGTACTCTTTGATTGTCTTCATTTCATCATGATGACCATGCCCGCATTCTCTTATGCTTACTTCTGAGTACTTATTCCGCTGCAAGTAGATCTTCGCTAAGGAATTTCCTCACCGGCAAATTCCTCAGTGAAGAATTCATAAAAATCGCCTATTCACCCCCCCTCTAGTCGATATAACGCACTTTCATAAACCGTAGCTCAGATGAAAATACTTTCTACATGAAAGTTGCTCAGAACGACGAGACGATTCCGGATGCGCAACCCGTTCGTCCGCCACACCCCCTAACCTATCGAACTCGCAACTTTCCCCTCCGCCTTCTCGCTCGAAAACGAAACACCGGGATATTTTTCCGGATGTTTTCCCCTTCACCGGTATCACCTCATACCGCGTTAGAACACGTCTAGCTCTGCCTGTTATCCTGTTATGCACTTGCTTGCTATGTATTTACTGTTTCTCCACCCTCTTCTCTTCGGTAGACCCCATGACGATGCTGATGCCCCTGTGGTCGAGTACGTCACCGACGACCCCTCCTTCTTGTCTGAGCAACCAGGCAAGCCCCCCCTTGATCACCGGATATCGCCTATTCTACTCTATATTGCTTGCATTAGAGTAGTGTAGCATGTTACTGCTTTCTGTTATACCTATCCTGATGCATAGCCTGTCCTTGCTACTACTGTTGTTACCTTTACCTGCAATCCTACATGCTTAGTATAGGATGCTAGTATTCCATATGTGGCCCTACATTCTTGTCCGTCTGCTGTGCTATACTATCGGGCTGTGATCACTCGGGAGGCGATCACAGGTATATAATTAAACTTATACATGATACATGTGGTGACTAAAGACGGGTCGGCTCGTAGGAGCACCCGTGAGTGGATCTTTGTGGCGGAGCGACAGGGCAGGTTGAGACCGCCTAGGAGAGAGGTGGGCCTGGCCTGTTGTTCATGCTCATGATACTTAACACGCTTAACGAGTTCTTGGTATTTGATATGAGTCTGGCCATTTGGTCTATACGCACTAACCAACTACGTGGGAAAGATATGGGCACTCGACGTCGTGGTATCAGCCGAAGCACTTCGTGACGTCAGCGACTAAGCGGAGCGCGCCGGATTGGAACGTAAGTCTGCTCTTGTATTAAGGGGCTAGTTCGCTTCGGCGCCCTGCAGAACGTCTTGGGTGTGCTATGGGCGATGGGCCCTGCACCTTTGCGCTTAGGTTTAGACCAGCGCGGTTGACCTCTTTGTTGTGCCTAGGTGGGGCTGCGATGTGTTGATCTTCCCAGCCGGGCATGACCTGTAAAAGTGTGTCCGGCCAAATGGGATCAAGCGTGTTGGGTTATGTGGTGCACCCCTGCAGGGAAGTTAATCTATTCGAATAGCCGTGATCTTCGGTAACAGGACGACTTGGAGTTGTACCTTGACCTTATGACAACTAGAACCGGATACTTAATAAAACACACCCTTCCAAGTGCTAGATATAACCCGGTGATCGCTCTCTAACAGGGCAATGAGGAGGGGATCGCCGGGTAGGATTATTGCTATGCGATGCTACTTGGAGGACTTCAGACTACTCTCTGCTACATGCTGCAAGAAGGAGGCTGCCAGAAGCGTAGTCTTCGACAGAATTAGCTACCCCCCTCTTATTCTGGCATTCTGCAGTTCAGTCCACTGATATGGCCCTTTACACATATATCCATGCATATGTAGTGTAGCTCTTGTTTGCGTAGTACTTTGGATGAGTACTCACGGTTGCCTTGTTCCCCCTTTTCCCCGCTTTCTTTACCCGGTTGCTGCGACTGCACGATGGAGCCTGTGGAGCCGACGCCACCGTCGATGATGACTACTACACCGGAGGTGCCTACTACTACGTGCAGCCCGACGACGCACTCAGAGTAGCTAGGAGGATCCTGCAGGAGGCCTGCGCCTCTTTCGATCTCAGATCCCAGCTTTGTGCTAGCCTTCTTAAGGCAAACTTGTTTAACTTATGTCCAGTACTCAGATATTGTTGCTTCCGCTGACTCGTCTAGGACCGAGCACTTGTATTCGAGCCCTCGAGGCCCCTGGCTTGTATTATGATGCTTGTATGAGTTATTTATGTTTTAGAGTTGTGTTGTGATATCTTCCCGTGAGTCCCTGATCTTGATCGTACACATTTGCGTGCATGATTAGTGTACGATTGAATCGGGGGCGTCACACAGGTTGAAGCTATTTCACATAAGCATCGCAGCCCCAAACTTTCAGAAATGACAACTTTGGTTTCTTGCCAAACCATAGTTCATAAGGAGTCGTCTCAATGGATTTTGATGGTGCCCTATTTAACGTGAATGTGGTCGTCTCTAAAGCATAACCCCAAAATGATAGCGGTAAATTGGTAAGAGACATCATAGATCGTACCACATATAGTAAAGTACGACACGACGCTCGGACACACCATTACGCTGTGGTGTTCTGTGGCGGAGTTGCAAAACTATTCCGCATTATTTCAAATGTAGACCAAACTCGAACTCAAATATTCTCCTCCATGATCAGATCGTTAAAACTTTATTTTCTTGTTACGATGATTTTCAACTTCACTATGAAATTCTTTGAACTTTTCAAATGTTTCAGATTTATGCTTCATTAAGTAGATATACCCATATCTGCTTAAATCATCTGTGAAGGTGAGAAAATAACGATATCCGCCACGAGCTTCAACATTCATTGGACCACATACATCCGTATGTATGATTTCTAACAAATCTGTTGCTCTCTCCATAGTACCGAGAACGCCGCTTTAGTCATCTTGCCCATGAGGCACGGTTCGCAAGTACCAAGTGATTCATAATCAAGTGGTTCCAAAAGTCCACCAAGATGGAGTTTCTTCATGCTTTTACATCGATATGACCTAAACGGCAAGTGCTTCAAATAAGTTGTATTATCATTATCAACTCTGCATCTTTTGGCTTCAACATTATGAATATGTGTATCACTACTATCGAGATTCATCAAAATAGACCACTCTTTAAGGTTGCATGACCATAAAAGATATTACTCATATAAATAGAACAACCATTATTCTCTCGATTTAAATGAATAACCGCCTCGCATCAAACAAGATCCAGATATAATGTTCATGCTCAACGCTGGCACCAAATAACAATTATTCAGGTCTAAAACTAATCCCGAAGGTAGATGTAGAGGTAGCGTCGATCATGCGATCACATCGACTTTGGAACCATTTCCACGTGCATCGCCACCTGCCCTGGCTGTTCGCTTATTCCGTAGTCCCTGCTTCGAGTTGCAAATATTAGCAATGAACCAGATCAAATACCTGTGCTATCATGCGAGCTCTAGTAAGGTACTCATCAATAACATGTATATCACATATACCTTTGTTCACCTTGCCATCCTTCTTATCCGCCAAATACTTGGGACAGTTCCGCTCAAAGGACCAGTTTGTTTGCAAGAGAAGCACTCAGTTTCAGTGCTTAGGTCCAGACTTGGGTTTCTTCTCTTGAGCAGCATCTTGCTTGTTGTTCTTCTTGAAGTTCCCTTCTTCTTCCCTTTGCCCTTTTCTTGAAACTAGTGGTCTTGTTGACCATCAACACTTGATGCTCCTTCTTGATTTCTACCTCCGTAGCTTTTAGCATTGGCGAAGAGCTCGGAATTGTCTTTTTCCATCCCTTGCATATTATAGTTCATCACGAAGCTCTTGTAGCTTGGTGGCGTGATTGGAGAATTCTGTCAATGACGCTATCATCCGTAAGATTAACTCCCGCTTGAATCAAGTGATTATTATACCTGCACATTTTGAGTATATGCTCACCGATGTAACTATTCTCCTCCATCTTGCAGCTATAGAACTTATTGGAGACTTCATATCTCTCAATCCGGCATTTGCTTGAAATATTAACTTCAACTCCTGGAACATCTCATATGCTCCATGACGCTCAAAACATCGTTGAAGACCCGGTTCTAAGCCGTAGCATGGCACATCGAACTATTGAGTAGTCATCAGCTTTGCTCGCTAGACGCTCATAACATCCGCGTTGCTCCTGCAGCAGTTCGCACCAGCGGCGCCTGTGACGTAATTCTTCCGGCAGCAATGAGGATAATCCTCAAGTTACGGACCCAGTCCGTAATTGCTACCATCATCTTTCAACTTTGCTTTCTCAAGGAACGCATTAAAATTCAACGGAACAACAACACGAGCCATCTATCTACAACAAACATAGATAAGCAAAATACTATCGTGTACTAAGTTCATGATAAATTTAAGTTCAATTAATCATATTACTTAAGAACTCCCACTTAGACGACATCTCTAGTAATCTAAGTGATCACGTGATCCAAATCAACTAAACCATAACCGATCATCACGTGAGATGGAGTAGTTTTCAATGGTGAACATCACTATGTTGATCATATCTACTATATGATTCACGCCAACTTTCGGTCTCCGTGTTCCGAGGTCATATCTGCATATGCTAGGCTCGTCAAGTTTAACTGAGTATTCCGTGTGCAAAACTGGCTTGCACCCGCTGTAGATGGACGAGAGCTTATCACACCCGATCATCACGTGGTGTCCGGGCACGATGAACTTTGGCAATGGTGCATACTCAGGAGAACACTTGATAATTAGTGAGAGATCATCTTAAAATGCTACCACAATCAAAGCAAGATAAGATGCATAAAGGATAAACATCACATGCAATCAATATAAGTGATATGATATGGCCATCATCATCTTGTGCTTGTGATCTCCATCTCCAGAGCACCGCCATGATCACCATCGCCACCGGGCGTGACACCTTGATCTCCATCGTAGCATCATTGTCGCCCCGCCAACTATTGCTTCTACGATTATCGCTACCGCTTAGTGATAAAGTAAAGCAATTATAGGGCGCTTGCATTTCATACAATAAAGCGACAACCATATGGTTCCTCGCCAGCTTGCCGATAACTCGGTTACAAAACATGATCATCTCATACAATAAAATTTAGCACCACGCCTTGACCATATCACATCACAACATGCCCTGCAAAAACAAGTTAGACGCCCTCTACTTTGTTGTTGCAAGTTTTACGTGGCTGCTACGGGCTGAGCAAGAACCGCTTCTTACCTATGCATCAAAACCACAACGATAGTTCGTCAAGTTAGTGCTGTTTTAACCTTCGCAAGGACCGGCGTAGCACACTCGGTTCAACTAAAGTTGGAGAAACCGACACTCGCCAGCCACCTATGTGCAAAGCACGTCGGTAGAACCAGTCTCGCGAAGCATACTGCAGTAATGTCGGTCCGGCCGCTTCATCCAACAATACCGCCGAACCAAAGTATGACATGCTGGTAAGCAGTATGACTTGTATCGCCCACAACTCACTTGTGTTCTACTCGTGCATATAACATCAACACATAAAACCTGGCTCGGATGCCACTGTTAGGGAACGTAGTAATTTCAAAAATTTCCTACGCACACGGAAGATCATGGTGATGTATAGCAACGAGAGGGGAGAGTGCTGTGCACGTACCCTCGTAGACCATAAGCGGAAGCGTTATGATAACGCGGTTGATGTAGTCGTACGTCTTCACAATCCGACCAATCCAAGTACCGAACATACGGCACCTCCGAGTTCAGCACACGTTCAGCTCAATGACGATCCCCGGACTCAGATCCAGCAGGGTGTCGGGGATGAGTTCCGTCAGCACGACGACGTGGTGATGATGATGATGTTCTACCAACGCAGGGCTTCGCCTAAGCACCGCAACGATATGACCGAGGTGGAATATGGTGGAGGGGGGCACCGCACACGGTTAAGGAATGATCACGAAGATCAACTTGTGTCGCCTAGGGTGCCCCCCTGCTCCCTTATTGTAACGCCCCGGATTCGATGCGCCAGGTGTCCGCCAGTTATTCGCCGTCATTGCCATGTCATGTGCTTGCATGTTGCACTTTGCCATGTCATCATCTGCATTTCATATCATGTCATCATGTGCATTTCATTTTGCATATGTGTTCGCCTCATGCATCCGAGCATTTTCCCTGTTGTCCGCTTTTGCAATCCGCACTCCTATGTCTCCCGGCGCCTTTTACCTCTTTTCATGTGCGGGTGTTAAACGTTCTCGAATGGACCGAGGTTTGTCAAGCTGCCTTGGTATACCACCGTAGACCGCCTGTCAAGTTTCGTGGTCATTCGGAGCTCGCTTTGATAGCCCAATCGTTAAATATATAGCGGCACCATTGCCGGTATTCGCCGGACGTTTCGGTCTCCGAACAGTCCCCGGCCTCACGCCTCTTCTCTTCTCTCAGCCCGAGGCCTCTCTTCACAGCCCACTAGCCACTCACCTAGACCCTCTCCACTCCGAACCATCCGATGGCGATCGAACGGTCCAAAACGGAGCAAAACACCTAACCCTAGCCCCTTCCTTATATAAACACCTCCCATGCCATTTTCGGCCTTCTCCCACCTTCCTCCTTGTTTTCCGCGCCCCAATCATCAGCCCCGCCTCCTCCTCCGCTCCAGGCCTGCCACCTCGGGGCCACTTGGCGAAGTCGCCAGCATGCCACTGCCAGCCAATGGGGAGCGCCACGCCGCCTCCCTGGCTCCCCTGCCGCCAGCCCTCCAGGTCTGTAGCCGGCCCGCCCCTGGCCCCGATCTGGCCCCGAGGCTCCGCCTCTCCGCCGCCTGCCCGGACCAAGGCCCTCCTCACACGCCTCAACCTCCCTGGCCAGCCAGCCATCCGGCCGCCGCCTGAGCTCCTCCTGGCTGTCTGGCCGCGAGGCCGACACTACCGCCTGCCTCTTCTCTTTCCTTCCTCTCTCTCTCCATCTTACCTCTCTCTCTCTCCAGCAGGATCTCACAAGCTCAGCCTGGCTGTTTGAGATTGTCAGCCGAGCCCCTCCGGCCTTCCTTCCGGCGGGCTGCACGGTCACGCCTGATCCCTGCAGCCCAGCAGCCCTTGGCCTCCCCAAGACCGACTCGCCAAGGCCACGCTGCGGCCAGCTGGCCGCCTTCCCTCGATCCCTCTCGATCGAGGAGGACGACGCCCACGGGCCAGGCCCGAGGCCTCTTCCTCGCCCAGATCCGCCTCCCAGGCCCAGCGCCCGCCCAGCCAGCCTGCCTCCTCCTCCTTCCCGGGCCAAGTTCACTAGGTGAGCGCCACCAAATCCTCACCGGGCGATGTTTAGTTACTATGCGCCATATGATTTTTTTTCCTGAAATGACTAAGTCCCTGATTTGTTGCATATTTTTATGCATTTTTCATCATGCTATAACTCTGTCATTATTGTCTGCTTATATGCAGATTATATGTCAAAATGTTCGCCTCAAGAGTAGATCATTTAACCTCATTGCATCATTTTCATTTGAGCTCATCTTGATGCCCGAAATGCTGTTAGAAGAGTGCTATGTGATGTTAGTTTCTGATTTTTATCAGAACTTGCACTTTTGTCATTTTTGCCATGATTGATGTGTGCATCCTATGGACTTGAGCCATACATGTGTTTTGTAATATGCCATGTCTTCTTTCCAGTGGTGCTTGCTATGTATTTTTGTGATCTATGTGGTGACTAGCACAAGCATGCAAACTAGGTGTCTTGTTGTTGCTGATTTCAGCCCTGTTCTGCTGATATTTTGATGCCATGTTAACTTGATGCTACCAAGAGATCCATGCATATTTTGAGATACTTCAGTAAGGATGTTTTGTAAAGCATGTTTTGCTCTATCCGTCCATGCCCTTTTTTGCAATTATGGAGTAGTATAGCTTGAGTCAATCGAGCTCTACTTTTGCTATAAAATGTTTCCTGGCAGATTGTTTACATGTTATTCAATTTTGCCTAGGTTGTTGTAGTTGATCCATATATGCTATGTTATTGTTCTTGCCATGTATGTCTTCTATGCTATGTCTTCTTGATGTATGTATGCTTAGTTTATCATATAAGGCTCTGTAGTGAGTGCATTGAGCTTGTAAACATGCCTACTTGTTATCAGTTTTTGACATGCCATGTTGCTGAATCTGTTAACGAAACTTTCGATATTGACATGGGTGCCATCATATCTTGTGTTCCTTTTTGGCTTATGGTCACTAAGGGACTTTTGTTCTATGCTATTAGTAGGTTCATGCCATGCCTTTGTTTGCCATGATAAGTTCCTGTAACATGTTGTTTCATAGCTCTAAACATTGCAACCTGATGTTAATTTCTGCAATGCCTGAAACTGTTATTACTTGCAATCTTGCCATGTCATTTTGAGCATGTTCTAGTGATTTCTGAGATAGCTCAGTGTTCATGTTTTGTAATGCTTTACCTGTACATCATGACCATGCCTTTTTTTTTTATATTGTGGTGCTGTAGCATGTTGTTTTGATGCTTGCAATATGCCTAGTTGCTGTTTTGGACAGATTGTGGTCATATCTTGTATTGGGTGTATGTGTTGAACCGCTGTCTGCTTTTGATTGTGCTCTATATGAAACTTGCTTGATTTTGCATGTAGTTTCATATTATCATGTTGTATCCTTGTTTTGATGTGTTTTTCTTGATGTTTGTGTGCATTTTGCATCAATGCCATGTTTATCTTGTTTTGCTCATATCTTCTAGGCCGAGTCTCCGAATCTAATGAACTTTATATGTAACTCGACTAGAATTTCGTGTAGATCATCGTGGTGCATTTTAACTTGCTGTTTAACAACTTGAACATAAAGTTATTCAGATCTGGACCAATTTCGAAATTTGCATATGAGGGCTTACCGGAGTTGTTATATGTTGTTCCCGGCCTCATTTAAACTTGCCTTGATGTGTTGTTCTTGTTTGCATCCTCTCTTGCCATGAGTAGCTTCATCTAGATTTGTCATGCATCATGCTTGTTTGTGCATCATGCCTTGTTCATGTGTGGTGTGTTTACCTATGTTGTGTGCTTCTTCTTGTTAGTTCCTGCTTGCTATGATCGTGAGGATTCGCTCGCTCACGCTTGGTCTCGGCTTCTTCCGCTCATCTTCTTCATGGACTCGTTCTTCTTCCTTATGGATTTCAGGCAAGATGACCGCTACCCTCGGATCTCACTACTATCATTGCTATGCTAGTTGCTTCGTTTCTATCGCTATGCTGCGCTACCTATTACCGCTTATCAAGCCATCCCAAATTGCCATGTCAGCCTCTAACCTTTTGCACCCTTCCTAGCAAACCGTTGTTTGGCTATGTTACCGCTTGCTCAGCCCTCTTATAGCGTTGTTAGTTGCAGGTGAAGATGAAGTTTGTTCCTTGTTGAACATGGAGATGTTGTTCCTTGTTGGAACATGTTTACTTGTTGGGCTATCACAATATATCTTATTTAATTAATGCATCTATATACTTGGTAAAGGGTGGAAGGCTCGGCCTTATGCCTGGTGTTTTGTTCCACTCTTGCCGCCTCTAGTTTCTGTCATATCGGTATTATGTTCCGGATTTTGCGCCCCTAACGCGGTCGGGTGATTTATGGGACCCCTTGACAGTTCGCTTTGAATAAGACTTTTCCAAAGAAGGCCCAACATTGGTTTTACCATTTGCCTCACCACCACCTACTTTTCCCTTGGGAGTCGCTTTCCTCGAGGGTCATCTTTATTCAGCCCCCGGCCAATGCTTGTCTAAGTGTTGGTCCAAACTAGAGTGTTTATGCGCCACCTCAAGGAAACTTGAGGGCTGGTTTTAGTTGTAATGGACTGCTCATCCGGTCGTGGCTCGAGACGAGATACGCTGACTACTACTGTGGTGTCGGCACGCCGGGAGGTCTTGCTGGTCTTGTTTTATTGCTGTGGAATGTCTTGTAGCCGGATTCCGAGACTGATCGGTCTTCCCGGGAGAAGGAATATCCTTCGTTGATCGCGAGAGCTTATCATGGGCTGTTGGGACACCCCCGCAGGGTTTGAACTTTCAAAGCCGTGCTCATGGTTATGTGGCGATGGGAATTTGTTAATGTCCGTTGTAGAAAACCCAAGTTGATCTCAATTAAAATACACCAACCGTAAAGCGTGAACGTGAGTGTCTCTTTTTGGGGTTGATCGAGAGGAGAACACGGTTTCTAGGTTATGTCCGACGTAAGTAGGAGTTCAGGATCACTTCTTGATCATTACTAGTTGTCGACTGCTCCTTTTGCTCTCTTCTCTTCTTATTTATGTAAGTTAGCCACCATACATGCTTAGTCGCCGCTGCAGCCTCACCACTTTACCCCTTCCTTTCCCATTAAGCTTTGCTAGTCTTGATACCCATGGTAATGGGATTGCTGAGTCCTCGTGGCTCACAGATTACTACACCACCAGTTGCAGTGTACAGGTTGTGCGATGATCATGACGCGAGAGCGATGCTTGCTTGTCTTCTTCTCTTCGCTTCTTCGATCAGGGATAGGTTCCAGTGTCGGCAGCCCTGGCTAAAGGTGGTGGATGTCGCTTGAGTTTCTGTTTATGTTTCATCCGTAGTCGGATGTTGATCTTGTATATGATGTTGATGTATTCTTGAGGCATTTGTGCCTTATGTATGTATCCCCATCTATTATGTAATGTTGATGTAATGATATCCACCTTGCAAAAAGCGCTTCAATATGCGGGTCTATCCTTGGTGGGACCGTCGAGTTCCTTTTGGATAGGGTCGCATATTGGGCGTGACAAGTTGGTATCGAGCCTCGACCGACCCTAGGAGCCCCTTGATTGATCGTGTAGTTTGGCCGTAGTTGAGTCTAGAATAAAATTGTTTTTCGAGTCTAGTTATATCGAGAGTAGAAATTCTTTTTACCTCCTCGCCCTTCGCCGCTTCCGTGAGGAATCTTGACGTAGGTGTTTTGAATTACTTCTTCCCTTCAAATTTTTCTTTAGGTTCACGCAGTTGGTTTTCCGGTAGTTGTTCCTCAGCTCTTTTGTCCGGTGCATTTTCGTCAAGTCGACTCGAGCCTCTTCATCTTTGAGTTCAATCCTCAGCTTCTTCCTCCGACGCCGTTGTTTTTCCTTGTCCGAACTTGTCCTTGTTTTTCCCACCCGCCTCCCTTCTTCTCTTCTCGAACCGAGTCCGTAATCGAGTATCCATCCTACTCGTGTGAAGTCTTTGCTTTCTTTCCTCAATGTTTTCAACCGTGTTTTCTTTAAGATATTCGCCGATTTCCC